>OY755207.1:27568680-28100154 GCA_963576765.1 Draba incana
ATGTAGCTCTCCACTCAGCTGGATCACATGACCTACCGTTTTGAGGAGGACTTTCACTCTTGTGACCATGAGCTTAGCGAGGCCAGGAGGGCCAAAGCTGAGCTTGCTGAGAAGATCTAAGTTCTTGAGGATGATGTCGCCTCTACGAAGAAAAGGTCAGATGATTTGAGCGGGAAGCTGTCGAAGGCGTCTTCGAGGCATGAGAAGGACAAGGAGGAGATCGCTTCGCTTAGGAGCAAGCTAGTAGAGGCTGAGAGTCTTAGAGACTCCGAGATTGAGGAGGCCATTTCTAAGTCCAAGGAGGAGGCGACTCGTGACTTTGCTTGCCGAACTGGGCAGGCTGCCAGGTTGCTTGCCAGGATTGAGGGGACAGCGAAGGACAACATGCTAGACCTTGCTGAGATTGATGCAAGCCTGGAACTCATCGAGCGTCTTCGTGAGCCTGATGGCCCGACTTTGGACACCGTAGCAAGGCTTTTGGTTGAGAGGAAGATCCCGATATATGATGCTCGTGACGTGTTTGATGAGCTTGTCTCTAGCGTGAGGCAAGCCTTAGAGATTGCAGAGGATGCTGACGTAGCTGATGAGGACGCGTGATCGACGAGTGATCATTTCTCTTTGCTTATGACTTAGTTTGTTTGTAGTTTCTTATGAATTTTGTTTCTGAAAACCTTTGTTGGATTTGATGATTGGTTTGTATCCTTGCTAGTATTTTGGACCCTTACGGTGTGGCGAGTGCGGGGTGACTCTTATAGCTTTTGTATCGTATGATGAACCTTGCTGGTTTTTGGAGTTATGTACTCGCTTTAGATGTTGTTCCTATACTTAGGAGTTCTTTGGACTCGCTTGCCGAAGCAACTGCTTTGCTGCAGTACAATGGAAATCTTTTGCTCATGGATGAGGCTCGTTCTTGGTCAATTGCTCATGAATGAGGCATTACTTGCTCATGAATGAGGCTTTGCTTGCTCATGAATGAGGCTTTGTTTTGCTCATGGATGAGGCTTTTATTGAGGCTTTGAAAACGCAAATGCGCTCACGCTCTTTATCTGCCAACGCTGCTGTTGGGCTTTGCAGAATGGTGCTGCTCTTCTAGACACGTCTGTCCGAGAGCAAGTTCACCTTAGATTTGACCAGAGTGCTTCCTGGGTTTCCGAGTGACACGTTCAGAACGCATTCCGAACGGAGGTCACTAGCAGCTGCATTACCAACGACGTTTGTTGGGTTTCTGAGTGATCAGGTGGGTCATCCGGAGACGATTCTGAACACTGGAATTTATATAGCGCGCTGTATCCGTTGTGGATGTCATTGTGTTCGTATTTCCGCATTATTGCTGTGGCCAGCAGCAATAAATACGGAACGACTCTACTCGATTAAAGCTTTGATCAGTCCGTAAAGGACAAGCTGTTCACATGATGAGTGCTGTGGCGAGTGTTTGTGATTGACGATGACGTTGTCAATGATTTTGTCAAGGAGTGGCGTACGGGTACCCCACTCCCCCCCCCTTTTAGACGAAGGAAGGAACTGAAGTCGTCTGTAGCATTGGATGGTTTGTATCCTTGCTAGTATTTTGGACCCTTACGGTGTGGCGAGTGCGGGGTGACTCTTATAGCTTTTGTATCGTATGATGAACCTTGCTGGTTTTTGGAGTTATGTACTCGCTTTAGATGTTGTTCCTATACTTAGGAGTTCTTTGGACTCGCTTGCCGAAGCCACTGCTTTGCTGCAGTACAATGGAAATCTTTTGCTCATGGATGAGGCTCGTTCTTGGTCAATTGCTCATGAATGAGGCATTACTTGCTCATGAATGAGGCTTTGCTTGCTCATGAATAAGGCTTTGTTTTGCTCATGGATGAGGCTTTTATTAAGGCTGTGAAAACGCAAATGCGCTCACGCTCTTTATCTGCCAACGCTGCTGTTGGGCTTTGCAGAATGGTGCTGCTCTTCTAGACACGTCTGTCCGAGAGCAAGTTCACCTTAGATTTGACCAGAGTGCTTCCTGGGTTTCCGAGTGACACGTTCAGAACGCATTCCAAACGAAGGTAACTAGCAGCTGCATTACCAACGACGTTTGTTGGGTTTATGAGTGATCAGGTGGGTCATCCGGAGATAATTCTGAACACTGGAATTTATATAGCGCGCTGTATCCGTTGTGGATGTCATTGTGTTCGTATTTCCGCATTATTGCTGTGGCCAGCAGCAATAAATACGGAACGACTCTACTCGATTAAAGCTTTGATCAGTCCGTAAAGGACAAGCTGTTCTCATGATGAGTGCTGTGGCGAGTGTTTGTGATTGACGATGACGTTGTCAATGATTTTGTCAAGGAGTGGCGTACGGGTACCCCACTCCCCCCCTTTTAGACGAAGGAAGGAACTGAAGTCGTCTAGAGACTGTAAAAGCACTCACTCCCCCCCCCGAAGGTGGAGGAGATCGAGTGAGCTCGTCCAGAACGAGGCTAAAGTGGAATGTAATCCCCCCCTTTTTGATGGAGGGGAGCAACTGAACCTATCCGAAGACAGGCTGCCTACGTACCCTTTGCTGGGATCAAGTCGCCCCGTAGTTCATTTGGTGGAGAAGACTAGAAATAGTGACCCGAGAAGTAGGGAGAGGTGCGGTGGGGCACTGGTGTTGCTCACAAGAGGCTGGTCAGGTCCGTCGCCTGACTAGAATTAGCTCTTGCCTTCTTCTGCGGCCCTTGCGAGATTAAGACGTTTTTATTCTCCTTGTGTGTTCCCGGGTCAGAGCCTTCGTTTCCTTCGCAGTTGCGCAACTTGTGCTCTGCTAAGAAACACATGCGTGAATCCTTCTGGTTGCCAAAGATTGTCTGCACGCCGCTGCTGGTTGGAAACTTCAGGCACAAGTGGTAAATTGATGGTACAGCTAGCATCTGACGGAGCCATGGTGTTCCCATGATTAGGTTGTAGATGGCGGGATGATCGGACACTGCGAAGTTGACCATCTTCTTGACACCTCCGGCTTGAACTGGAAGGCGAATCATTCCCCTTGTCCATGTTGTCTCACCTGAGAAGCCCGTTACAGGCTTTGGCTGCCCTGTGATGAGTGACGGGTCAATCTTCATCTTCTCGAGTGTTTCTCTAAAGATAACGTCCACTGAGTTTCCGGTGTCGATGAGGACTCGAGACACATTGAAATCGTAGACGGTCAAGTTGATCACCAGCAGATCGTTATGCGGGTGGTCAATGCCTTCAGAATCTCCTTCATCAAAGATGATAGGGTCACTAGTACGCTTTGTCCTTGGAGGTGTAGTGATGTTGGCACAGACATCGGCGCGCCTCTGGTAAGGCTCGATCGCAGTTACATTGTCAGCCCAATACTGCGATCCTCCCATGATCATGTTGATTGTGTCTTGGGGGTTTCTGCTCTCGGGATTGTCTCCACGGCGCTGTCGCCTGGGATTCTCCATCTGCACCTCAGTGGTGTCTTGAACCTTCTTCTCTGGCTTGAAGTCCGACAAACTGATATTGCCTTTAAGGGTGCCCTCGGCCAGCCTCGCAGCCAGCTGTTGTCCCAATTCACGGCACCTTGCAGTTGAATGCCCAGTCGCCTTGTGGAACTCACAGTACAATTTTTCGTCGTACTCGTTCGGGTTTCTAACCCATGTGAGACTCCCTCCGCCGCGTCCGCGACCTATGCCATATCCAGGTGAGTCTTTTTGGTAATTATGAGCTCCACCTGCTCCTCCTTCGTATTGGATGAAGGCAGGATAGGCTTTCTTTGCTGTAGCTGGGGTCGGAACCAGAGAGGGCTCGCTCGCCTGCTTGGTTTTCCCACCCTTTTTGGCATGGAGCTCCTCTTCGCTTCGGGCGAAGTCAGCTGCACGGTGAAGAGCGTCTTGAATCGTCATTGGAGGGTTGATAGTAAGCTCTTGCCAAAACGGAGACGGGCACTTAACCGCTCCTCTTAAAGCCTCCAAAGCGGCCGTGCTGCTTATTCCTTCTACCTTTGACAGGGTGTGCTTGAACCTGGTCATGAAAGACCGCAAGCTCTCACTCTCTCCTTGCTTGTTGGTCCACAGCTCTGCGTCGTAGATCTTTCGCTCGGCGAAGATGTTGTAGTGCTGCACAAACATCTCAGAGAGCTGGTGGAAATTATGAATGGAGTTTTTCTCCAACTTGTAGAACCACTGGAGTGCAGGCCCCTTGAGACTCTCCACGAATAGCTTGCAGTAGCCGACGTCCCTCTCGGTTCGCTGAAATTTGCCCTTCCTAGAGCTACCTCAAACTCCATTAGATGATCGGCAGGATCGGAGGTCCCTTCATAGCTTGGGAGTTTGATCCGTCCCGGATCGGAGATTCAAGCCCCTGAGATGTTTTCAGCGAAAGGGGTGTTGCGTGCCTTCTCCAAAACATAGGCAACCCCAGGGGCTCTCCCCGTGCTGCGGTACATCTGCATCTTGGTAGTCCGCAGATCAGAGACGACTTGATCCAACTGGGCTTTCAGTGCTGCGACTCCTTCGTCTCGGGAGCCCTGCGGTGCCCTGCGCTCTCTCTCTCTCTCTCTCTCCGGTACAGCTCTGCTATGATCGCATCGCCTTCTTCAGCGGCCGAATTATGGTCGACCTCTGTGTCGACTCGGGGACGTCTTCGAGGGGGTAGATCCTCGTCTGACTCTTCCATCACACGCTCAGGAGTCGGATCGGTTTCCCGACTAGGCGGTGGTGGAGGCAAGTCCTCTGGAGCTGTGCGATTGGTCTGAGGTGGCAGCTCCTTGTTTTGGTTCCTTCGACTGGTTCGAGGGGTAGCAAAGCTGAGACGTGTTGGTCGAACGCGGGACCTCTTGCGCTTCCTTCTCTGTAGTTCTTGCAGCTCGTTCGTCGTGGCTTCCATGTTCTTTTCCTGATCCTCAGCTTTCTTCATGAGAGTGTCGAGCATCTGCTTGATCTCCGTGAGATCCGTGGGGTTGTTAGCGGCATGAGGCGCGGTGTTCTCCACGGAGTCGTCCCTCTCCTCGTCGTTTCTGTGAGACGAGGATCCTTCGCTGCTTCTGCTATTGCTTGACATCCTCACGGTGGTGCGAAACCCTAGCTTTCGTGAGTCAGAAACTCTCCGGGTCCCCTTAGTCGGCGCCAAATTGTGGGGGTCGAAACCAACACAACTAAATTTGTAAGAGTTCGTGAGGGGAATTTAGAGATTTCTATGTTAACTAGGGATCACAAGAGATTGAGAAAGAGTTGTGTTTATTGCTATGTAAAAGTTGAGTACAAAGCTTGTGTATGAAAAATTGCGGATCCCCTTTAGGGTTTTTACAATGAGATATATATACTACATCTAAGATGGTTCTGCTCCCTAAGTCTTCACGGAATCGCATTGCTTGAGTCGGTCATGTTGGAGTGGGCTTCGCATCTGGACCGGGCTTCAGGCTTCATTTGTGTTAATGGATCAGAGACTGCGTTGGGCTGAAGATAGGATAGGTGACCGAGCCGAGCCTGTGGTCGGGCCACAGAGGCCGAGCCTGTGGTCGGTCCACAGTGCCGACCCTGTGGTCGGTCCACAGAGCCGAGCCTGTGGTCGGTCCACAGTGCCGAGCCTGTGGTCGGTCCACAGTGCCGACCCTGTGGTCGGTCCACAGAGCCGAGCCTGTGGTCGGTTCACAGTGCCAGACCGATCATGCTTTGCCTCACTCCACGATCACTTGCTTCTCTTCGCAATAAGACTTAGGTGCTTTTCTCTGCCTTGTTCGTTGAGAGTCTGAAAGACCATTTCTTGGTACGCTTGCTTGATTTTGAACGTTAACTGTTAAACGGGTGAAAACCGACCCCAACAAGGCTCTTAGCCCGAACTACCAAAATGCAATGTTTCCTAATCCTACCTAGGTCTGTCCAATTGATTGCACAACAATCAAACAAGAACATGGACAACCAGCTGTAGACCCATAATTGAATCGATCGATTGTGCAACAATCAAACAAGAACATGCACAACCAAGATACTACAACCGATATCCCGGTCGTCGAAACCAAACGCACAAGAATATCATCGAGGTCTGTATTCCGTTCCATCCTCATGCCATGATCAGGTTTTGATTACTCCTATTTACCGTCATCATCACACTCTCAGGACGTCTCCTTCGAGGTAACGATGCCGATGCCACTCCACTCTCAGGACGTCTCCCTCAAGCTCTGGCTCTATATAGGAAGATACTTCCTTAGAGTAATGCAACACATACGTGAACAAGCATCTAAAACTAAGAATACCTCCCTTGACAACAACACGCAACACGCAACCTATTCTAGCAAACAAACTAATCCCACAGAACACACTTGGCAACACAACCCACTTCACTGAAGAACCACACCTCAACTTTGAAGCACCTCGCCAAACCAACTCCACGTACGCTCCAAATATTTATTGCTCTTAACTCGGTCTACACCTGACACTCATAGGGCACCTCCCATGGCCCATCATAATACATACCACACGTACTCTCGGAACACATTCCTCGAGTCAACGCTAACTGGAATCTCACATCCCAAATCAGCACACAGGAGAGCTCACCTCTCCTCACAAGACAAGAGTTATTCGGGACCGCAGTCCCTAGAGCAATAAATACCGAGCACTAACCACAGAAAACTGAACTGCCCCACAAGGGCCCAAGCCACTCCTGACGCCTCAGCGCAACCAGCTGACAGCCGATACACCTGCTTATCCTGCATGTCTCGTCCGAAGAGACCTGAAAACTGAACCGACTGCCTCAAAATCACACAAAACTTCCTACGCGCTCCTGAATGCGTGACACTACGCAATCAACTCCAATCTTTGATAGCTCCAAACATAGACCACTCCTCTGGAACTTCTTCTGCAACACTACGTAACCAACCTCCTCACCATTAACTTCGTCCCACCCTGCGACGCACACGCAAAACCCTTGACACTTCTCCTAAACCCGGACTAGGTCTAACGGATTGATCGCGCAACAATCAAACAAGAACATGCATGATCAACCGTAAAACCCAGAATTGGATCTTCTCAACGCGCCAAACCGACCATGACGAACCTTTAAACTTCCAGATATTCCCATCTGCCTTCTTGTAACCCAAACCGCCGCTCCTCCTAACAGCACTGCTCGACTCCGCATACGGCTTATGCCTCTGAACCTCTCCCGAATCGAACGTATAGGACTTCATGCTCCCCGGCTTCCTCGAATTGCCTAAGATACAAATGCTGAGTCTAAACGACACTTTCCAACTTCCCTTGATCACATCGCAATAATCACTTGCATACCATATGACTCCCTGCCAAACCAAAAGCACAACCACCACTTAAAATGCCCACTACTGGTCTAACATCACCCGAAACATTGTGAGCAACATTTTTTTTTATCCAAACAAGTCTGGCGGTCGATCGTACAACAATCAAACAAGAACATGTACAACCGCCCATCAGTCCAGCCTCGGATCCTTACAATGCTGCATCTGTTACCAGAACTCAGCCCCGGGCTTCGCCGGACTAGTGACATTTCAGCTCACAGCTCGAGCCTCCTTAACCGTCTATCACAGATCACACTCTTGACCTATCCAGTCAACACTACTCAACTCCTCACTCAATCCACCTAGCCATCCCACATGGACCAGAATCCTGGCTTCCCCTGGCCTACACCACACGAGATCCTTCCACGATCCCGAGGCTCAAAACCCGTCTTACTAAGGTAAACATCACCGTCTAAAACCCGACCAAGTTTGCCTGGATCGTGTTGCTTGATTGATCGCGCAACAATCAAACAAGAACATGCCACATTCATTTCCAGGGTCACCTGACTTGAAGTTCTACACATAATATCAACCCTAGTCTTGACTTCAACAACCATCTCTAACCACAACCGGACAAACCTCGTCCCTCTGGAGAAATACACATCTCCCAAAAAGTATACCGGGAATCCACATCCCTCTGGAGAAATACACATCTCCCAAAAAGCATACCGGGAATCCACATCCCTCTGGAGAAATACACATCTCCCAAAAGTATACCGGGAATCCACATCCCTCTGGAGAAATACACATCTCCCAAAAGTATACCAGGAATCCACATCCCTCTGGAGAAATACACATCTCCCAAAACCGTACAATAAACACATCAAAACCACACACTCCAAACCATATGAAAATAAATAAGGAAACACCATCTTATAGATTTTCAAAAGGTAAATCGTTCTAACACCAACGATAAAACAACAATCCAGGAACAGAAACACTAAAGCTCAACAAAATCTAAACTGGAAACGAAACGGAACGACACGATCACCAACTCAATCCTCGAACTGCTCCTCCACTACTATGCCCACGCTGCGTTCCTCCAAACTGACCCAACGGCTGCTCTGGCGCTACCTGAGCCAAAGGCTGCGCTGCTATCGGATGAACTACCGCAAGCACTAATGGCTGCAACTTGGGATACATCGGCCTGATATGCCCCGGCTCTCTGCAATGGAAGCAAACTCTAGCTTCCCCGGAAAACTCGGGACAGTCCGCCACGCGATGCTCAGAATTCCCGCATCTGAAACACCCATGACTGCCGTGACTCCTCGTACTCGTCCTAGACGCGTCATCCCATCTCCTCTTTTGACCCTGTGCAGGCTTATCGCCCTTGCTGGAACCAGAATCTTGCTGATGCTCCTGCGGCTGCTGCTGCTGCCGACCCCTCAACTGAGCAACATGAGCAACCACGGGCGGAACCACTAGCGATCCAGCCTGCTCTCGCTGATCTTCCTCAATCGATGTTGCAAGCTCCACTAGCTCTGCCCTCGAGGCATACCTGGCACCTCAGCACTGGGACCGGATACTCAACCGCAGTCCTCTGCACAAGAGTCCCCTCATCCTCAAAATCACGGCTCGAATGCACTAACAGTTTGCCAAACTTGGCATCATACTCGCGTACAGAACGCTCCCCCTGCTCCAGCGACATGAAACTCAACTGAAGACGATCACGAGCCTCCTGAGAAAAATACTTAGCATTGAACTCGGCTAAAAATTCTCCCCAGGTCCACACCGCTCTCCAAGCCTCTATAGCTCGCCACCACATATGCGCATCAGCACACAGATAGTGAATGGCCAACTCTACCTGATACTCAGCAGGACATCAAATCGATCTGAAGTTACGCTCCACTCTCAAGCGCCACTCGTCTGCCTCCACAGGACCGACTCGGCCATCAAACGACGGTGTACCAATCCTCTGCATATGTCCCATAATCTCAAGGTATGACAGACCCTGCACTGCAACTGCAGCCCTCGGCTGCTCAACCTCTGCAGCTCTCTGCTGCACACCGGCCACTGGAGGAAAACCCGGAGCCTGCTCAGGAACCACTGGTGGAAAATGTGCAAACAAATGCATCAACAATCCCACAATCTGGTCATCACAAACTGGAGCTACAACAGCACCCCCACCGGGGCCCACTGGAACTCCCCTGCCCCTACCGGCACCAGACACACTCTGCGAAACACTCTGCGCCTCGCTCTCAACTGACTCATCCACTAGTCCGCGACCACGGCCCCAACCTCCACGGCCACCCACTGTGCCACCATGGCTACCAGCTGTGCCACCATAGCCTCTAGGAATTCTAGCCATCGCACACTGCACTTATCACACGAACATTCTAAGAGACTTAGAATTCACAAAGTAAGATCAACAATCACAGACAGTCACTTACCGCAGAATCTCTTTAAAGTCTTGAAGAGGATGATTCTAAGACTACAATCGACTTAGTTCATCACAATCACTACTAGCCCTAGAACCGTAAGGGCTCTGATACCAAAGTGTAACACCCGAGTTTTTTTTTTTTTTTTTGAACAATTAATTAAATAGCCCGGATTAGTATTCCCATAAATATTAATCCTCAACGACTATAATTCCTCACAATTATTACGCGGAAATTCTCAAGAATAACCATTCATTACACAACAACATAACAATTCCAGAACACAACAATCACCATTCTATAAACAATTCACAATTTATAAACTAACAACCTAACAACAACAACTCAATTCAATTCCACACTCCAATTCATTCTAGCAACCTAATCACAATTCACAATCCCTAATCATCCTCTTCCTCTGCCATGATTCCGCGATCACACAATCTTTTATCTGCAACACATAAGACAAATGAGTTGCGTAAGTATTATCATAAATACTTAGTGAGACGATCTTTCCATCTACAGGCCAATTACTTGAATAAAGAAATACATGAAATACCAGGGTTATCAAACAATGCACGGAACAAACAAACAACACAAAACAGGAAGAGCAGCAACCATGTCGATCGACGGGAAGCAATCCTGTCGATCGACGAACACTTTAAAAACCCTTGTCGATCGACACGGAAACAATCCTGTCGATCGACAAGCGATCTGCTGCTGGAATCCGACCTATCCTCTCATGGTCGAATCTCCACACTTCTCAAACCAAAACCTGCGCATACAATCGCAAATCCACCAAAAACACACAACAAGCAATCGTATAACATCTATTCCTCAATCCAAGGACCTATGGTCGCGCACTCACCTTAGATCTGAAGAAAAAGAGGATGAACCACGAAGAACACAAGAAGAACACGAAGAACACGAATCTCCAAACACTGATTTTCGCACCAAATCAGCCACCCAAAGCCTCTCCCACGGAATCACACACTATAGGATTGAGAATCAAGGATAATCCACAAGAATTTCCTTCAAAACTTCTCCAAATCCTCTCAAACTCTTTTCTCTCTAAAAACCCCTTATTCTCCTCTAATTTCGGCCACACAAGGTCTGGGACGCCCTTTTATACGGAACCCTAGTTTTCCCAAACCGGCCCATTAACCAAACCGAACCGAAATCAAACCCAGATCTGATTTTTAACGCGTGTCGATCGACAGACTCCCTCTGTGTCGATCGACAGGGCCCTCACTGCCCAAACTTTCGAGAGAACACGACTTCGTGTCGATCGACACACAGACACTGTGTCGATCGACACCCTTCCAAAAAGACAATTTTGGATCACGGGTGTTACACGAACTGAAATCTGATCTAGGGTTAATTAATAGAAACGACAATTTAATTGATTACCTAATCTAGTCTTTGATGAGCAAAATTCATTTTCGCAAAGAAATTTGGTTTAGGGTTTTGTGAACAATTGAACCTGAAATTAATGCTTGTTTAGATTCATAGGATTCGCAAAGAAATTTGGTTTTCTACGATTTAATCATAGATAACTTCTGCAACGAAAGTTGATTAGTTTTATATTCGTGTTCATGTTCAGGAACTGTGCTTTAATATTCCTAATTATCTTATCATATCTGAATTCTGATTCATTGGAGATTTCCCTGTGCCTAGCGTTTTCTCTTAATTGTTTTACAACCGTTTTAATTGCCTGCTTACTTGCTTTCATCTAAATCTGCCTAGCTTAATCTGAGTTTATTAATCTACTGTGTTTTCTGATTCCCTGTGGATTCAACCCTAAAGTACTACATTGATCTCTTAATTTGAGAGAGTAGCTCTAGGTATAATTTGAGCATATCAAATTTTGGCGCCGTTGCCGGGAAATCTAGACCATTAGATTTTTATTATTAGGATTTTGTCTAGGTTTTTATTTTTGTTTTTAATTTTCTGCTAGTTTCGTTTGTCTTTCTGTTTTGTGTTTCACGTACATGCGAAATCGCAATACCAGAAGCACCAAGGACAAAGAACTAGTGGGATACGATCTTCAGGAGCTAGCACGTTTGGAACGTGATAACAAGAGAGCAGTCACAAAAGCGAAGATGGTTGCTCAAGGACATATCGTACTGAGTCCGGGAGAAGATGGAGTTCTGCGTGATCCGGCAGGACTGCCATACAACAAAGAAGGACAGAGGATCGATGACGACGGAGCTGTGATCGTCGAGGAGAACGAAGAGGAACAGGCGAATCTGGAGCCAGGTGTTGAGCGACACCAGAATCAAATCGCTCGACACGACGAAAACTTGGTTGTCGAGCGACACCAAGATGGCATCGATCGACACCGCATCCCGAATCCGCTGATCTTGATGAGAAACGAGTTGAACGTCGCGCGAGGACGAACTATAGCAAACTACAACCGTCCAGAGTAGTTCTATGCCAATAGAGCTGCGATTCGTCCACCTCCTTTTCAGAGGAACGACTTCGAGCTGAAGCCTGCATACTTCTCTTTAGTTGCTCAAGACTCGTTCTGCGGTCTACCTCATGAGAACCCCATGGACCATATAGAGCGATTCGAAGACATGGCATCTGCTATCAAGGCCAATGGAGTTTCAGAAGACTACTTATTCTGCAAGCTTTTCCCATACTCTCTACATGGGGAAGCCAAGTATTGGCTAAGGACGCTTCCACCGGGCTCACATACAAACTGGATGGACACGAAGAATGCTTTCTTATGCAACTTCTTCGATGATGCAAAGTCCGAGGATCTAAGAGCAAAGATTGCTACTTTCAAGCAGGGCGATACTGAGGCATTTAAGACTGCATGGTATAGATTCAAGAGCTATCAGAGAGACTGTTTTATTATATGGATAAATTTTGGAGATATGGATAAATTTTGCAATTTTGTTTTTGTTAATTTGAAAATTATTCGATTAGTTCAATTATTCAAAGTATGGATGGATCGTTCGGATAAAAAAACCAATTTATGTATATTGTTTCATTTTTTAGTTTAAAAGTAATCTAGTTTTTTTGAATATTTTGAACATTTTAGGATATTTTGGATTTTATTTGTAGTTTAAGTAAAAAGTACCTGAAATCTAATCGAACCAAACTAAAACCAATTTTTTTTGGGTAATTAATTTAAAAACCGAACCAATCCAAAACTGACCAATACCAAAATGATTTAAACGGATCCTAAACAAATACTATTCGAATCTGATCCAAATATCTAAATTCCTAGGCCTATTCCCCAGGATGAGAGGTTTATTAATTATATTGTATATGTATAATGTAATTTATTGTCTCAAGCGGGAAGGTTTTAAAATAATTAAAAATGACATCGCTGGCGTATGTTGTCGGCATTATTGTATTAGTTAGTATTAAGATTAAGATCTTCATAGGTTTGCATATATCACTGTATACATTACAGGGCTAGGCATACATTACACGGCTAGGCAAATTGAAACAATCAATACTTTTTTTTTAATTAAATAACCCGGGTTAACATTCTCATAAATACTAACCATCTACAATTATTTCAAACATTTGTGGAAGTTCACAAGAAATAATTCCAATAAAATGATAAAGCAATAATCATTTAACAACCATTATTCAGAATTTAATTACCAAAGAAACTCTAGCAACCTAAATACATAGTTCAACAGAACTAAACAAAGCAATAAACAATCCTATCAACTCTCTTCTGATCATGATTCCGCGATCACACATTCCTTTTTACCTACAATACATAGAAATAAGAGTTTCGTAAGTAATTAATAATTACTTAGTGAGACGGTCCTCCCGTCTACAGGCTAAGTACCCATATACCAAACATCAAGCATCAATTAATTTTAAACGTTTATCGCAGGAACAAATGGGTGTCGATCGACACATCGCACGGTGTCGATCGACGCTGAACCAACAGAGGTGTCGATCGATACACCATAAGGTGTCGATCGACACTCTGCTCGCAGTTTCATAAAAACTGATCATTAACATGATCACAACAAACGCAATTCATGAATGATTTCAACACCTAGCACATATATCAATCATGACTTCATCACAATAACACAAAACAAACCCAAATCCATCACGAAAACACCTAAAACGAATCGATTACTCAATACCTGGCCTATCCGAGCCTACGGTCGCACACTCACCTTATAATAGGATAAAAAAGGGTTTGAGACAGCGCTGAACACGACGAAACCAAGACAAAATCCTCCTGATTCCGAACCCAAACACCAAGGACTCGCCGCACAATCGATTCTATGCTTTCAAACCTCGAGAATACTTCTTATGATCCTAAAACTCTCAAACACTAAGGATTCTCAAAACTCTCTCTTTTCAATTGATTTCTGCCCCTTCTGGTCAAAAATCGCGACTGCTCACGATATATAATCAAACTTAGGGCTTCTCCCTTATTCGCTCCAAACCACGCAATTAAAAATCGAACTGAAAACCAGTCCTGAACATTGGTGTCGATCGACACACCCCCTGGTGTCGATTGACACCCTTACCGAAATACTCTATTTCAGTTCGGAATGTTACACAAATAATCCATTAGATTTGCTCCGATGCGATATTCGTTTTGATTCGATCTGGACAAATCCAAATATCTGTAATGAATCAAATCAAAGAAAATACTAAAGTATATTATCCGTCTAAAGCGATGCAAATCACAAATACAAATTTAAAAATTCGAAGATCCAATCCGATCCGTAAATTACACATATATACATATAATAAGATAGATCTACTAGATATATTTGTATTTTTAGACTTTTTTAATACATTGGACAAAAATATTTATAGTAAAAATAAGTAGTTACTAATTTTGGAATTGAAAATATATGTTTTGGTATTTTGTTTCTTAAATAAAAAGCTAATGCTTTGTGTTCTACAATTTTAGTTATATCGAATAAAATTATATAGTTTATTATATCTATCCATTAATAAGTTTTTACATTATATTAAAAAATGACGTTTTTCCGTTTTTTACGTTTGATTAGCCCGAATTGATATTCCCATAAATATTAACCCTCTACGGCTATTTCAACAATTGCAGAAGTTCTCATAAAAATAATCCAATAAAATATTAAACCAACTCAAATTCAGGATTGAACAATTTAAATCAGCAAGTCTAGCAACCTAAACACCAAGTTCAGTAGAACTAAACAATAAACAATAAACCCTAATCATCCTCCTGCAACACATGGCACAAAGAGTTACGTAAGTATTATTATAAATACTTAGTGAGACGGTCATTTTGCCAACATGCTAAGCATATCTCAACAATAACAGCAATGATCAACAAAAATTAAACAATACGATTTCAGAACATCAAAACACAATTCACATACTAATGTCGATCGTCGCTCCTCTCTGTGTCGAGCGACACTAACATATTATAGAGGTATCGATCGACACTACCACTAGGTGTCGATCGACACTTTGATCGCGGAAATCGCAGGACAAGCTTTCTCCTCTCATGGCTCAGTCACGCGATTTTCCGAGTCCGTATAATCACGATTTAACAACAAAAAATCATCAACAATCATCACAATCAGTATATAACATCACAATTCATCATTAGAACTAGCTATGGTATCGATGAGCCTACGATCGCACACTCACCTTAGCCAAGGATCAAAAAGGGTTGGAGACAGCGACGAACACGACGAAGCCATGACAAAATCCTCCTGATTCCAAACTTAAACACCAAAGACTCGCCGCACAATCGTCCTACGCTCACAAACCTCGAAAAATAACACTTCTTATGATCCTAATACTATCAAACACTAAGGATTCTCGAAACTCTCTCTTTTTTCTATAGATTTCTGCCTCTTCCCATCAAAAATCGCGACTACTCATGATATATAATCGAACTTAGGGCTTCTCCCAAAAATCGCAATAAACCGGATTATTAAAATCAAACTAACCCGGTTCTGTAACATTGGTGTCGATGGATACACCTCCTGGTGTCAATCGACACCTTGACCAAAATACACAATTTTTGTTTCGGGATGGTACAATTCTCCCCCACTAATCTGGATTTGACCTCAAGCTCAATTGTAAAAGGATCAGACCGAGACGGTGATCTAGCTAAAAATAGACATCCTCTAGCTCAATCGTGAAATGATCAGACCGAGACAGTGGTAATCCCTGCAATGACCGGAAAACATCCTTGTGTTGGGAATGTCCTGAAATCACACTTGTGTTCACTCTAATGATAGTTGTATTGTCGAGATTAGACAGTCATATGATACTAGGTGATCATTATGTTTTGCTAGAAGCCGCTTATGATCTATGAGTTATGAACTCATTGCTAGTATTATATGATCATACAGGATCACACACCTAAGAAAATAGGATTCACTTTATAAGGGAATGATCATTAATGTAATGATCTGGATAATGTGTATTTGATACACATTATAAACATGTTTTAAAGGCAGTGTCGATCGACACTATAGTAGTGTCGATCGACACGAGGGTTTGACCGAAATAGGATTTTGGTTTAATGACTTAATTGATTCTGAATCGGTTTAGGATCAATTAGGTTTTCTCCAGGACCTATATAAAGGAGATATAGGTCACGACCTAGAGAGAGAGAGAGTTTTTGAGAAAACCTTTTCTGACAGCCGCTTTTGAGAAACACATAAATCCCTGAAAGATCCGGTTCCAGGAACTAGCATCCCTGCGGATTCCTATTTGTGTGCGTGTGGACTATCGGTAGAGGCACTACATTTGAAGTGCTCTAAATCTCGGAGTCCCTGATCCATTTCCGCTGCATAACTCCAGTTATATTCGATATCTGTTCTTGTAGATTCATTGTTTACAAACCCTAGATCCTAGGTAAAGGAACTTTCGTTAGGTTGTTTAATAGAGATTAAACTTGTGAAAACCTGAGTAAATTCCAACAGTGGTATCAGAGCCTTAGGGTTTAACATATAATCTGCTAGAACGTAATTGAATTAGAGAATTCAGTTTGATAGATCAGTTTTCTGTCAAAATCGTTTGTTAAAATTGATCAGAGCTGATCGTGTCGATCGACACAATGGTTGTGTCGATCGACACGACTTTGCTAAAGTTTTAGGGTTTTCGATCGTAAGATCAAAGTCCCAGAAACCCAGGTGTCGATCGACACAAATGGTTGTATCGATCGACACGACCTTGAGAAGTGGTTAACCGGTTCAATTGGATTGAATCGGTTATCTCACTTGGTTCGATGCGATTTGGTTGGCGTCGATCGACACAAATGTTGTGTCGATCGACACCGACCGATTATCGACCCGGTTCAATTAGATTGACCGGTTATCGATCAGGTTCAATTGGATTGACCGGTTATCAAAAATTGAATTTGGTTTAGTCTATGTCGATCGACACAAATGTTGTGTCGATCGACACGGACCGATTATTGAATTGGTTCTGTTGGTTATCGAAATCGGTTCAATTGGATTGATCAGTTTTTGAAGAACTGTGACAGAGAGGTAAGTGTCGATCGAAACTAAGGTAGTGTCGATCGACAACCTACTAAGATTATGGTTAGTGAACCTAAAATCTAATAACCGAACCAGATTTAATAAGATTAGGTTTCTGAATGTATATATGATATGTATTAAGGATTGAAAGTTCAATTCCTCAACTTAATATCAAGTGTTCTGGATGTCTTTCCGATCTTGTCAGCTGTCAAGACTTGTTTCATTGCGTGATGGGCTTGCAGTGCAAGGTGTCCGCAGTTACATGAGTAAGGCAGTAAGTAATTGTGTTGATGGGCTTGTAGTGCATGGCATCAACTGTTACATGACTGAAGAGATTGGTTTGCTTGAATGGGCTATCAGAAGTTCTGGGCCCAGAGACATCAGGTGGATAAAACATAAGATGTCTTATCCACAACCAAGAGTCATATTGGATATGATTAGCAAAGTGTTGCTTACCTATATAACTGAGATTTTAGTGACAGCCAGTGGCTTGCTCGAGTTTTGGTAAA
Source organism: Draba incana (assembly GCA_963576765.1). Classification (NCBI taxonomy): domain Eukaryota; kingdom Viridiplantae; phylum Streptophyta; class Magnoliopsida; order Brassicales; family Brassicaceae; genus Draba; species Draba incana. The sequence goes on from OY755207.1 coordinate 27,586,318, forward strand.
ATATGGATCTTGGATCATTATATTCATTTGAGGAAACATTGTTTTGAATATAATGCGAGTTTTCTTAATTGTTAAGATTTCTCATTTCCTGAATATCATAACTGATTTTTCCTTTTCTTATTACAGTTATGTCTAATCAGACCTCTTTCTCGTTGAGATCCGTCCTTGAGAAGGACAAGTTAAATGGATCCAACTTCCTTGATTGGTATCGGAACTTGAGAATCGTTCTCAAGCAGGAGAGAAAGGACTATGTCCTTGAGAAAGCTCTCCCCGAGAATCTAAGGTCCAATGCCTCACATGCAGTACATGATGCTTGGAATAAGCATTATTATGATGTGGTTGATGTGAGCCGTCTGATGAGGGATACCATGAACTCTGAATTGCAGGGGCAATATGAGAACGTGGAATCACCTATCGAGATAGTCACTAGCTTGAAAGCTATATTTCAGGAGCAGACTCGAACTGAGAGATGCCAGTCAGTTAAATCTCTGTTTGAGTGCAAGCTACCAGAGGAAGGTCCAGTAAGTCCTCATGTCATGAAGATGATGGGTTATATTGATAACCTGAGGAGACTGGATTGTCCTATTAGCCAAGAGTTGGCTACTGACATCATTCTGTAGTCACTGCCGACGAGCTATGATGAGTTCATCAAGTACTACATCAAGAATGTCTTGACGAAGACGTTGACTGAACTGCATGATATGCTCAAGACAGCTGAGCTCAATATCATGAAGGGCAAAAGGTTTGTGAAACCCAGTAAAGACAAGGGTGAGAGAAAGGCCGTCCAGATTGTGAATCAGGATAAGCCCGAGTTTCTCACTAAACCCAAGTCTGGCCCATCTGATGATGATACTTGCAGCTTCTGTGGGGAGCCAAGGCATTGGAGGAGAAAATGCAAGAAATACATGGAAGATTCTATGGAAATAATGGAGATGTATGACACTCCTTATTCAGGTATTTGTGTTATTTCAAGTTCTATCTTATGGGTATTAGATACCGGTTGTGGTGCTCATGTTTGGTTAAATATGCAGGGCCTAAGCAACAGTAGAACGTTGAAGAAGGGACAAGTGGAGATGCTCAACAGGAATGAAGCAAGAGTTGCTGCATTAGCTGTAGGAAGTTTCCATTTGTAGTCGCCTTCAGGCTTGGTTTTAGAAACTATATTATTGCTATTGTGTATCTGCTATGAGCAGAAATGTCATTTCATTTTCTTGTAAGGATATGAGTGATTTTATTTTGATAAAAGACAAATGTTGCTCTTTTGATCTTAATGAGAAGTTATATGATAGCACCCCATTAGAGAATGGGTTTTATGTCTTAAACCAATTTATGCCTGTATATAACATAAATACCAAACTGTTCGAGTAAAATGACTAAGAACCCAATTTTCTCTAGCATTGTCGTTTTGGGCTTCAGCAGATTCAAAAGTTTCATAGTGATGGGATTTTGGGCTCATTTGATTGTGAATCATGTAAGAAATGTGAATCCTGCTCATTGGGCAAAATGACAATGGGCCTTTTATCAAACCATATGAAAGGGCCAATGACTTATTGGGCTTTATACATACAGATGTGTGCGGCCCGATGAGCACAAGTGCTAGAGGAAACTTTCAGTACCTCATTACCTCTGCTGATGAATAAGTAAGTATGGATATGTCCATATAATGAGACACAAGTCGGAATCTTTTGAAAGGTTCAAGGAGTTCCAGAATGAAGTACCGAATTAAATGGGCAAAAGTATTAGAGCTCTTCGATTAGATCGCGGAGGAGAATACTTAAGTCAAAAGTTAAGTGATCATCTAAGAGAGTGTGGAATTGTTTCACAGCTCACTCCTCCTGGAACGCCCCTTTGGAATGGGTTTTCCAAGAGGTGGAATCGGACCTTATTGGATAAGATTCGATCAATGACAATGACGAGCCTGCGAATTTTGAAGAAGCAGTGTTGGGCCCAGACTCCGAAAGGTGGCTAGGAGCCGCTAGATCTGAAATGGGAATATCCAGATATTCAAAGCTTGGCTGGTGGCTAAAGGTTTCAAGCAAATCATGGTATAGACTATGATGAGACCAGTTCCCATTCGCTATGCTTAAATCCATTCGGATTAGACTAGCAACTGCCATTTATCATGGTGATGAGATTTGGCAGATGGATGTGAAAAACAGTTTTTCCTTAATGAAATTCTGGAAGAGGATGTGTATATGACACAATCTAAGGCTTCACAGATCCAAATAATGCTGGGAAAGAATGCAAGCTTCATCGATCCATGTATGGATTGAAGCAAGCATGACGGAGTTGAGATCTTCGTTTTGATAAAGTTGTCAAAAGGTTTGACTTCATCAGGAACGAAGAGGAAACGTGTGTTTACAAGAAGACTAGTGGGAGTGTAGTTGCATTTCTCATTATGAATGTAGATGACATACTTATTCTCGGAAATGACGTTCCGTTGCTTTAGTCTTAGAGACTTGGCTCGGAAGTTATTTTTCAATGTAAGACATGGGAGAAGCCGCGTACATTCGTGGAATAGGAATCTATAGAGATAGATTGGGTAGGCTAATTGGATCGTGTCAAGATTCTTATGGTGATAAGGTCTTGGACAGACTCAGTATGCATGATTCCAAGAAGGGCTTTATACCAATGTCTCATGACATTAATCTTGGCAAGACGCAGTGTTCCTAGACACTGGCTGAGCAAGAAAGTTTTTGAGTAGGATTCCCAGGCGTATGCAGTGGAACCTATCATGGATGCCATGACCTGCACTCGTCCAGATATTGCTTGTGTATTAAGCATGACGAGTAGATACCAATATGATCCATGTGAAAGTCACTGGACAGTTACCAAGAATATTCTCAAGTATTTGAGAAATACTAAGGATAGGAGCTTGGTGAACTTAGGAAGTAATGTTTTCTGTTGAGAGTGGTTAGACGGACAAAGACAATTTATGGTAGGAACCTGATTATGTCTTGTGTCTATACTGCGGTGCGGTTTGTTGGAAAGGGTTCCAAGCAGAGCACCGCAACCTTTCCCACAACCAAAGCATGAGTTTCACCCTCCTGCTGTAGGTATAGGATATATTAAGATGTGATCTTAATTCTAGTGGGAGTTGTAATGGATTTAGTTATGTTATGATATTCATGTAGACATACTTTGGTTATGTCATAATGAAATTGTTTCATGTATTATTTGATTATTGGATAATTGAATAATAGTCCCAAAGTAATTTATGGCATTTTTATAGGTCATCAAGTTGAGGACTTGATCATGAAACCCTATAAGTGATAAATGACATAGATTAAATTTGTCCCTGGTCAAGGTTGTTAAAGTGGGACACTAACAACCGTGTGAGACTGGCATGTGAGGTGACTGATGACTAAGTTTCATGGAGTCATTAATAAGAGTATTAAAGTCAATCACATAGATATATGTTAGAGAACATATGATCGGACATGACCCGCTAATGGGAACTCTACAGGATAGTTATATAAGTATCATAAGAGTTTCCCATTACGACTATGAGTATAGTCCTTAGACCTGAGTTCATCATGATTTCTTACATATGAATTGGTCCGTTACATCTTTGTCAACCGTTATCCGTAATAGGTGACTATAAAGGCATTGATTGGGCGTATCATGAAGTATGTGAAGGAACAGGGATGGAACAAGATGGGATTTGTCCCTCCTATATAACAGGAGATAAATATCTCAAGGCCCATCGAAGATTTGATACTGAGAAATGCGTGGCCGCGCTCAAACGAGATGATTGTCAGTCGTTTGTTTTTGTTTAGTATAAATCGGAGTTCGATGAACATGATTTTGGTTGAATAAGGATGACACGGTTCTTGCCTTATGCCATAATCAAGATATAGAGACGAAGGGATTATAGGAATAGATGATTCCAGTACAAGTGGGAGATTGTTGGGAATACCCTGAAATCACACTTGTGTTCACTCTAATGATAGTTGTATTGTCGAGATTAGACAGTCATATGATACTAGGTGATCATTATGTTTTGCTAGAAGCCGCTTATGATTTATGAGTTATGAACTCATTGCTAGTATTATATGATCCTACAGGATCACACACCTAAGCAAATAGGATTCACTTTATAAGGGAATGATCATTAATGTAATGATCTGGATAATGTGTATTTGATACACATTATAAACATGTTTTAAAGGCAGTGTCGATCGACACTATAGTAGTGTCGATCGACACGAGGGTTTGACCGAAATAGGATTTCGGTTTAATGACTTAATTGATTCTGAATCGGTTTAGGATCAATTAGGTTTTCTCCAGGACCTATATAAAGGAGATATAGGTCACAACCTAAAGAGAGAGAGTTTTTGAGAAAACCTTTTCTGACAGCCGCTTTTGAGAAACACATAAATCCCTGAAAGATCCGGTTCCAGGAACTAGCATCCCTGCGGATTCCTATTTGTGTGCGTGTGGACTATCGGTAGAGGCACTACATTTGAAGTGCTCTAAATCTCGGAGTCCCTGATCCATTTCCGCTGCATAACTCCTGGTATATTCGATATCTGTTCTTGTAGATTCATTGTTTACAAACCCTAGATCCTAGGTAAAGGAATTTTCGTTAGGTTGTTTAATAGAGATTAAACTTGTGAAAACCTGAGTAAATTCCAACACCTTGAACTCCCTGACAACCTGGGTACACCCAATGGCAACCTCACCAACAGACTCCGGCATCGAAATTATCGCCAAATATGCATTGCAACCCCGCTCAATCATCTCCACTGCCTGAATAGCAAAAATTACAAGACTCCCTGAAATCGGCCTCACTCCATGATAAACCAATCTTGAACCTTCGCGCTTAAATACTACGAGGCCTTGATGGCAATCTAGATGAATCCAGTATCGCTCCAACTAGTCAATCCCCATAATCATATCGTACAACTCTATAGGACTAATTACTAAGTACAACTCAACTCTCTTGCGATCTGAACATCAATGCCTCTCGCTCGACCAAGCATAGCGAGGAATCCTCTTCCAACCACCTTGACCATACTCGCTGGTTCACCGGCATCGCTCTGAATGCCATTGCTCTCGGTCCACTCCGGAGTAATGAAACAATTACATGCTCTTGAATATAATAACATATGAGACTCGAAGCCTCCCACCAATAAGGTCCCTGCACAAACCTCATGTGCTAAGAAACCCTAATATTCTTATCACATGAACTATAAAAAAAAAACAATTTAACTTGACACATGTTAATTTAAAAGTCTGAAATCTGAAAAGTACATGTGATCGGCCTGGCACCCTGCTGGTCTGTCTCTCCTGGCGCATACACCCGCGGTGCACCACCAATCTGAGCTAACGGTTGTACTGCTGCTATCTGTGCCACTGGCGGACCCATCGGTCGGATATGCCCCGGCTCTCTACAGTGGAAGTAAACCTTAGCCTCCTGTGACGCCTTAGGATAGTTCGCAACCCGATGCTCAATCCGTAGCAAGCATGAGTCCCCAAACTCACCTTAGAAGTGCTTTCCCATTTCCTTTTTTGGCCTTGTGCAGGCTTACCGCCCTTGGTAAACCAGATCCAACATGCTGTTGCTGCCTCCTCGGCTGAGCAGCAGGAGCAACCACATGTGGAACCTTCACTGACCCCGCCTGCTCACGCTGATCCTCCTCAATATAAGCAGCAAGCTCCACCAGCTCCACCATAGAGGTGTAACTGGAACATCTACACTGAGTTCTAATGCTCAGACAAAGCCCCTACAAGAATCTCTGCACCAGGGTCCGCTCATCCTCCATGCAACGGCCCATATGAACTACAAGTATGTTGAACTCAGCGTCAACCTCATGCAGTAAACGCTCCCCTGAGTCAGCTTCATAAACCTCATCTGTAGACGATCCAACGCCTCCCGAGGAAAGTACTTAACATTAAAATCGACTAAGAACTCACCCCATGTCCACACAGCTATCCTCTCCTTGCCTCAATAGCTCTCCACCATAAATGAGCATCCCCAATGAGATTGTGAATAACTATTTCCACTTGAAACTCAGCAGAACATCGGATTGAAAGAAAGTTACGCTCTAGCCTTAAGCGCCACTCATCCGCCTCCTCAGGCCCAACTCCATCTACAAAGGAAGGCGTACCAATCTTTTTCATTAGTCCCATCATCTCTAGATAGAAAGGATGCTCCGCAACTTCAGCCCTCGGCTACTCAAATATTGCAGCCCTCGGCTGCTCAAACACTGCAGCCCTTGGTTGCCCCTCAACCACCAGAGGTACTGGTGGAGCTTACCCCGGAACCACCACCGGAAACCGCCCCAACAATTGAGTCATCAAGCCCTCCAGACAATCCAAATAATCCTGAGCTGGAGCAGTACTCACACCTGAGCCCACTCCCCCACTAGCCAACCCAGCACCCCTCCTGGCACCCATAGCACCCACACTGGCACTCCCGCTGGTCTCACTCACAGATCCCACATGATGCGTTGGAGTCTCTGACACCTGTGTAGCACTCGTAGCCATGCTACTCAAAGACTCTAACACTAGTCCTTGACCACGACCTCGACCTCTACCTCTACCACAACCTCTCGCTACGGTATCCATCTCTCTGACTCATATAGAACATGAAACATGAGCCAAAAGAAGTCACAATCAACAAATAAAACTTACCGCGAAATCTCCTTAAAGGCTGAAGAGGATGATCTAAGACTATTTAAATCAACTAACTACGCATAATAAATTTAAATCACATAGTTTCCGTTCAAACAACCTACTGCCCTAAAATTGTAAGGGCTCTGATACCAAAATGAAACAACAAATATATATTTTTTAATTAGATAACCCGAGTTAATATTCCCATAAATATTAACTCTTTGCGACTATTTCAACAATTGCAGAAGTTCTCATAAAATAATCCAATAAAATATTAAACCAACTCAAATTCATAATTCAACAATTTAAACCAACATGTCAAGCAACCTTAACACCAGGTTCACTAGAACTAAACCATAAACAATAAACCCTAATCATTCTCCTCCTAATGCCTTGATTCCGTGATCATATTTTCCCTTTACTTGCAACGCATAGCACAAAGAGTTGCGTAAGTATTATCATAAATACTTAGTGAGACGGTCATTTCGTCAATAGGCTAAGTACATCTCAACAATAACCAGCAATGACCAACAGCAATCAAACAATACGATTTCAAAACATCAAAACACAATTCACATACTAGTGTCGATCGACGCTCCTCTCTGTGTCGATCGATGCTCTTCTTTGTGTCGATCGACACTAACATTACAGAGGTGTCGATCGACCCTACCACTAGGTGTCGATTGACTAGGTGTCGATCGACACTTCGATCGCAGAAATCGCAGAACGAGCCTTCTCCTCTCATGGCTCATTCACGTGATTTTTTGAGACCGAACCTGCACAAAACTTGCAAGTACCTTACATATAATCACGATTAAACCACCAGAAATCATCAACAATCATCACAATCAATATATAACATCACAAATCATCATCAGAATTAGCTATGACATCGATGAGCCTACGATCGTGCACTCACCTTAGCTTGGGTTCAAAAAGGGTTTGAGGCAGCGAAGAACACGACGAAACCAAGACAAAATCCTCCTGATTTCGAACTCAAACACCAAGGACTCGCCGCACAATCGTTCTACGCTTACAAACCTCGAGAATAACACTTATTATGATCCTAAAACTCTCAAACACTAAGGATTCTAAAAACTCTCTCTTTTCTATTGATTTATGCCTCTTCCCATCAAAAATCGCGGGATCTCACGATATATAATCGAATTAGGGCTTCTCCAAAAAACCGTAATAAACCGAACGTTAAAATCGAACCAACCCGGTCTGCAACATTGGTGTCGATCGACACACCCCCTGGTGTCGATCGACACCCTAACCAAAATACACAATTTTGGTTTTGGGATGTTACAGTTTACCGCTATTGTAGATGTTATGCTAGGCAGCTTTCCACAACGGTTTTACGCTGGTTCTACCAGAATAAAGCAGAACTGCCCCCTTCCCTCTTATCACCAAACCTTGAAGGAAATCACCAAAAACCTCTCTAACACATTTTTCTGACCTTAACCACAGAAAAACGAGGCTGTCCAGCCTTATAAACAGGATTCTAGGGTTCTCAACCCAAACCGACATCAAACCGAACCATCCGAACAATTAAAACTTAAACCGCAATTGATCCGAAACACTGGGGTCGATCGACACTCACACCTGGTGTCGATCGACACCCCTTACCAAAACTCACAATTTGGTTTTGGGATGTTACATGATTTAAAATTTTTATAAGTTGTATTCTTTTTCATTTTAAACTTTTAAAGATTTTGTATAAGCTGCTGATTGAAGTCCAAATGTCTCACATAAATTAAGTAGTTCTTATTTTTTTATACTAAAACATTATTTATTATTTTCTTAAGAACATTTAAACAATAAAAATTGAGAATACAACGTCGCAAAATCCTATATATATTAATTGTATATGAGATGATCAGAATCGGAAGCTGAGTGGTCATACGGACTATCCCTCATAACCTCCCGGAGACGACTTCATGGAGTCCGAGTTCCTATATCAGAAACTCGAACTAGGAACGAAATATCTTTCTTGGGCACCAAATTCCAATACTTTAATTTGAATTTTTTGTCACTGGATAAAACTTTCATTTTATATGTAGTAGGATAAAACATTAGATGGTATACCTGGAAAACGATTAAAGCATAAATGAACTTTTTTTTTGGTGAATAGCATAAATGAACTGTTTCCAAAGGAGTATCCTAGCACAATAATTGTTTAAAAGGATTAAAAATTTCCGAAACATATAATTATGTTCAATAATAATATTGAATTTGTTTATCTTAGTCTACTTTTCATTCGTTGAAAAAATTTGAAGCCAAAAACAAGTCTACATTATTTCATTTATAAATTATATTTATAGATCATACGTATTATCTACCCATGTGCAATGCATGGGTTAGTACATACATATATATATATATATATATATATATATATATATATATATATGTGTGTGTGTATGTGTGTGTTGTGTATATAAAAGCTAGTTAAAAATGTCATTGGTGCGGTGTCTTAATTGGTGCGTGTAAGAGAAATACTGATTACATATAATCTAATGTGGAGACTAAGGATCGGAGCTGCGGCTAGAGATGAGCCTCACTTGTTCAGCACCAACAACTACGTGGGGAGACAGATTTGGGAGTTTGACACAGAAGCATGCTCTTCCGAAGAACTCGCTGAGGTCGATCAGGCTCGCAGAAATTTCTCGCTCAACCGGTCACGTTTCAAAACCAGTAGCGATCTCCTTTGGCGCATGCAGGTGAGTCAAGAGGTGATCAATTTTTTTTTTACTTGTACACAAATTCTTATACTACCACGAATACTAATTAATACTTTTGACTTTATTCGGATCCAAAAAAGTTTTTGAGGAATAACAAGTTTGAGCAAAAGATCCCACGGATATAAGAGTCGATGATGCGGAGAAAATAACCTATAAAGACGCCAAGACAGCCGTGAGAAGAGGAATTCTCTATCTTGCGGCGTTGCAAGCTAATGATGGACACTGGCCTGCTGAGAACTCTGGTATCATGTTCTTGAACGCCCCATTTGTAAGCTCATACCCTTTCCCAAACAGTTAATAGTTAATTTTGAAATATATATATATTTACATATTATAAAAAACAAAAATGACCATATACCTATTATGTTAATAAAATTCATCTAGATCTGATCTTGTAAGAAAACAACTTCTTGTAAAATGTTGAATAACCTAGTAAATTGGCAAACCAGCTAGACCCATGTTTTGGATGCAACTGTTACGCGCGACATTGATCAACTAAAACAGTTTCGTAATATATATTTATTCTTCCACGGCGGACTTTATATATTTAATATTAAAATAAGGAAAAAAGTTAAAAACATCACCTTAGTCTATTTTTATTTTTTTATATATATATATTTTAAAGGGTTTGCTTTATCACCTTACTCTATTATTTTTAGAATTCTTTGCAAAAATGTCACATTGCAACTCTTTAAGACGAAAACACTCATGATTCCCTTTTGAGAAATTTCAAAAATGCCACTATCACTTTTTCTAAAATTTCAAATTATTTATGTTTGGGTTAACTATGTTATCTTAGGGTTTAGTTTCTTGGTTTTAAGGTTTGTTAGGGATCAAATTTTTTTTTTTTAATTGAGAATTTTGAGATATAAGGTTTTTAAACGGATTTATAAGTGGCATATTGATAAGAAAATAATTAAAAAGTGGCATATTTGAAAAGTGGCATATCAAAAGTGACTGTTTTGTAAATGTCCCTTTGCTTTTCGTGTACATGAGATTTGTGTACATATAATTTATTTGCGTACACAAAAAACAAAGACATTTTCATGTGAAAATATTGCAATGTGACTTTTTGTAATTGAAATAACTAAAATATGACATTTTAGCAAATTACTCTATTTATTATGATGTTATGGATCTTACCCTTCTATGTCGTATGTGTAAAATATTTAAAAATTCAATCGAAATTTTTAAATGTTTTATTGGTATAAAGTTTCTTTTGTCTAATTTTTGTAGTGCAATTTGATAATTTTTGAAAAGTAAATAATGTATTTTAAGAGAGAGTTTTTACATTGCGTTGACTTGGCTGAAATAGCCTGTCCTTTCCACAGTGGGACCAATTTGGCCAAATCTACGCAGAATTAGAAATTAATTCGTCTACTAGGCTAACATAGATAAGGTAGATACATGTTTAAAACATGATGTTTTCCTCTAAAATCAGATTTCCTTGTATTGGACTTGCTTTACAAAAAAAATCGTTGTTGTGTGTATGTAAAGGCTAAAAACTTGCTTTACTTTATATTGATTGATGTATATTAAAATTAATGGGAACAAAAAAATATCACAGGTCATATGCTTATATATAACTGGACATTTGGAGAAAATTTTCACTGTGGAGCATTGCAAAGAGTTCCTGCGTTACATGTACAATCATCAGGTACTTCAGCGCAACACAATTAAGCAGACACGCATAATTCTGATTTCTGATATACACATATAGTCCATAAAATATGATTTTGTACAACGGAGATGGTGGTTGGGGCTTACACATAGAAAACCATAGTTGTATGCTAAGCACGGTCACCAACTACACATGCTTAAGGATCCTAGGAGTGGAACCAGATCAAGGGAGTGATTGTGCCAGGGCTCTTACATGGATTATTGACCATGGTGGTGCTACATCTTGTCCCTTGTTCGGAAAAGCTTGGCTTTCGGTACACTACCTTTAGCCTCGGGTTATACTTACAGAATCACCAAAAGATATTTATCATCGTCAATATTTGCCCTTAATCTTGTCAATTTAATAGGTTCTTGGAGTGTATGATTGGTCTGGCTGCAAACCTATACCACCAGAGTTTTGGATGCTCCCTTCGTTTTCTCCAATTAATGGAGGTTGGATTTTTGTGACTTTTTTTTTTTTTTTAATGATGAGACTGATGGCAATTTTGTTTGATTTGATATGTGTTATTATTTAATTTTGCAGGTACCGTGTGGATTTATTTCCGGGAGAGTTTCATGGCATTATCATACTTGTATGGTAGAAAATTTGTAGCTACTCCAACACCTCTCATTCTACAGCTCCGTAAAGAGCTTTATCCTCACCCTTATGCCCAAATCAATTGGAGCCAAGCGCAAAACCTATGTGCAAAGGTTAGTGTTTTTTTTTTTTTTTTGTTTTATTTGGTGAAAAGAACCATTAAACTATTATGTCATGGTGCAAAACTACAAATGTTTAGCTTTTAAGTCATACAGTAGATTCAGAGCCAGCCTTGCCAAAGCCAAGTTAAGCATTGGCTTAGAACCTCTGATACAACAAGTAATTTTGGGGACACTTTTTCTAAGATAATATTGATTAGGTTAGTTACAAGCAAAACTATGGAAAGTAAAAGGTGTAGTGTTCGAGTAGTGACTCATTTTTTTGTACATTAATAATTTTAAGGTATGTTCTTATCAGAGGTCATTTGAAAAGTAACATGTGTATATCTAACCCACCAAAGATAGAATTCATCATATCTTTCTCCTATTTGATATCATGATATGCAAAATACACACCTTGCTTTCCTAGTTAATAACATCCAATTGATTGCTTTTGACACATTTTTAGATTACAGCCTACAGAGGGGAAATTTCAAAAATATTTTATAAATATTTCTAAATTTGAAACTTTGGAAAACAAACTTATGACAATTATAAAAAAAAAATATTTAAAATTGGACATCAAACAATTGTATCTTTGAAAAATGGTATCATGAAAGTAGTATTTTTCAAAATTTTATGTCTTGATATCACAATATTAATATAACCTAATGCAGGAAGATGCATACAATCAACGATCATGTTTACAAGATTTGTTTTGGAAAAGTGTTCATATGTTCTCGGAGAACATCCTAAACCGTTGGCCTTTCAACAAGCTCATAAGGCAAAGAGCTCTTCAGACCACAATGAAACTCATTCATTACCATGACGAATCCTCCCGATACCTTACCTCTGGATGTGTTGCAAAGGTTGCTCTTTTCTTCCTAAATATACCTTAGTTTTATTTAAACAAAAAGAAACAAAAAATAATCAATCTGTAACAAATTTGGTATTCGTATTTGATAGGTGTTTTGCATGCTTGCATGTTGGGTAGAGGATCCAGAGGGTGATTATTTTAAAAAACATCTTGCTCGAGTCCACGACTGTGCGAGCTGGAAAATCACACAATTGAATTTGTGAAGATTCTTCGGAAATAGAGCTTCTTAGGGTTTCAAACACTCAGATAAATTACGAATTAGGGTTCTTATTTATTAGCTGAGAGCTGTTTTTGTTCTTATTCAGTAAAAATATTTATGATCCTTCATTTGTGAGGGGGGTACATGCTTATTTATAGAAAAATAGGTCGGTTTGGACGAAGTCAGTTGGGCCTTTAATGGGCCTCTATCTTCTGGGCTTAACCATTGGGCCGGTTTGACGTATACTTTAGTCGTTTTAGGCTTATCGATTCTTCTAGGGGAGATTTGACCCCTACAGTTAGCCCCCCAGTTCAATAGTTTAATTAAAAAGTGTTGAAGTAAGGGTGTCCAAATGAAGAATCGATTTCCGTTAGACTGTTAACGTGTTTGGCCGATGTTGCTGAGCCCAAGTGACATGGTTGTACCCAATTCGGCGAGCTGTCTGATGCGACGTTATCGGCGAGTCGATCTCAAACTTGCGAAGTCGCGAGCTGATCGCGCTAGTTATCCGTGAGCTGCTTGAAGATGCGCGACGACGAGAGGGATGTGTTCCAAATCTGCGAGCTGACTGTTTAATCAATCGGCGAGCTGATTTGAAGCCGTGAAATCGCGAGCCGACTTGACGGAATAGAGCTGCGAGGCCGCGAATTGATTTGATGAAGTAAGCAGCGAGGTCGCGAACTGATTTGACGAAGTAAGCAGCGGGGTCGCGAACTAATTTGACGAAGTAAGCAGCGGGGTCGCGAACTGATTTGACGAAGTAAGCAACGAGGTCGCGAACTGATTTGACGAAGTGTCATTTTGCGACTTCGCCTTCTTCTCGCCGTATGATCATTACGAAACCATAGATCGATCTGAACAAGTTACGAGGGCGCGATTTGATCAACTTCAAAGACATTGCGAGGCCATGGCAATCCCTGAGAATCAAGGTCTTGAGAACGCGAAGCTCTGAAGTTGCGAATTAACATAAAGGTGAGCTCGCGGGGTCGCGTTTCTGATCTTCTAAGCCCAGATCTTCGGCCCATTTTGAAATGAGGCCCACCTTGAAACTTGATACGCAACATGCCTATATAAAGAGCGATTTTCCTCAGATATCTCTCATAATTTCCATTTCTCCAAAACAGGTACTCTCTCTCCCTTTTCTCTCATTTTTCCTTTCAAGTTTTTGCTAGGGTTGTAGCCGTCCCATCACTTCGCCACCGCCGTGTTCTAGTGAGGAAAACTAAAAAATCCCCTTTTTGATCCGAAAAATCATGTCGTCAACGAATTCAATCGTATCTGCGAAATCTGCCGAGCTCCCCAAGAGGGAAAGATTGATTTGGGAGTATTCCGACAACAGCGAGTCGCTAGCTGACGCGAGTTCAAGTTGTGGTCAGTTCCGTGGTCGAGAGGAAGAGAGTACTTCTGGTCGAGAGGACCGAGCTAGAAGTAATTCTCCCCTTGCCGACTTGTTCTCCTATCCCACCCCCGTCTTAAGGCAAAGTCACGAGATGAGGGGGACTGTTTCACCGACGCGAGCTCCAGGAACGGACTTCCAAGAGGGAGTTGGCACCTCGCGACCTTCGCAGATTGGCGAGATTCCTACTGCTAATGAGCAAAGGTTAGTTGTTGAAATTCCACATCTTCGTGACGAGTCGCTCAGTCCTGCCGAGCCGCCTCTCCAAGTAAAAATTGAAGAATGCAACTGGGCATACAACCCTCTCGTAGAAGCGGAAAGATTGGAGGCCTGGATTGGATCCGGAGTAACCAAAGTCAAGAAAACGAGCCCATCGAAGTTCGTCATCTTCATAATTTTCTCGAATTCCGTAAGAACGTCAACCCGAGCGGCAAGAAGTTATATAATCTGGCGAGCCGCCCCCAGTATAAGATTATTGACGACTTTCCAAACAAATACCATAATTGGCGACAATTCTTTTTCTTTGTGCCGATATCAGCCGCGTCTGTTGAAGAAGAACACCCGGCGGTAGCGAAGTGGGGAACTCTTGGTAGAATTCCTTAAAGTTATCGCGCGAACTGCCTCCTTTATATGCTTTATCTTAACTTGTTGTACAATTGTTTTCACAGCTCGTAGACCGCTATGCACTCCCGTCCCTGGAATCGACGACTTGTTCAACAAGCTTAAGGCTCGGAAGTGTTTTTGGATCCGCCACTTCCATCTTCGGAAAGTTATTCGAGCTCGGGAGTCTGCTCTAAACGACGAGGAAGATTGTCTTTATCAAAGTGAGTCTGAAGATCTCGACATCATGCCGGACCGACCCACTTTCCGCGATATCGCCAAGAAGAAAGCCGCGAAGGCCAAGAAAAAGATGGATCCAAATGCAGCTACTCATGTCGTTGAAACGTCAGAACAAAGTGTAGCCAAGGACAATACTCCTGCTGCAAAGAATGACGAAGCGGCAGCTGTAGATGCGAGTGGTCCTTTGGCCGTCGTTCCTTCGCAGACAATTACCATTACTGACAAGCCCATCGAGTCCGAGAACCAGCTGATACGGAAATGAAAACACTCCGCCTCTGATAAAGGAAAAGCCAAAGCTGATGGTGCGAAGAAAACTTATCGAGAGCTGCCGACTCTGCGCTTAGACGAGCCCATTCCTCCAGGTCCACGATCCGGAAGGTCCGTCAAACTCTATGAAGATCCGTCTACCGCGGCCACCTTAATGGCTAAGATCACATACCCTGGCAACAACATCCCAATCCCGGAAATGCTGATAAAGAGCGAGCTCTACAAGGAATTCGCGTCTCGCCAAGCCAAGGTAAATTCCCATTATTTTATTTGTTCTGTCTCGCTTCCTTCCTCATACTTCAACCCTTCTGCAGGCTGTCACTCATTGCAACAGAATGATCATAGCGTATGATCAGGAGGCGAGGTCTAGGCAGGCCTTTATCGACGAGGCCAGGAGGAAGGAAGAAGCCGAAAAGAAGCAAGTCGCAGATAAAATGAACGTACTTACTACCGAGCGCGACGCGTATAGGAAGAGCTCCGATGACTTGGGCAAGCATCTTCAAACAGTTGGTCTTGAAAAGAAGAAGGACGAGGAGAAAATTGCCGAACTGGAGGCAAAGTTGTCGGCTCTGAACTTGAATCGCGAGAGAGATCTTGAGGCGGCTGCTTCCTCTGCGAGGCAAACCGCGGCTGCCAAGGTTCAAGCTAAACTGAACCGTTTTAACGAGTTGTTTTGTCGAATGATGAAAAAGCCGATTAAGAATATGGTCCATCTTTCGCAAGCGGACTCTAACCTCCAACTCCTTGACGACATGGAAAACGTTGATGCCGAGGAACCCTTTGATCCCAAAGTCGAACGTGCTTTTCTAGTCGAGAACAAGGCGAAGCTGGGCTCTACCTATGATGTCTTTGATGAGATAGTCGCCGAGTTGAGGAAGACGCTAGGTATGAATTATGTGGTTCCCATTAATGCAAGGGATATAGTTGTTTCTCCGCGAGTCGAGACCGTTGCTAAGTCTGTTGGTGTTAATGTAGCTTTTGGATCCAACGACAGTTCGCTGGGCATGCGTTTGCGAGGTGCTAGCGAAGAGCTGAGTGATAGCTGGTCGGCTAAGATTAATAAGACTGCTGATCCCGACCGAGTTGCATCAATTGAACCTCTGCGCGAGTCGGCTCCTTCTGAATAGGATCCCAAGACTTGCGAAGTGGCAGGTTCGGCTGGTACTGTTGCTCTAGCCGAAGACAAAAGGGTTGACGAAGGTGAGTTGGTCGCCTAATCCGAATTGTGTTTAAGGTTTTTAAGACTCGTTTTTGTTTTGCCTAAGGTTTTAAGACTTTTTATCGTTTCGCTGCCTGGACGACTTTATTCAACTTGTAACATTTTACTTGCCTGGTTGGTCGAAACAAAATTTTAATGAACACTTTCAAGCGACTTCTTTATCGTTTTAAGATTCGCCGTTTTTTTTTGCGAGGCCTGTTAGAGCTCGTCAGCGAGGCCTGTTATAGTTCGTTACTTTGAACAAAATTCGGTGCAGACGAGTTCCGCAGAATCTCTGACCCGATTATAATCTCAGACCCGATTATATTTGCCAAGTTCGACCAGTGTTTGAGTATAACTGGGTTTTGCGAGACGAACATCCTGGTTTACAGGCATATTCCCGTGAATACATCCGCTCCAGTGATGAACTCTAAATTTGTATAGAGCGCTTTATCCGTTATGGATGTATAGGTAAACTTCGCGATGAAGTGTTGTATAGATTGCCATTATGGTCAGTAATGACGACGAGTTGACATAGATGTCGCGTTTAGACAATTAAGTCGTTTGCGAATTGTCGCATGTAGACAGTTAAGTCGTTTGCGAATTGATTGAATCGTAATATACTTTTAGTTTAGTACACATCGATTTTGGGAGTATGAATATACGGACCCACTCCCCCCCCCCCCCTTTCTTTGAATAGGAGGGCAACTGAACTCGTCCGGAAACGAGCTGCCTACGTACCCTGTGAAGGGATTAAGTTGCGCTGTAGTTCAAGTCAAGTGACTTAGTACTTTTAGCAGTAGTACTTTTAAAGATGTCGCGCATTCCAGGAACGCGGGATCATTTCGCCTTTCATGTTAGCGATTTCGTAGACGCATGGACGAACTACCTTCGTGATTTGGTAAGGTCCTTCCTAGTGGGTGCCGAGTTTGCCGGCATTAGACTCGGCCGTATTATGAAACACTGCGCGAAGGACGAGGTCTCCTTCGTAAAAACGCCGAACTCGCACTTTGGAGTTGCAATACTTGGCGGTCGCTGTTTGATATTCAGTCATCTTGATAAGAGCTTAATCACGTCTTTCGTTGATGAGGTCGAGCTCGTCGAGCATGAGGAGATGATTGAGACCTTCCTGTTCTGGAAGTAATCATCGGCGAACTCCAGGAAAATAGACCTCGGGAAGAATCACACACTCTGTTCCGTAGACGAGGACAAAAGGTGTCTCGCCCGTAGCGCGACAGGGTGTGGTTCGATAGGACCATAAAACACCCTCGAGTTCATCTGCCCAACGGCCCTTCTTAGCGTCGAGTCGAGTCTTTAATCCGTGAATAAGTCTTTTGTTCGACGTCTCTGCCTGACCGTTGCCCTGTGGGCAGCGAGGTGTTGACTTGCTAACTCTGATCTTCCATTTGTCGCAGAAAAGTTCAAAACGCTTAGAAATAAACTGCAAACCATTGTCTGTCACTATTTCGTAGGGCACACCGTGTCGACAAATGATATTCTTCCAGACGAAGTTCTCGACATTCTTGTCCTTAATCGATCCAAATGCTTCTGCCTCAATCCACTTGGAAAAATAGTCCGTGAGGACCAACATGTATCGTTTCTGCCAAGACGGATGGAGAGGTCTGACGATATCCATCGCCCATCGCATGAACGGATACGGCGAAGTGACCGAACTCAAAAACTCTGTAGGTTGATGGATGAACGGACCATGGCGTTGACACTTCTCGCACTTTACGGCGAACCACTCGCAGTCTTTTATCATTGTTGGCCAAAAATATCCATGTCGTTTAATTCGGATGGCGAGTGAGCGACCTCCAGAATGGTTACCGTATGATCCACCATGAACTTCGTGCATTATCTGGCGAGCCGCTTCCCCCTCGACGCAGACGAGGAGCAGCCCGGACAGTCGCCATTTGAAGACACCTCCATCTAGCAGAACAAAACGCGATGCCTGCGCCTTTAATTTGCGAGCCGCCCACTTATCCGTCAGAACATCGCCGTCTGCAAGGTATCCGCGAATGTTGCCCATCCATTTTGTTTCATAACCACAAACTGTGGTCGCGTCGTAGATTGCGATATCGTCAATTTCATGCAATGGTGGCGGTTCCTCGCTACACGGGTAAGCATCCTCTGGTAATTCTTCGAGTTGTTCGGGGAGAAGGCCACGGTCAAAAGTTATATTATCCGGATCGAGCTCGTTGTTTTCTGCCATCACATCCGTCGTTTCATCTGCTCTGACTGCGTCAGACTGGTCGAGATCCATCGAAACTGGTTCGACAATATCTTTGGTTTGGTTGAGGTCCATCAGATTTGCCACGGGACGAGTAGCCGAGCCGTTGCCTAGATCCGCTCTCCGCTTCGCGGCTTGAGATCTCGCCAGCATGTTGACTTCCTTGGTGACCGCGATACTCAGTTTTTCGATGAACTCAACCTGGACGATTCTTTGAAGAGCTTTATCTGGCTGTGCCAACGAGCCGTGTGAAGCGAGGGCATCTGCTTGCGAGTTCTCCACCCTTGGAATTCTTGTCAGGGTAAATAATTCGAATTCCGCCGTGAATGTCTTGACGAGGGTGAGGTATGCTTCCATGCGTTCGTCCTTTGTTGCGTATTCGGCGTTGAACTGATTCACGACGAGTTGAGAGTCGCAAAAAGCTTCTATCCTTGTCATTTTAAGTGCTTTAGCCAATCAAAGATCCGCGAGTAAGGCTTCGTACTCTGCCTCATTGTTCGATGCTCTGAAACCAAGGTGGAATGACTATTCCAGCGATTCTTCGTTTGGTGACGACAGTCGGATGCCTACTCCAAATCCGTGTTTAGATGAGGAACCATCCACGTGTAATTGCCAGATTTGGGATATGTCTTCATTTTTTGACGAGGCCGCCGCCTCCGATAACTCGATTAGAAAGTCGGCCAACACTTGTGCCTTGATTGTCGTCCTACTGCGATAATCGATATCAAACTCGCTTGTTTCAATGGCCCATTTGGCGAGTCGGCCAGATTGAGTCGGGCTATGGAGCACAGCTCGGAGTGGAAAAGTACTGAGAACTACGATCGAGTGGGATTGGAAATAAGGTCGATGCTTGCGAGCCGACGTAATAACCGCGAGTGCTAATTCCTCCGTCAGAGGATATCTTGTTTCCGCATCGGTTAACGACTTGCTGACGTAGAAAACAGGCTTCTGCTTGGTGCTGTCTTCGCGAACTAGAGCTCCACTGACTGCTGATAAAGAAACCGCGATGTAAAGATAAAGCAGTTCGCCAGCAATAGGCTTTGTCAAAACGGGTGGAGTCGCGAGATATTGTTTAAACTTCTGGAAGGCTGCTTCGCACTTCTCTGTCCATTCGAATGCCTGTCGAGCTGCCCCCTTTTTGTCTTTGAGTGTGTCATAAAAAGGCAAGCATTTGTCGGTAGAACGCGAGATGAATCTGTTCAACGCTGCCACACTTCCAGTCAATCGCTGGACCTCTTTTTCGTCTTCGGCGAGGCCATCTGGATGAGCGCATGGATTTGCTTCGACATTGCCTCGATCCCGCGACGAGTTACCATATAGCCAAGGAATTCGCCTGATGTTACGCCGAAACGGCACTTGGCCGGATTGAGCTTCATGTTATACTTGTTCAATAGCGCGAAGCACTCTGCGAGATGGCCAACATAGTCAATCTCCTCGAGCGACTTGACGAGCATATCATCTATGTAGACCTCCATTGTCTTACCGAGGAGGTCCGCAAACATTCTGTTCACCAATCGTTGATAAGTAGCCCCAGCGTTCTTAAGGCTAAAAGGCATGACCTTGTAGCAATAGATCCCGCGATCTGTAATGAAAAATGTTTTGTCGCGATCGCCAGGATGCATGAAGATTTGATTGTAGCCAGAAAACGCATCCATAAACGACAACAGTATCTTCCCCGAGGTGGCCTTGACGAGACGGTCGATATGTGGAAGAGGAAAACTATCCTTTGGACACGCCTTGTTCAAATCCGTGAAATCCACACAGACTCGCCATTTGCCATTCTTCTTCTTCACGACGACTGGATTAGCAAGCCAATCTGGATATCTGACTTCAGAAATTGAACCGGCCCGCAAGAGTCTGTCTACTTCATCATTTACCGCTTGAGCCCTATCTGGACCGAGTCGCCTTCGCTTTTGTTTTATAGGCTTGAAGGTCGCATCAACATTCAACTCGTGACTGATGATACCAATATCAATCCCGGGCATATCCTCGGCTGCCCACGCGAAAGTATCAATGTTCTTTTTAAGGAATTCGACGAGGTTGCCTAGCGATGGGCCTATCTCCACACATTTCTCCGGGGACTCGTCGTCTATGCAAACCAATATGACAGGTTCGCAGGTCGGACCCGCTCATTTCTCTTCACGGAATTCCGCGACCTGTAATTACTATAAAACGTTTGAGAGCTCCTTGACGGGCTCCCTGTCTGTCTTAATCTTTTTTCGTATCTCGTTCGGGATCGGGGTTACCGTCTGGCTCCTTAGTTTGTGCGCGGCCATGAAGCAAGATCGTGACGCCACCTGACTTCCTCTGATTGTTCTAATCCCGATTTTGGTTGGAAATTTAAGGCAGAGATGGTATGTCGAGGCGACGACACCCATCAAATTGAGCCAAGGGGTTCCCATTATCCTGTTGTAAATCGCCGGGTTGTCAGACACCGCGAACTCTACTATTTTAGTTACCCCTTCCGCACATACCGGAAGTTTGATCGTCCCGAGTGTCATTGTCGTCTCGCCATTGAGCACAGTCAAAGGCTTAGGATGGGATTCGAATTGAGCGAGGTCGATTTCCATACGCTTAAGAGCGTCTATGAAAATGATATCCACTGTGCTTCCAGTATCAATCAAAACGCGACCCATGTCCCAACCTGCGACGAAGAGTCGGATGACAAGCGAGTCGTCGTGAGGTTTGTCAATGTCATCAACCTCCTGCTCCTCAAACTGGATGAGTTTGGTTTGGTTTGTTCGCCCCTATCTCGGCTCGTCTCTGATCAGCTTTGATTGACGAGATGGTGCTTGAGCAATACCGCGAGCTGCCTATGATCATGTTGCAAACCTTTTGCTTCGAGCTGCCTTGGTCCTCATTACCGGTTCGCCTGCCAAGGTGGGCCTCGTTATCGTTCCACTTGTCTCGTTTGTTACTCCTGTTATTGTCCCAAGACGGGTTGTCTCCTTCTCTTGCATCGTCGAATTGCTCAAGTTGGAAATCGTTAACACTTATGTTTCCTCTGAGTTCGCAGGCGGCCAGCTTCGCTGCGAGTCGCATATCGAGCACTCTGCAATTAGCCGTTGAATGTCCACCCATTTTATGCAAGTCGAAATATGCGGATTCATCATAGTGCGAGTTCCTCGTCCACGTGTTGCCATTACTACGGCCCAGAGTGCCACTTCTGCGGCCTCGCCCTCTTCCTCGACCATAGCCGGGCGAGTCCACCTGATAGTTATACGCACCTTTAAAACCTCCCTCGTGCTGCACATAGTTGCCCTGCTTCTTCTTTCCTGTAGCCGGGGCTTCCTGCGGATTAGGATTTCTGGCCTTCCCATACTTCTGGACCAGAACTCTGGTTTTATCCTCGCTCTTTGCGAAACCATTAGCACGATGAAGTGCGTCTTGAATCGACGAGGGCTCGTTAATTGTCATTTCCTTTTGGAAATCCGAATTGTACCACATGGCTTTCCGCAACGAGCTCAGTGCGGACTGGTCGTCGATCCCCTTCACCTGAGTAAGAAACGCCTTGAAGCGTTTGATGAAAACACCCAAGGGTTCGCTGGCTGCCTGCGACATGGTGTAAAGATCTGCCTCCGATGACCTGCGCTTGATTAAGATGGCATATTGCTTCAAGAATGCTTCGGAGAGCTGTGCGAAGTTGTCGATCGAATTCCTCTTCATTCCCGTAAACCAGTAGAGAGCTTCCCCTTTGAGGTACTCCACGAAGAGGAGGCAGTGACCCATGTCCCTTTCTTCGAGTCGGAAATTAGGTCGCCCCATAGTGATTGAGAATGCTCTAATGTGCTCTGTGGGGTCGCCCTTTCCCTCGTAAAAAGGGACCCTGATCTTCCCCAGATCGGATAGACGCGCCTTGGTTATTCGCTCGGTAAAAGGAGTAGTGCGAGCTTCTTCAAGAACACGCTCGATTTCCGGTGCCTTCCTGGTTGCGCGATGCACTTGTGATCGCATATCTTTGAGATCGCGGGCAGTCTGCTGCATGATGGCTTTGAGCTTGTCCATCTCCCTTTGCTGCGTAGCAATAGTCCTGCGATTGGTCAGAGCTTTGGCCTGCTCCGTCCATCGCATATTCTCCGCGATTTCGCCCTCATCCCGACCTTGGATATGACTGGTCGGTCAACTGGGTCGTGCGGCTCCGAATTTACATTCCTCCAGATCGTCTGCGATCTCAACAACGTCATCAGTCGCACCTGCGACGGGGACGGCCCCGTCTCTGGAAGGCATTGGTGTATGATCCCCGCGAGCCCCGCGAGCTAAAGGCGAGGCCACTGGGGTGAAGCTGAGAGTGGTCGGGGTGATGTGAAGCGCGACACGTTGAGGATGTCCTTAAGACTGACAGGCTGCCGACAAGGCTCTGATTTCGGCGGTCATGTTACTATTGATGGTTTCCTGGTTCTGTGACTGCTTGAGCAACTGCTCGAGCATTGATTTGAGCTGACTGTAAGCTTCCGGTGCGGCCGGGTCGGCCGAGCCTGTATTGGTGATTGTCTGGTTTCCTGTCGGGACAGATCCGTTTGCTTCCGCCTCCAAAGCGGACTGGTTGTTTTCGTTGGTTTGCCCATCCACCGCGGGCTCCATCGGACCTGAACCACCGTCGGTCAATGGAGATTGCGGGTTCGTTATTGACATCTTGCAAGTTCGTCTAAGTGTTTGTTTTGTGTATGAAGCTAGTGTTGCGAGTAGCCCCCTCCTTCTACGCCAAATTGTGCGAGCTAGAAAATCACACAATTGAATTTGTGAAGATTCTTCGGAAATAGAGCTTCTTAGGGTTTCAAACACTCAGATAGATTACGAATTAGGGTTCTTATTTATTAGCTGAGAGCTGTTTTTGTTCTTATTCAGTAAAAAAATTTTTGATCCTTCATTTGTGAGGGGGTACATGCTTATTTATAGGAAATAGGTCGGTTTGGACGAAGTCAGTTGGACCTTTAATGGGCTTCTATCTTCTAGGCTTAACCATTGGGCCGGTTTGACGTATACTTTAGTCATTTTAGGCTTATCGATTCTTCTAGGGGAGATTTGACCCCTACAACGACTTTGTATGGATCGGCGATGACGGTCTGAAATTCCAGGTTAGTTATTTTTGGTTTGTAATAGTTAGATGAGTGATCCGTTAAATGAGCTGAAATATATATATATATGTTAAATTAAATTAAATTTTGTGTTTGCCATTTGATTTATCACTTGCTTTCGATGTTCTGATAAAATAATTGTTTTGTAATTTTTTTCCGATTATTATACGGTGTAGTACAATACTCCTAGTTATAAGCCGAATTCATTGATCAATATTCAATAGTATATATACTTCATTTCGTTATTCCGTAGAGCTGTCTATTTGTGAACCGATTAGATTTTTCCAAAAAAAAAAGATCATAGTTTGACATATATCTCTAGCATATGAAGATGGATGCTTTACTTTTACAGATTTGCGGTAGTCAAATATGGGATACAGCCTTCTTGCTCCAAGTCCTTTTAGCTGCTTATGTTGATATCGATGTCGCTGATGAGATTAGATCAACGCTAATCAAGGGATACGACTTTTTGAAGAAATCTCAGGTGACAGAAAACCCACCTGGTGACCATCTTAAAATGTTTAAACACATTACAAAAGGTGGATGGAATTTTCCTGACAAAGATCAAGGACTGCCTGATTCAGATTGTACTGCTGAGAGTTTAGAGGTGGTTTTTTTAAAGATTGTACTGCTGAGAGTTTAGATCAAATTTGATTTTTAACTAGTTTAAAAATTGAGGATAATTAGTTATTAACCACGTCTACTTAAGTATATGCACGTGCAGTGCTGCCTAATACTCGGAACCATGCCGTTGGAATTTATTGATGAGAAAATTGATGTGGAGAGGCTCTACGATGCAGTCAATTTGATGCTTCATTACCAGGTTATTAATAACATATATATATACTTAGTTGATTAGGAATGCTAAAATAATTCTATCAATCAAAATTTTCCTTCTTTAATTAAAAAATAATAGAGCAAGAATGGAGGAGTAACAGCATGGGAGCCAGCGCCAGGAAAAACTTGGCTAGAGGTATATTTTCTCTTTTTCTAAATTTCTCTTGTTTTCGAGATTTCTCTTAACAAGTGCCTAAAATCAATCAAATGCCGTGGTTTAGTCCGGTGGAGTTTATGGAAGACGCAGTCGTGGAGCATGAGTAATATATATGTTCAATACATTATAGTTATAAACACACTATCTTTTTTGTTGTTTTTAAACGCCAAACTTTGGGTATAAACCATCTTTAGGTATGTAGAATGCACTGGGTCGGCGATAGTATCAATAGCTCGGTTCATGAAACAATTTCCTGAGCATAGAAGAGAAGAGATGGAACTGTTGAGTAAACTTCAAGAATCTTCTAGCTGAAGAAATCCTTAATCAAGTAGGATTGGGATAAGGAAATAGCTATTAGAAAATGAAATAGGATTAGAGAAGAATAAAAGAAAGTCTACTCCTATATATATGATCACCGAGTTGTGGTTTGATCATAAGAGAGAATTAAGAAAGCTTTGTATGTTTAGTTGGAGTTAAGTTTCTAAACATCAATAAAGAGAGAAGTCTTTATTAAAGCTAAGTTGTTCTTTCAATCCTTTATTTGGTATCAGAGCGGTTTTTCGTTCCTGAGACAATACGAAGATCATAAATACGTATAGTCGTCGAACCTGAGTCATGGGAGATACAGAGACACCGGCGAGAAGGAAGGAATTTGTACCAGCATCGGTTCTATGTCCGATGTTGACTGCGACGAATTATACTGTATGGTCTATGCGGATGAAAGTTACCTTGTGTGTTCATAAAGTATGGGAAGCAGTTGAGCCCGACACAACCGAAGCTGAGAAAAACGACATAGCAACCGCTTTGTTGTTTCAATCAATTCCTGAAAATCTCATACTTCAAGTAGGTGATCAAAACTCACTTAACGAAATATGGGAATCAATAAAATCAAGAAACTTGGGAGCAGAAAGAGTTAAAGAAGCGCGACTTTAAACTTTATTGTCTGAATTTGAACACCTAAAGATGAAGGAAACAGAAACTATTGACGATTTTTCAGGAAAAATATCTGAATTAGCATCAAAATCAGCAGCGTTGGGTCAATCACTTGAAGAATCAAAGTTGGTGAAAAAATTCCTCAACGGTTTGCCGAGGAACAAGTTTATACACATCATCGCATCACTTGAGCAAGTTTTGGACCTAAACAAAACTGGTTTTGAAGATATTGTTGGACGACTTAAGGCGTACGAGGAGCGTATACTTGATGAAGTCAATAATGGAGAGACACAAGGAAACTTGCTATTCACGAAATCAGATTCATACGGAAATAGAGCTAGCCACGAATTCTCGCAAGGAAGAGGAAGAGGTCGAGGCCGTGGAAGAGGTTTTCGAGGAAGAGGTCGAGGGATAGATCACACGTGATTTGTGATCAACAGAGACAAGAAGGATAGATCACACGTGATTTGTTACCGGTGCGACAAACCAGGACACTTCTCTTCAATGTGCTCGGAAAGAAGGCAGAGACTCCAAGAAGTTAATAAGGTTGAAACACAAGAAGCAGAGGAGGCATTATTTATGCACGAAGTAGTATTTCTCAATGAAGAAAATTTTATTCCTAAGAAGTTCGAAGTAGAAAAAGATGGGAATGGAATTTGGTACCTGGATAACGGTGCAAGCAACCATATGACGGGGGTAAAATAATTCTTCTCAGAGCTGAACGAGAACATCAGGGGAAAAGTAAAATTTGGTAATGGCACATGTGTCGATATCGGAGGAAAGGGATCTATTCTCTTTCAAGGAAAGACCGGTGAGCAGAGGTTACTTCCTGATATTTACTATATTCCTGAGCTAAAAAGAAATATCCTTAGCTTAGGTCAAGCCACAGAAATTGGATGCGAAGTTAGAATGAGAAATAATTATCTGACCTTACGCGATCTAAGTGGAAGGCTCTTAGCAAGAGTAACTCGTTCTCCTAACCGACTATACAAGATTAATCTGCAAGTTGGAAAACCTATATGCCTGCAGTCAAGAATCGAAGAAGAAAACTGGAGGTGGCATGCTAGGCTTGGCCATGTAAGTTTTAAAACAATTGAATCTATGTCAAAATTGGAGATGGTTCACGGTTTACCAAAGATTGATGGAGAAAGACAAATATGTGAATCGTGTCTAGTCGGTAAACAAACAAGACAATCATTCCCGAAAGCAACTCAATTTCGATAATCTATTCCCTTGGAGTTGTTACATGCCGATTTGTGCGGACCTATTACACCATCTACTCTTGCACGAAATAGATATATCTTTGTTATCATTGATGATCACACAAGGTATATATGGACGATTCTACTAAAAGAGAAGAGTGATGCTTTTGAAAAAATCAAAAAATTCAAGAACATGGTGGAAAAAGATATCGGGAAGATGATTTTAACGTTGAGAACGGACAGAGGTGGCGAGTTCACATCAAGAGAGTTCCAAGATTTTTGTAACAAGAATGGGATCAAACGACACTAGACGGCTCCTTACACTCCGAAACAAAACGGAGTAGTGGAAAGGAGAAACCGTACATTAATGGAGATGACACGAAGTATTCTTAAAGCATTGAGGGTTCCAAACTACTTATGGGGAGAAGCAGTTCGTCACTCCACCTATTTGATTAACCGTGTCCCCCCTAGAGCCTTAAAAAATCAAACACCCTACGAATGCTTAAGAAACAAGAAGCCTAACATCGAACATCTCCGAGTCTTCGGTTGTCCCACTTACGCAAGAATCGAAAGCGAGCATCTCAAGAAGTTAGATGACCGTTCTCAAAAGTTGGTGCATCTAGGAATCGAACCAGGATCTAAGGCGTATAGACTCTATAACCCAACCACTAGAAGAATCGTTGTAAGCAGAGATGTGTTCTTCGATGAAAAAGGATATTACGATTGGAAGGGAGAGAATAGACAAGATGAAAGTGATCCTGGAATGTTCGGAATGACCTGGGGAGTAGCAATGGATAATGGTCATGGACCATTCATAGCCAGAGATCAACCTGTAGCAGAGAATCTCGAAACACATCAAGATGAAGAAGAAGATGACGTAGTGTCGATCGACACTAACGAAGTGTCGATCGACACTCCCACAGATGTAACGCAACACCAACTGCAAGAAGAACTCCATCAACCATGAAGATCAACTCGCCAAGTGAAACCTCCGAGCTATCTTCAAGACTTTATTCTTCTTGCATATATAGAGTGTAAGAAACTTCTTCTTTCACTCAACGACGAACCATTCACCTATCAAGAAGCGAAGGATTCGGCTGAATGGACAAACGCGTGCATAAAAGAAATTGATTCAATCAATAAAAACCAGACTTGGTTATTGGTAGATAAACCGGCTGGAGTGAAAGTAATCGGCCTTAAGTGGATTTTTAAGGTTAAAAGGAACGCAGACGAATTAATAAACAAGTTTAAAGCGAGGCTAGTAGCAAAAGGCTATGTACAACAATCAGGGATCGATTTCGACGAAGTGTTCGCGCCTGTTGCTCGCCTTGAAACGATTCGAATGCTAATTGGTTTAGCTGCATCACATGGTTGGGAGATTAATCATCTTGATGTCAAGACAGCTTTCTCACACGGTGAATTAAACGAAGAGGTTTATGTTTCACAACCTGAAGGATTTGAAAAGAAGGGAGAAGAACATAAGGTTTTCAAATTATCGAAATCTTTATACGGATTAAGACAAGCTCCATGAGCTTGGAACACGAAACTTGATCAAATTTTAAAAGGTCTGAAGTTCCATAAATGTTCAAAGGAGAGCTTTGTTTACCGAAAATAAGAAGGAACCAAGCTTCTTATTGTTGCCGTGTACGTTGACGATCTCTTTGTAACAGGGAGTTCACTAGAGGTCATTAATGAGTTTAAAGCTGGTATGTCTTCTAAGTTTGAGATGTCGGATCTTGGCAAGCTCACTTACTATCTCGGCATCGAAATCAGTCAAAGCAAAGACAGGATCAAAATAAAACAAGAAGCATACGCACGACGGATCTTAACGGAAGCTGGACTTGATGGTTGCAACGCTACTCATATTCCTATGGAGTTTGGTTTGCAACTATCAAAAGGAAAAGAAGGAGACACCGAGATCGATGCCACCGAATACAAGAGAAGAATAGGATGTTTTCGGTATCTATTTCACACAAGACCGGATCTTGCATTCTCAATTGGAGTTTTAAGCAGGTACATGAACGATCCAAGGGAACTTCACGGTAATGCCTTAAAACAACTTCTAAGGTATTTACAAGGTACTACAACTTTTGGAATAACTTACAAGAAAGGTGGAACAAGAATCATCACCGGATATAGTGACAGTAGTCACAACATCGATCCTGATGACGCAAGAAGCAAAACCGAACACGTTTTCTTCCTTGGCGAATCCCCAATCACTTGGTGTTCTCAGAAGCAAGAGATAGTGGCTTTATCATCATGTGAGGCCGAGTTTATGGCTGCTACAGAAGCTGCGAAACAAGCTATCTGGCTCCAGGATTTGCTAAGTGAGATTACAGGACAAGAATGCAAGAAGACAACAATCCGATTTTATAATAAATCTGCGATTGCATTAACTAAGAACCCAGTGTTCCATCGAAGAAGCAAGCACATTCATAAAAGGTACCATTTCATTAGAGAATGCATAGAGAATGAACAGCTTGAAGTCGAACACGTCCCTGGAGAAGAACAACGAGCGAATATTCTAACTAAAGCCCTAGCTAGAATCAAGTTTAAGGAAATGAGGAGTTTGATCGGAGTTCAAGACCTCTCGAAGAAAGACTTGAAGCTTAGGGGGGTGAATGTTGAGTAAACTTCAAAAATCTTCTAGCTGAAGAAATCCTTAATCAAGTAGGATTGGGATAAGGAAATAGCTATTAGAAAAGGAAATAGAATTAGAGAAGAAGAAAGGAAAGTCTACTGCTATATATATGATCACCGAGTTGTGGTTTGATCATAAGAGAGAATTAAGAAAGCTTTATATGTTTAGTTTTGAGTTAAGTTTCTAAACATTAATAATGAGAGAAGTCTTTATTAAAAAAAAAGATAATTACAACAGGAACAGTTTATAAAGAAGGGAGTGAAATACTTGGAGAATCTTCAAATGTCGGATGGTTCGTGGTATGGAAGCTGGGGAGTGTGCTTCATTTACGGAACCTTCTTTGCGGTAAGAGGTCTAGTTGCTGCAGGCAGACTTACAAGGACTCCAAGGCTATCCGCAGAGCAGTTCAGTTCCTTCTCGAGGCGCAAAACGAGGAAGGCGGTTGGGGGGAGGCTTATCTCTCTTGTTCTAAAAGGAGATACATTCCACTTGGTGGAAACAACAAGACCAATGTTGTGAATACAGGCCAAGCCCTTATGGGTTTAATATTGGGTGGTCAAATGGAAAGAGATCCACGACCGGTTCATCGTGGTGCTAAAGTCTTGATCAATTTACAGTTGGATAACGGAGATTTTCCACAAGAGGTGATTTACATAAATCAAACCGTTTGATATATTTTTTTAACCGTACATCATCATAATTATAAATTTTGGTTTTATCGTTCTTAGAAATTATAATCTACCGTTTGAGAACCTTATTAATTACTTAAATTTCTGTTTTGTGTGTGTGTGTGTGTGCAGGAAATGAGTGGAGTGTTAAGTGTGAATTTCAAGCTCCATTATCCTACTTATAGGAATATTTTTACTCTTTGGGCACTCGCACTTTATACACAGGCTCTACGTCTACTCCAATGAGCACTTCACATTATAAAACTTTTGCTTTCCATATTTTACGTTGGTTACAAAATACAACATTATATTTGGGTAAATTGGTAATAAACAGAGCACTAATTATTCATTCTTTCTCTTCTTTTTTTTCTCCTAAGAATTGTAAATCTTATAATTTAAGGCAGAATTTGATTTACGTGAGCATAGGATAATAATAATAATAACTCTTTTTTTTGTCATGAATAATAACTCTTTAAAATTGTGACAAGTGTATAATATTAATCAGATGAAGACATGTATGAACACTTAAAATTAATTCAAAAACTAAAATTAAAAGTGAAAAACTAACAATTATAGTTGTCAAGTAACTAACAAACAGTAAAAACAAAATGTAGTCCAAACAGTTAGGAATACTAAAAAAATTATAATATTCCAAACTTATTAAAGAATGTTAGAATAAGAGAGAAAAAAAATGAGAATTGAATGATGATTTATTCCAATAAGAACATAGGTATATATAGTGCTACAATAACTTGGGGAAGAATAAAAGCTTGGAGAGAAAGGGTCTTGGTGAACAAGGCCATAATCATATATGGACATTCACAATAAACGGGATTTATAACACTTCCCCTTGAATGTCCATTAACTAAAACTACTCCTAATACGCAAGTGATGCTGCCTAATTAAAAACCTCACCAGGAAAACCCAGTGGAAAAAACCATGGTTAAGGGAAAAAGAGTGCAACGCGTATTTACTTCCCCTGATGATTAGATGACTTGAGATCTTGGAGACAACGCATCCAAATGATGAACTTGTTTCTTCAAAGTAGCAGTTGGAAGTGTCTTGAGAAATAAGTCCGCCAAAGTTTTGCTTGAACGAATATGTAGAACGTGTATATCGCCATTCTTCTGCAACTTATGGATCTTTTAGATTATCCATCTTGATCATTCTCTAGGTTTCTCTTAATATCATTAAAGTAAGATATTCATTATAGAGAGTAAGATATCTATGTTATCATATATCACTCTAATGATAACATACCTTTTTAAGTGTCTATCATTTGCGTGTTCTTTGATGTCTC
Source organism: Draba incana (assembly GCA_963576765.1). Classification (NCBI taxonomy): domain Eukaryota; kingdom Viridiplantae; phylum Streptophyta; class Magnoliopsida; order Brassicales; family Brassicaceae; genus Draba; species Draba incana. The sequence continues at coordinate 27,617,858 of OY755207.1, forward strand.
GTTAAAAACCTTTCATAGAAAAACCCTATGGGATAAAAACTATGATAAGGGAAAAAAAGTACATTCACGCTCATCATTATATTTCTCCCTCTTAGAAGCATCTTCTTCAGGAGATGACTTCCGATTATATGCTATCTTTTCGAATGATCATAAGCATAGCCTTAACAAAAAAATTTGTATGATTTATGATATCTCAAATCATTAGACTTCTGGTCCATAACATATTTTCCTTTTTATCACATCTTATAATAATGAAAGAGATCGATAAATTTCTTAAACATCAGTTTAAATTTGGTACTTCATGACCAAGTATATGTGAATATTCTTATATAAATTATTGTCATGATCTATATGTATTTTTTCAGATCATTTATATAAATCTCTTCAGGAGTTCCAGTAATATTCATGCAATGTAATCGTCACAAATCCCTTTCTTAAAATTCCTTATGAATATGCAAGGACGAATCATTCTTACTTGCTTCTCTTAGAAAATACATCCCGATATTTCAATTTATAAAGAGAACGATTCAATTTTCTGCAGTTTCCACAAAAAGAATTTTGCTTCTAGCAATTTAAATCCTTCCGGGATTTGTATACAAATCTCATTATCAAGTGATCATTTAGCATAAATTGTTGTCATCATACTATTTCAGATAACTCTGAGTTTTGATGATCTTCAAATTAAGAATCACTTTGATCAATATCTACAGAGAAATCTACATGGGTACACATATACATAATTATATCCTATTTTCTCTTTTCATTTGATCGAGTAGAGTTCTCAAGAACATAATTTTGATATCTTTAATCCTTCAGGGATTATATACATTAAGGAATCCATATAAATTTTCTCATCTAGTGTTCTATATCTTATTGCCAGACTTATAAGATATTTCAAAAGTATTGCTACCACCACAAGAGAATATAAATATATCTCTTCATAAAACAATTTTTGTCTTTGTGGAAATTTCACTATTTTCACTATCATTTTCCACAAAACTTTATATCTTTCACTGGTTTTGTACTTCAGGTGCATGGACTCCTGGTCCAAAAATTCTTTTCTTGAGATTATAAGTACAAGTCTATTTTCCTTTCCACTTTGGCCAATCATTACCTTGTGTACACATTTCAATAGACTTTCTTTCATGATCCTCTTTCCCATAATATCAACTACTCATAGCATGCAAAATATTACGACGTCGATTTTCTTTTCGGTTCCATTTATTCCAAAAATGACATAGCTAGCTAGCTCTTTTCATTGTCAAGTACTTGAACTTTTTCATTTGTCATGTTGATGTCTCTTCTGGAGATCATTCAAAATCTTTATTACCTCGATTTGGTCATTTTCAATATCTGCTCCTTTCCTTTTATGAGGATTTCCAATAAGTCTATCACACTTCATGCGATCTTTAGACTTACTAGCAGTTTGATATAGTTCTTCTAGGACATACATTTAATTGGAGCATATACAGCTGGCATATGTGATTTCATCACTCTATTGGGATCAGCAAAAGCGTATAACAATTAATACGCCAAGTTTTGCTTATGAATTATCTTTTTGGACTTCTAATATACATTCTCTAGTCTGAGGATCATTGATAATTCATAGTTACTTATATCTTTTCCCAGCGGTTTATTTTCTCCTTCTAATGTTGGAAACAGACTCATTATACTGTGAATATACAAGTTGAGACTTCAATAAATCCTTTTGGGATAGCTCCATACACTTATTTAATATTCATATCCAATATATATTTTTCTCCTCTTTTGAGGTTCCATCTTATAGCGCTGTGGTGGAGCACTTTTCATATCCAAATATCTTTCTGAAGGAAATTATTTGGTTTCTGATCCTAAACCAATAATGATGGGGATAACTATTAATTATTCATTGGCTTGATGCGAATCAATGGTGTTAAACCATTTTGTGTATAAACATAAGCTTCTCGATGTTCAACACTTTATTTCAATGGGTATTCAAACATAAATTCACCAGCATTATCAAATAACCTTGCAAACTTCAAGTTGCAATTTCATGACAAGGATAAATATGAATATTTAGTTGATATTTTCATCGAGTCAATGCGTCCATTGAATCGATGCATCTAGTATCTAAAATTCACATAGTGGGTGATCAGCCCATAAATATCTCCTTGTATATACGTCTGGAAATAAACAGATTCCAGCTTATTTTTCATATTGGTGAATACCCCATTATCATATTGCTTTCTGAGCAATCAACATATGATAAATAACTAGAAAGAATCTTCTGGTTTTTTAAAAAATATCCGCACACTTTTATAAATTTTCGCATCATTTATTTAACCAGAATGACCAATCCGGTTAAGCCAAACACTTAAATTCTTAGTAAACTTCTGATTTATTTTTCATTCTTAGTAAACTTCTGGTTTATTTTTCATTCTCAGTAAACTTCTGGTTTACGAATCTTTGTGTAGTACAATCTAATACAAAATAGGTAGATTCTCTTAAATACTTTCAACCTTAGGAAAAACTTGTGATTTGGAGATTATCAACAATTCTTTAACTTTTCATATAAATCCCATAGATTTATTTGTATGAAGGAGTAAGCAAACTCAATTTTAGTGTAAACATAATCTTCTGGATGTTTCACTTACAACTGGAAAATAGAATGTATCAATTATTTCAATTACATTCTCGTAGAGACTTATATCTATCTAGAGCAGATCTGCTCTTTTGGAGCATTCATATAATATGTTTATACTACCTTATATGGTACTTTCACAAATTTCTTTCATTTTTTATTTGTTCACTTCCGGTGAAAATATGAGTTCTTGATAGAAACTCTTCGAACTCGATCTTGACTAAATTCATATCCACTTTCACATATATACGACTGACGAATATTATATGAGTGGTCATTTTTCTTCCTTAGTGTATGATGATGTCACATTCGCTTCAGGGAATGGAGTATAACCAATAAGACATATTTCTTTATAGACTTAATCTTAGATGTGTAGACTCATAATGAGCTCTCAGTAACATCATGTTCTCATCATACTTTTTCTTTTAATTTTCCTCAAAGAACTGGTGGATATTTATGGTCAAGTAGTGAACATATTCTCCAGGATATGTCACCTATTGTTTATGTGGAACTCTTTAACTCTCCCCCTTGAGATGATGAAACTCCAGGTTCATCCATCTCAAAATCAGTTCATTCTTGAATCAACAAACATACTTGACTTGAGTTATGTACTCACACTAAATTCTTTTATTGCCATATTTCTTCTTTCCTGCCATCTTTCTTTTCTCACTTCAGGTGAGTATATAATTTCTTGAAATAAATTTATTAACTTTGGTCTTGACCATCTTTTCCAAATCCATGTGATCTTTACTTTTTGTATATAAGATATCACATTGACTTCAGGGAATGGACAATAATCAAGTGGATGTGATTTATGATTTTATCAATCATTATATAATAGAAATATATCGTAACCTCATTAACTAACAAAACATGTGTCTGATCTATTATATGATTCGGTGAGCATGTACGATCTAGAATAAATCATGATAAAGTATGGTAACGTGAAGCAATAAGCATGGGCTACAATCATAAATAATGAAAGCATATTTCGATCATGAATCAATAAAACAAGGTTCTCTGTTTTAGATTTCCACGAATTACGAAGCCATTAAAACATTAAACAAAATCAGACTAACTGAAAGTCAGAATATTAATCTGTTTCAGATTGGCAGTCAACATGAATCAATAAAGTATAAAGCATGTGTCAATATATTATATATGACAAAGCAACAAAATTATAATGGTAAAAGCATGAGCCGATCACATATAAAGCAGTGTGTAATATAATCATGATGCCAATAACTAAGTAGTATGTAATTATGCTATGAATGTATAATAATACGAACGGTGTCACCGTAACAAATAACAAATCCGATCGTTAGCATATATATTACTTATCTCGATTAGGCAGTCAGTTATGACGAAGACAACGAACGGATTGATTGGAAACGAAAAACGGAGACAAGATACCGTGGTTTAGGTATTGATGACTTTGAAAGACTTGGAGATTTAAATCGCAAGCCGCATCGGAAAACCCGGTTAGAGATGTCGACGGACGTCTCCTCAAATCAACCGAGAACTAACAAAAACCAAATAACCAAAAATCATAAATTAAATAGATGATTCTTCTATGCGGTAATTGGGGAAATCTAATGGTGAACCGAATAGAATCAACCAGACCATGATATTATCAAACAATAGATCAATTAATAAAATAATCAGAACGTATAAAAGCATGAGTCGTCGTCTCTATTGTTCGATCAAAAGCATACATGTGTATGCTATCATTCTAATCATATATTCAACTCATGTATAAAATAGATTAAATACAAACAGTATAGGACAAAGCAAGTATTAGACAGAGCAACAGATTGAATCGATTGCAAGAAAATACGCATGCATTGTTCATGTCATGTTAAAATCAAATCATGTTATAGGATTAAGTAACACTTATCTCAATAATAAAACAGATCGGAGATTCTACGGGACATCGAATCTCTATGTTGAGCTATGAGTTATGATGGAGATAGTGCCGGAAAGTTGAGACGGCATCGGTTAGGATTTTGTTCAGGCGGCTAGGGTTTTACTCAATGGTTAGGATTTCGTGCTGATAACGTGTTAGAATAAGAGAGAAAAAAATGAGAATTGAGTGATGATTTATTTCAATAAGAACATAGGTATATATAGTGTTACAATAACTTCGGGAAGAATAAAAGCTTGGAGAGAATGGGTCTTGGTGAACAATATCATAATCATATATGGACATTCACAATAAATGAGATTTATAACAAGAAAAAATAAACTTTAATAGTCTAAACTATTTTCTAGAAGATACCACCATAATTGGTAGTCCAGTTAGGTGGGATGTTGCATACATAGAAAAAAAAGCAAAAGGTCTAGTTTGTACAGAACAAGCTAAACCGTCCGTCATTAAGAAGAGCGAGAAATAAAAGATAAAGAGAAACGAGATAAATGATTATGCAAATCCAGGTAATCACCTTATAGAATCGAGAACGAATACCACATCTCTGAATCCAAGGTGTTTAAAAAAAAAGATAGAGAGAATAGAAAATATTTCAGTTGACAAACTGAAAAGGAGAATACAGTATGAAACAAAGAATTAATTTGTATAGTTTGTGGATCCAAAAATTCGCAATTAAGTTTTTGATGAATATATACAAAGGGGGATTTGAGAGTGTATGGAACTCTTCAGAGATGTAACAAGAATAGATATTTGCAAATTCACAATCTACACACAAATTTATCTTTCATAAACTTCACTAAACTTTTATGCTCACTCAATCACAGAGTTAAACCCCTAATCTACCCAGAAATACACACCCTCGCACACCAGCGAGTTGAGTCTGATTTAGATTACAACAACATCCAATGCCATGATCGTAGCAAACGTAAAAGCCCAATAAACCGCTTTTTTTATCTAATCTCCAAATGAGAATTTTTTCTCTCCAAACTCACGAAAAAGCAACCCCAAAATAAATCACCATTGCTGCATTATATCTTCCTTGTGTTTGTCTGCTACAGTACAAGAACTTCCTACAGACCAATGGATATGCGCCTGTTTCAGACAGAGACACTAGCTCGGCTGCACATCATAGCTTCATTAAATGCTTCTTCTGTTATATTCCTTACACCAGTAGTATTTGCACGCAAGCCCTAAAGGTGTTAGAGTCCACTCCACTTGCTTGGCACCTAACCCGAAGTCAACTTGACACGTGGCAGGAAATATTTTTGTAGATATCTATGTGGTACATCCGACGATCCAACACACTTCCTTCCTGAGATACGGCGGATCTCACTGCTCTCACAGAATTAAGGCATAAATCCTCCTTCTGAACCCAAGATAAAATGGATTGGAAATTACAAGATTGATTTGTATTAATTGTGAATCAAAGAACCAAGATTAATACATTGGTTAAAATATACTTCCTCTGTTTCAATATATAAGCTATTTTTGGGTTTTGTTTTGTTTCATAATGTAAGCTGTTTTAACAATACTAGGTGCTTTTAACTTAATTGAATGTTGTGTGACCAATAGTATTTTGCAGTTTTTTTTATAATTGGTTAAATTGTTTTTAATATTTATTTTAAATGCTACTTTTTAGAGTAAAGATAGTTTCTTAATGTTCGTGATTTTTGCTAAAACATCTTATATTATGAAACGGAGGGAGTATGGAAATATGAAAGGTAGAGCGTAACTCGAAGTGATTTTGTCAAAGCTAAAGTGAATGAGGTTGGATGTGACTTCTTTGAAGGCAATTTGACTGTATTTATAAAGGATCGTCATGATCAGCGTTTCCTAAATCTTCGCGACATATTATGATCACAATCCCATATTTTCTTCCACTTCAAGATTCTCTCTCTGACTGATTAAACTCGTAGCCACGAACTTCTTTCCATCTTGCAGCTCGTAGCCCAATCCTCCAGCTGCTACTAATGGATTCACTTGTGGGCCTCTTCGAATGGACCAAAGTATTCTCTCTAAAAATTTCTCCTACATTTATATTTCTGCAAAAACAGGGAATATTTTGGTATCTACTACTTTTTGCAAAAACTTTACAAAACCTACCACAACATCGAATTTCTTACAAAATTTATCACATTTTTGCTTTTAGTGAGTGTCATTTGACAAAATTGTCCTTGAGTTTTATAACCTATCTGTTTAGTTATCGTCCACGAGATCATATTTGTCCACCATATCTGTTCACACCTATTGTCGCTGACTTTGTCTTTGACCACTGTCGTTGTAGTCGTGTTCACGGCCACCGTCAGCGTCGTCGTCACCGCTTTTGTCTACGACCACCGTTGCCGTCACCGTCACTGTTTTTGTCTACGACGGACGATGCTGTCCACGACTACGGTCTTTATTTCTATCCACCGTCGAAGGCTACTGTCATCGTCGTTGTCTTGTTCGCCGTTACCGTTTTTTCCACGAGCATCATCTCTATCCTTCATCACCGTATTCGTCTACGACCACTGTCACCATCACCATTTTTGTCTACGATGGACGACACTGTCCACGGCCACCGTCTCTTTTGATATGCACTGTCGTTATTAACCACCGTCATATTTTTATCCACGATCATCTTATTTCCGTCTTGTCTACCACCGATTTATCACTGTCCACGATCACTGATTTCGTCCTTCGTCGCTGTTTACAACCATCGTTTCCGGCATCATCTCCGACATCATTTCCGGCACCATCTCCGGCACTATCTCCATTTTTTCCGGCGAGTTTAACATAGAGAGAAAGGAAAAAAAGGAGAAAGAGAAAGAAGGAGAGATGATGTGTAGTGGGTATAATTGTCATTTCAAATGAAGGTGTGATAGAATGAATAAGAAGTTTAAAATTGTGGTAGAATTGGTAAGGAATTTTGAGAAAAGTGGTATATGATATAATTTTTCCTATGTATTTTGCACATTTGCTCTAGAAAACAAAAAAAAATAGGTCAGAAAACGACAAAATAAAAAATATGGTGTATTAGTTAACTATTTAAGAACATGGTTAAAAAATTTTGAAACTATCTAATCAATTTTTGAAACTATCTAATCAATTTATCTCTAAACATAGTTAACTACATCAAATTATTTGCAACTACCTAAAAACGCAGTTAACTATTTTCAGAAAATAATTACCAATTTAAAAATTTAGCTAATTAGCTATTTTCAGATCATAGTTATCAAGTCTACTGATTTCATGACAAAGTTGACTACATGAAAATGTATTGCAATAGTTACTTAGATAAACAAACATTGTTAATTATGTTCAAAACATAGTTACCTATTATAGTTTACATAGTGGAAGAATAACATACATAGTTAACTATTATCGAGAACATAATTAACCATTATATATCATGGAAAACAAAAATATAGTTAATTATTACCATAAACATAATTATTTATTATATGATTTCCGAATATAGTTAATTATGTCGATCACCAACAACGACTCAGTTTAACCAAGAGAGGAAATGGTGGTGGAGAGTTCAACGGAAGAAAACAAATACCATGTTAATTCACGAATGGAGATGGCAAAGAGTTAAGACAAAAAAAAATTGAGAGAGAAAAAGAAGAAGAAATGAATTGTGAAATTGAATATAAAAAAAAAAAAGGAGAAGAAAGAGAGAAAAAGAATGATCATAAATAATGGCTTTATCGTCCACCGCTTTCGTTGCATTGTCAATGAAAAAAAAGAAGGAAAAAGACTAAGAAGAAGAAGAAGTATCCAGCCGTGAGAGAAGGAAAGAAGAAGATGGTGAGAGGAGGGCTAAATGCTAAAGGATAAATTAAATTTTAGGTGGGCTAAATGCTAGTTTCTATATTCGGTCAGCTTGGTTACATCGTTTGTATTTTGAATCGCTTGGTGGTTAACATTCGAACGAGCGGTTGGAACGAGAGGTTGGAACATGCGATATGCGATTATAATAAGTGATTGGAAACGTGATTATATGATAAAATGAGGTTGTTGACAAGAGATCCTCAAACTTTCGTTGCAATGGGTGTTTGCATAGTTTGAAAGGAACAATTCTTGTATTCATCCCCTAGGGGTGAACCATCTCCTTCACCCCCTCTTTACCAACCAATTAAAACAAAGATGTGGGACCTATTAAAGTTAATTAATCTAATTAAAATAATTAATATAATTTAACTAAAAAGTACATTAATTCGTTTGCTAAAACTGAAAACTAAATCAATGTGGGAGCCACCAAAAAAATGAACGACGCAACATTGAAAATTAAAGGGAAAATTCCATAAAAATACTGAACTAAATTCCGTTAAGCTTTTTAATACTCCAACTTTTTGGTTACCCAGTTTAATACACCAACTAATTATTTTTTCCATTTTAATTCATCAACTTTCAAAAGGTGCCCATTTACCTACTTTGACTTAACGGAAAGATAACATCCGTTGTCTTTTTATTTTTTAAATAATTCAGAAAATAATATTTATTTAAAAATAATATTTATTTAAAAATAATAATAAACATCACAATAATTTTTTTAAATTCGAAACAAATTGTAGGAAAAAATTCTGAAACTTAAAAAAATAAAATAATTAATTTTACAATGATTTTTTATAATAATACATTCGGTTTTAAATTTAAAAACCTAAATTTAACTTTAAAATTTCCAAATTTATAATCTTCAAAAATTTAAAAACACTTTAAAAATAATAAATTATGAAATAAAGCTATGAATTTTAGATAAAAAATTTTAAGTTTTGAATTCAAAAAAACAAGTTAGGATTTTACAAAAAACTCAAAATTTTCTTACAAAATAGTGTTATATATGTCATTTATCTATTTTATTCTAAATTGACTTAGACAAGGATTTTGAATATATATAAAAAAATATGTATATCTTGAACTTCAGAAAAAGTTATTGTAAATTTAAGAATTTTTTGGTTTGAACTTTCTGAATATTAAAACTTTTGATTTTGTTTGAAATTTAATTTTGTATTTCAATTCGAAATTGAAAATATAATAAAATATTTTTCATCAAAAATTTAGTTTTTATGTTGTTTTACTTTTAGAAAATATTTCTTGACTTTTTGGAATTTTTTGAATTTTTCTTTTATTTTTAAATAAATTTTAATTTTTAAATTATTTAAAACATAAAAAGATAACGAATGTTATCTTTCCGTCAAATCGAGATAGGTAAATGGGCACTATTTGAAAGTTGATGAATTAAAATGGACAAAATAATTAGTTAGGGTATTAAACTGGATAGCCAAAAAATTGGGGTATTAAAAAGCTTAACGGAATTTAGTTGGGGTATTTTTATGGAATTTTTCCAAAATTAAATCTCCATAAAATACTAAAAATAACAAGTCCAAAAGGAAAAAAAAAATAATGACTCAACATTGGTTTTCTTCTTCGACGAGCAAGAAGACGTAACAAAACAAATAACAGAGGTTCACACTTCCATGTTTTCCACCTTTATATCAAAAACTTTATTCTAATTTGAAAATTATTAACCCAAAATAAATTTTAAACCTCAAACTCAATCCCTAAACCCCAAAACTATACCCTAATTTAGGAATAGTTAACCCAAATCTGAAAATTTTAAATACAAGTCCATTGAAAATTACTTTTTGTAGTTACATTTTTTGGGTTTGGGTTAACTATTCCCAAATTAGGGTATAATTTTAGGGTTTAGGGTTTGAGTTTGGGATTTAAGATTTATTTTAGGTCAAATATTTCTAAATTAGGGTTTAGCTTTGGGGTTTAGGGTTTGAGTTTGAGTAATGATTTATTTTGGATTAACTATTCCAAATTAGGGTATAGTTTTGGGGTTTAGGGTTTGAGTTTGGGTTAACTATTCCCAAAATTATGGTATAGTTTTAGGGTTTAGGGTTTAGGTTTAAGATTTATTTTGGGTTAACTATTTCCAAATTAGAATATAGTTTTGGGGTTTAGGGCTTGAATTTGGGTTAACTATTCTCAAATTAAGGTATAGTTTTGGGGTTTAGGGTTTGGATTTGAGGTTTAAAATCTATGTTTAATTAGATAATTATTATTTATTTATGTTAAATTCGTTTTTATTAAAGATTCCACATTTATTTCAATTTTAATCTTTATAAAAATAATTTATTAAGATTGGTGGGCCCACAACTAAAATTTGATTGGTTGATAAAGAGGGGGTGGAGGAGATGGTTCACCCCTAGGGGGTGAACCCAAGAATTGTTCGTTTGAAAGGGGGTTTGATTGTTATTTTGCTTTTCCTAATATATGTAAATATTGGTAACATGAGTTACCATGACTTTAGATTGAGTTATTGGTGTAACTTATAGTTAACTCAAAAATTTTACCAATCATGAATTCAAATATGTCGACACATTTATTTAGTCAAAGATTTTGTTGTAAATTTATAAATTCTATTTGAATAACATATATGACTAACATTAGAAATGGGATTGCAAATATGATGCGGAATGTATACAATTAGTTTTCTTGTTTTTTATTTTATGAGAAAATTATTTATTTATTAAATTTACAATATCTAAGTTATTTTTATTTCATTTGATATATTTTATTATTTAATTTATAATAAAAATGTTAATATTACTTATTGAAAATTTAATTGCTTTTAATAACATATTTTGCAACTTATACATAAAAAAACTACTAGTCAGTTGTATCGATTAAAATATTAATTCATATTTTCACTGCACACTCCCCACATAAATCTACACTTTCTACCACATTATTTTACTGCAAGTTTACATCGAATTACAATACTTATGGCAACTCAACTTTCGTACCACATGCTTCCAGTCGGAGCCTAAATTCATGCATTAGAAACACATGAATCAGAACATGCATGAAGATGTAATCAGTTGCAACAATTTGTAACCAAATTGTATATATGTTATGGGCTAATCATATGTGATTATATTATTTTTTATCACACTTAAAAATTAGAAGGATAACTGGTAAGCATTATTTACTATTTTAAAGATGACTGATTATAATATGTATATCTACTAATAATTTTTGTTATTAATTTTAAAATATTTTTAATGCATATATACATATATATCATTTAACCAACATTTTATTACATATTTTTATTCAATTATATTATTCAACTGTTATAGTGTTACCTTTCAAACTTATATACTATACGGTTTTCTCTAATCAATGTTTTGAACCGTCTTATTTTAAACAAAATTCGGTACAACTATTCAAAAAAAATTAACATTTCTATTTAAATATGGTCACCAATCTAACCCTTTTTTGTATATATTGTTAGATAGTGATTCTAGGTAGAAAAACTAATATACAGCCTCATGTCTTTTAAAATATTAGTTAGATCTAGTCATCTAGACTTCTAGAGTATGGCGAAGAGATCTGGTTTGAATATATATACTACTACTCGTGACAAAAAAATGACCTCACAGCTTTCAATCATTCACATTTTTTACGAGAAAGAAAATATTTTAATAATTAGCTAGTAAACAAAGCATGATTGATCACTCATCGATGCTTGATAAAAAAAAAAATACTCTGTTTCCATCTCCTCCTTCACTTTTGAGTAGCAATGATCTTCGTTGACTTTCAGCTCTGCTTCATCTTCATCCTCCTATGCCTTTTCTCACTCCTCAGTTACTTTCTCTTATTCAAGAAACCGAAGAACTCAGGACGCTCCGATCTGCCTCCGAGCCCTCCATCTCTGCCGATCATTGGCCATCTTCACCTTTTCCTTTCTCTTCTAATCCACAAATCTTTAAAGAAACTCTCTTCCAAGTATGGACCTTTCCTCCATCTTCGCGTCTTCAATGTCCCCATAGTTCTCGTCTCCTCTGCCTCAATAGCCTACGAGATCTTTAAGGCGCAAGACGTAAACGTTTCCACTCGCAACCAACCTACGAACGAAGGGTCTCTCTTCTTGGGATCTTCCAGCTTCGTCAATGCTCCTTACGGAGAGTACTGGAAGTTCATGAAGAAGCTCATCGTCACTAATCTCCTCGGACCTCAGGCACTCGAGAGGTCACGAGGCGTCCGTGCACATGAGGTAAAACGGTTTTACTCAAACCTGCTAGACAAGGCGATGAAGAAGGAGAGCGTTGAGATAGCCGAGGAAGCTAAGAAGCTAACTAACAACATCATCTGCAAGATGATCATGGGGAGGGCTTGGTTAGAGGAGAACGGTGAAGCGGATAGAGTAAGGGTTTTGGTGACAGAATCTGGTCGCTTGGTGAAGAAATATTTCTTGGCTGCAATCTTACGAAAACCGCTTAAGAAGCTCGGGATCTCACTGTTCAAAAAGGAGTTAACAGGTATTTCCCACAAATTCGACGAGGTGTTGGAGAAGATTCTGGTGGATTACAAAGAGAAAGTGGAGGAGCATCATCAAGGTACTGACATGATGGATGTGTTGTTGGAAGCTTATGGAGATGAAAACGCAGAGTATAAGATCACTAGAAACCATATCAAGTCATTGTTCGTGGTAAAACAGTCCTCTCTTTTAGATTGAGAAGTCTAAGGAACATCATTCCTTGTCCTTACTAAGAACATTTTCTATTACAGGATCTTCTCATTGCAGGCACTGACTCTTCAATGCACACTATACAGTGGATCATGGCGGAAATCATTAACAATCCTAATATTCTTGAGAGACTGAGGGAAGAAATCGATTTGGTTGTAGGGAAAACAAAGTTGATTCAAGAAACAGATGTACCGAACCTCCCTTACTTGCAAGCGATAGTCAAAGAAGGGCTAAGATTGCACCCGCCGATCCCTTTCGTGATAAGGGAGTTCCAAGAAGGGTGTAAGATTAGAAGCTTTTATATACCAGAGAAGACAACACTTGTTGTCAATGGTTATGCTTTAATGAGAGATCCTGATTTGTGGGAAGACCCTGATGAGTTTAAGCCAGAGAGGTTTCTAGCTTCCTCAAGATCAGGACAAGATGACGAGATAAGAGAGGGCGTCTTGAAATTCACTCCTTTTGGAAGCGGAAGGAGAGGATGTCCTGGAATAAATCTAGCTTACGGATCTGTGGGAATAGCGATTGGAGTGATGGTGCACTGCTTTGATTGGAAAATCAAAGGAGACAAGGTTAACATGGAAGAGGCTACTCGAGCAATTACGTTGACCATGGCTCATCCTCTTAAGTGCATTCCTGTTCCTCGGATCCTAATCCCTTTTACTTAAAATATGAAGATCCCCGGTGCTTGACTTGGAGTGCTGGCTTGATTTTTGTTGTTTTTGGCAATAAATATTTTGATCAGTTTCATTGTAGTAATACGTCCTGTACTTGCTTTGCTCATTTATTTATAATGTTGATTGGGTTTATGTTCGCAAGGGAAGAAATTTTGATTTATTTTCGTGAATTTATGATGTCTTGAGTTATGGTTAAACAAGATTGTTTTTGTGTATATTTGCATTTTCCAAAAAGTAAGAGATGGACTTTGTGTGAAGAGACATGTTATATTCTGCTCATCTCTCTCCTTTTAAACGCAAAAAATATAGTTAACTTTTTTTCTTGTATTTGTTCATCCATCTTGCTTGCTCCAGTGCTGTTTTCTTCCTTCTAATCTTGATTTTGTCTCCCTATATCGCTGCGTTTTATGTCATATTTTGTGACTAACAATGGTTGGTCCTAGAGGCGGGAGTAGTCATTATTATTTTCCATGCCACATTTCTGTGTGTTCTATTATTAGTATATCAAGATTTATATATCTCATTATGAGGTGTGTATTCAGGGTCAGTTTCAGACTGGTGCAAGAGGCACAATTGCACATCCTCCAACAAAATGGTCTCTTTCTTTTTGCGTTTTCATTTGCAAGTGATAGAAGATGTACACGAAAATACAAATTCGATTGTATACCTAAAAAAAAATACCTTGATCTGCCGCTTGCACATATTATTAGAAGATGCTGACAAAATGAAATGCATATTGATTAGAGTTGTTTAGTTGTCACCTTCGGCGCTGAACACGCTTTACTTAAGTCATTTAATTATCAGTTTGATCATGATGGGTGTGGCTAGGTAGATATATTACTAAAATGAAAAACATTAAAGCTAACCATTATATGTTCTTCCAAAAATAAAAACATTTTACAACATTATAACCATGAGGAGTTTAAGCCACAGAGGTTTATAAATTTTTCAAGATCAGAGAAAGAAGACGAAATAAGAGTGGAAGTCCTTAAATATATTCCTTTCGGGAGCGGAAGGAGAAGTTGTCCAGGATCAAATCTAGCTTATATCTCGGTAGGTATTGCGATTGGAATGATGGTGCAGTGCTTTGACTGGAAAATCAAAGGAGACAAAGTTAACATGGAAGAGGCTCGTGGAGCAATTTCGTTGACCATGGCTCATCCTCTTAAGTTGACTCTTATTCCTCGAACATTAAACCCTTTAGCTTCAAGTTGATTACCAGTTCTTGACTTGGAAATGTTCGGTTGCTTTCTGTTGTTTTTGTTTATCTCATGATTAAACACATTTCCCGGTTTTTTGGTTACCTTTCGTTTAGTTCACTTTGGACTTATTTTGTACTCTGAAACTGTAAAACATTTTGTCCCGTTCATAATTTTATTTTTAGGGTATATGGAGATATATCTATTATATTATTAAAAAAGGTAACAATATATTTTAGTTTTGTCTTTATGTGAGTGTTATTTTAACGGATATATTCGATATTTGATTTTAGTTGTCTTTAAATAAATTTTATTATTATGGATATATATATATAATTTATTTTTTTGTGAATATATAAGAATAGGATATTATGAGATCTGAGAAAAAAAAAGAAGAAGCTTGTTGATTGTAAAATACACATACCACCGGTGATATTCAAACGAATTTCAAATATAAAATATATGATTTCCATTATATATTGTTTTGCCTTTGGTTAAAAGATATCTACGATTAATTGTTATTATAATTTGATATATTCTTTATTTTTTGCTAAAAATTTGATATATTCTAGATATATATGAATCAAAAATATCATTGGTAAACCCTATAATTTGTTGATATGATCTCACTATTTATTATATATACCTTCTTTTTGATTTCGTAACACCTAAACAAAATATTACTTTTACTATTTTTTTTTCATTGTACGTTTGTTCTTCTATTCTCCTTGACTTTTGTGTGTAGTGGTTTCGTAAGCATCGTTGATTTGTTTTTGTATTTGTGTAGTAATTTGTACTGCCTTTGAGTTATTTCTTTTAAATGTTTTGTAGGTTTTGCTTAATTATATTACAAGTAAAAAGGTACCCATATGTTTCTTCTTTTTTATAGTTTCGTTCTTCAAGATTTCAAATCGTTCTTCCAGATTTTATTGCTCACGATATTAATCTGATTTTTTTTTTTTTTTTGCTAACTATTAATATGATTTCTTTGTTTCGTTTCTATGCTCGAACGTATGCATTGTTTGATACAGTATGTTGTTTTATTCGTTCTCATAATTGTATTAACAATCTTATTGTATATAATTAGTACATTGATGAAGACAGGAGAGAGAGATGTTTACAAGTATTGTTTAATGAGCATAAGCGGAATACAGTAATATGGGAGCCTACACGATTGTATGCCCTTTATCATCATTATTTTGTTCTTCATTTATATAATAAGTTTCTCATTATTGTATTAACAATCTTATTGTGTGGGTTTAGGCTCCTATATTAGGGTTTAGTTTGTAACAAGGTATGATTTTAGCCTCTGAGGTTTGTTTTTTGTAATTGTTATTTTGTTTCTAATACTGATTAAAATCGATATATAAATCCTTAAATACGGAAACCGAGTATAGATTTACTTGGTGCAGAAAAAAACCGAGTAAAACACGGAGATTATATTGGAAGGAAACAATATACTCCCTCTGTTCCTAAAAACATGATGTTCTAGACTTTAAAGTTGTTCCATAAAATATGATGTTCTAGCTTTTTTTATTATTTAATATTAATAAATCTTAAAATTTAAAGTGTATTAAATAAAAAGGTTTGAATAGTATTGGTTCATAGTTATGGGAAAGTGATTTTATGCGAGAATCAATGTATTTAATATTGAATCTTAATTGTTTCTTAATAAGTGTGAGAATAGTAGAACATCATGTTTTTAGGAACAAAGGGTGTAATAACCAAGGCGTGTTCGGTTATTGATTGGTTTAGTTAAAGCTACAAAGTGGAGGGATGAAGACTAGACCGGACCTAATTGCGTTAATAATTTCAACATAATTTGCTTAGAGGACGAAATTTGATTGGTTTTGTTTACCAACTGGGTCAATGATTTCGATGGACAGGAGCATTAAGACAAAAGCAGCTAAACCGGCCTAAGACAAAAGCAGCTAAACCGGCTGGTTTGGAATTTATAGATTTTTGTGTTTTCTTGGTGTGTAAAAGATTTATTTAAAGATAATGAACATGATCCTCCTTTGCAATTGTCATTGTGTGTATGTGTGAAGATGTTTATGTTGGTGTACGTGGAAATGTGTTTGAAGGTATTGTTTAGGAAGCGCGTTTTGATCACGAATATCCAAAATATAATCAAGGTTCTAAAGTATGTATTGTAGATTTCAAATAAATAAACAGTGATCGAAAACTACAAGCAATGACTAAGTAACAAGAACAAAGAAACATGCATGTACAAACAAGAAAGTACACAAACAGAAGAATGAAAGACCAAAAACTCTAAGCAATGACAAAGTTACAACAAGAACAAATATATACCCTTGATTTTTAAATAATTAAAGATAAAATTATATATTAGATAATTACTAAACATTTTTGGTTTATTATACACCATTTTAGCTCTTTATATTTTCATAAAAATAGATAACGTAGTCATATATACAACAAAAGTATTAATTTATATATGTATATAAAGATTAAATTATCTAAAACACATGTATTATAAATTATAATGCCCGCGTAAGAACGCAGGTAAAAACCTAGAGAGTAAGTAAAGTATGGCGAGTTTAGGAGTTTAGTGCCCTTCAAAATCGATGAGTTTAGTCAAATTGAACGTTTTTAACCATTTTGTATTTTATGTTCATGTGTAAGAATTTTTTAATCGTTTGGTATTTTAAGTTCATCACTAGATGTATGTTATCTCTATTGTTGTTATTTGGTGAGTTTACGCAACCATAAAATAAATTGAGTCAAGCACGAAAGAAAATTGTGAGTGAATTAGATAATTTATTTCTCTTCAATAGAATAAAAAGTCATGAGTGAATTAGAGAATAACTTTAATCAAATTAAACCAATGAATTTATATGAAATAAAACATTAAGAAGTTACACTCTAAGCGAAAAAATTACAATCAGCGCAAATTAAACAATTCAAAATTACATATCATTTCAAACCTTTAAATAAATTAATGCCCGTACCGGGTGCGGGCAAGCCAGCTAGTCTTATTTTAAATAATTTAAAGTTCTACACTCATCGATCTTTGACTCGGAACTTGTAACCTAGTGCTTTGTATATTTAGGGATGCAGACATTTAATAATGTTTGGTTTACCGGTTTGATGTATTAATGTTTAATATAAAACTAGATATGGATTTAATTGTTACCACTAACATAATTATAAAATTGTTTGATTATATTTTATATACTAATTATTCTTTGTTCAAATTTTAACCTTTTCATCGGCATAATTATAAAATTGTTTGATTATATTTTATATACTAATTATTTTTTGTTCAAATTTTAATCTTTTCATCGGCTACTAACAGTTCAATAGGTTCATCATATAGATTTGGCTGTTTTCAAAGATTTCATACTTTTTTTACACAAACGCACCATTTCTTTTGACCAAGATTTAAATCAACAATGAAAACTTAAAAGAGTTTTTTATTTATTTTAAAATGAATAATGTTATTATATTAAATGCATTTAAATATATATCAATTATCATTAAAATGTATTTTTAGAGATAATTATACATGCTCATATATGTCAAAAGAAAACTTAAAAGGATTTCTTTTACTTTTGTAGATTTATATATTCATTTTTTATTTAAGTTTTATTGGTGTGATTAGATATTAATGTTTTTGGAATAATTATTTATGGCATGTTTAGGTATATAGTCAGTTGTGTTTGGCAATAAGATTTAGATTCATGAAAATAGGTAATATTTACAAATAAATGATTTGGTAATGAGTATCGAAAAAATAAATAAACAAATCAATAAATAAAAAATGCTAAAAAAAAAATTGTAGGAGTGAAAAATAAGGAAAATGTAGCCTCCAATATTTTTCCTTTAATATATGTAGAATTTGGTTAAAACACGGATTACAAACACTCATCCAATAGTTCATGCCGAATGGAGAAAGTAAGAAAAATAATCCCCAAATTATATATAAACCTTATATGCCCAATAATATCTCAATCAAAATAGAACTTTAAAAATATTATTATGGAAGAAAGATCAATGTATGCATATATATATCGAAAAGCATAAGATTGAAATCTCTTTGATAGAAATTAAAATGTCAATCTAATGATTGAAAATGTATTGAAAAATGAAGGTTCATTCCTTGTGTAACAATACATGTTTTCCTTTAACATGTTTTCGGTTCATTCCTTGTGTAACAATACATCAACAAAATTGACATAGTGACATTGGTACGTAGTACTATATCACAAAATGATAATATAAACGCTTGTAAGAAAACTAATAACAGAAATCTAATATTTTGTATAAAGAGACAGAGAGTTTCAAATAAAATTTAACCTAAAAACATGGAAAATAATAGATGGCTTACAGCTTGTATCATATCACATACAATTTAAAAATGACAAATTACATTTCATTAAACAAAGAAAATAGAAAAAAAAAAAAATAGTAATCATACAATAACGAAAAACTATGAAATTAAATTGCAATAAACAAAATCTATATTTCATTATCAGTGACATTTGTTTTTACAATAACAATATTAGAGACATAAGTCTTTTACATGAAGTATGTCATCTATTTATATAGATGGATCGAGTTTAGTCGTAATTAGGTTAAGCCGCACAAAGTCTTGCAAATCACGATTTATATCTATATATATTAGATGATTTCCAAGATTATATTAATTCCTTATTTATTTTAAATTTGTAATAATCCTTTAAGAAAAGTTTGTTTTGATTCCTAAATATCTTAATTGTAAATCTGTATATCTTCAATTGGAAAATCTGTATATATATAGAGGATATTATCCTAGCATATATATTATATAATATTTCTGAAGTTTTTTTTTTTTTTTTGGCTAAACAATATTTCTGAAGTTTTAAATTATATTTTTGGATTTTATATCATTTAAATATAATGTTTTTCTTTATTTGTTTTGACAAAAAAAAAATGATGTTTTGACAAATTTAGGCATATCTTGATGAAGTGGCACAACATTCGAAAGAAGACTTTACTTCTACTTCTTGAAGTTTTCCATTCACTTAAATTTGGTAAACGGGTTTAAACGAGTAAGAGGAAGAACGTCTTGAATCTTTTCCTCACCTCAACTTCGGTTCTTTTCAATTGATTATTACGAATGTCGATTTAATTATATATACTGTTTTAGAAAAACGTTAATTTTCCATTATCTTTCCACGTGAAACATTTTTATGTAACAAACAAAAGCATGACTCCTTTTTATGTTAAAAGGTATTCTCAATTTAAAAACAAAGACGGTTACAAAGCTATAACCCGTTTTTCAAGACTGATCTTTAAACATGAGCCCCACACTTGGAACAAGAACAAGTGAGGTGAGAATAGGAAAAACCAAAGTTGAAGGAGAAACTTAGGAACCCAAAGAGTACATGAGGGGACAAGAAGCAGAAGATTAGCTTCGACCTCAAAATGGCAGCAACGGTGGGCGTTGAATTTCAAAATTCTTTCATCATAATCTTCTTATGCCTCTTCTCAACGCTTTGTCTCTTTGTCTTCTTCAAGAAACCAAAAGCCTCAAGACTAGGCTTTAATTTGCCTCCGAGTCCTCCTTCTCTTCCGATCATTGGTCATCTTCACCTTATTCTCTCTACTCTATCCCACAAGTCTCTTCAGAAACTCTCCGCCAAGTATGGACCTCTTCTCCATCTCCGCATCTTCAATTTTCCTATAGTCCTTGTCTCTTCTGCCTCAGTGGCCTACGATATCTTTAGGACCCATGATGTGAGCTTCTCGTGTCACGGCCTCCCACCTTTCCCAGAGTCACTCTTGTTTGGATCTTCCGGCTTTGTCAGTGCTCCCTATGGAGGTTACTGGAGGTTCATGAAGAAGCTGGCTGTCACCAAGCTTCTCGGACCACATGCACTCGAGCAGTCAAGAAGTGCCCGTGCTAATGAGCTACATCGGTTTTACACAAACCTGCTCGATAAGGCCATGAAGGAAGAGTGCATTGAGATCGGTAAGGAAGCGATGAAATTCACTAACAACAGCATCTGCAAGATGATTATGGGAAGGAGTTGTTCAGAGGAGAACGGTGAAGCAGAGAGAGTCAGAGGTTTGGTTATAACAACGTTTGCCTTGACAAAGAAGATTTTCTTAGCAAGCATTTTGCATGCACCGCTTAAGAAGCTCGGAATCTCATTGTTCAAAAACGAGGTAATGGGTGTTTCACACAGATTTGGTGAAGTTTTGGAGAAGGTTATTGTAGAACATGAAGAGCATCTTGACGAGTATCGAGGGAATAAGGATATGATGGATGTATTGTTGGAAGCTTATCGAGACGAAAATGCAGAGTACAAGATCACTAGGAACCACATCAAGTCATTTTTTGTGGCAAGTGTTCCTCTCATATTAAGTGATTCACCATTACATTACTTTCTTTGACTAAGAGGTATTTTTCAATTGTAGGAGCTTCTCATTGGAGGAACTGACACCTCTTCACAAACAATACAGTGGACAATGGCAGAGATCATTAATAACCCTAATATTCTTGAGATACTGAGAGAAGAAATTGAATCTGTTGTAGGGAAAACAAGAATGATTCAAGAATCGGATCTACCAAACCTCCCTTATTTGCGAGCGGTAGTCAAAGAAGGGCTTAGATTGCACCCACCGGGACCTCTCCTGCCAAGGGAATTTCAACAAGGGTGCAAGATCGGTGGGTTCTACATACCGAAGAAGACAACACTTGTTGTTAATGCGTATGTTGTGATGAGAGATCCTGATTATTGGGAAGATCCTAATGAGTTTAAGCCAGAGAGGTTTCTAGCCTCTTCAATATCAGAGCAAGAAGATGAGAGAAGAGAGCAAGCACTTGGGTACCTTCCTTTTGGCAGTGGAAGGAGAGCATGTCCTGGGGCAAACCTAGCTTACATCTTTGTAGAAACTGCCATTGGCGTGATGGTGCAATGCTTTGACTGGAGAATTAAAGGAGATAAGGTTAACATGAAAGAGACCGTTTCAGGAATGATCTTAGGCATGGCTCATCCTCTTAAGTGCACTCCTATTCCTCGAACCAAAAAGGCTTTTAATCTACAAAGTTGATTTGGTGACTTCGATATATCACTCATCATCTCGAGGCTGCGAAATAAAGAAGCTTTGGTGTAGTTTCTCGATTTTATATGTTTAGATTCGATTTATTTGATTTTCTTTTCTCCCAGTTTACTCTAAGAAACTGTAATCATTGTGTAGTGTCGTATTGTAGTGTTTAGTTATTGTCCTAAGACACTGTGATAATCATTGACTGGTTTAAGAAGAGTGCATCAAATAGATTTTGAATGAAGAAGACAAAAAACATCTTGCTTCTCAGCAAGAAAGCATTCAATATACTGAAGTGAGGGACATTGCTTATTTGCTTACACTGTGAGTCAGTCTTAAATCTCTATATATGTTAAGTTGTTTTGGCAATTTGGGGGATATAACCTCTAAATATTTAATTATCGATATTATCAATTTGATCACGAGTGTCAACTTCTGATCTGAGGTGCATATTATTTAAAATGACAAGCTTCTAGCTGTCCATTCATGTCATACCAATGAGAAAATAGTATTTTTTAAAGTAAAATAAAGCATGGTTGGTCATACTTTAATATTAACGTATTCTTGATTATATTTCCTCTGCTCTTCACTTTTGAGTAACAATGGCTAGAATGATCTTCGTTGACTTGCAAAACTGTTTCATCTTCATCCTCCTATGCCTCTTCTCACTCTTCTGTTACTCTCTCTTCTTCATGAAATCAAAGGACTCGCGAGGCTGTGATCTGCCTCCGAGTCCTCCATCTCTTCCAATCATTGGTCATCATCACCATCTCCTTTCTCCTCTAACCCACAAGTCTCTTCAAAAACTCTCCTCCAAGTATGGACCTCTCCTCCATATCCGGATCTTTAATGTCCCCGTCATCCTGGTCTCCTCGGCCTCTGTGGCCTACGAGATCTTCAAAGCCCACGACGTGAACATATCCTCTCGTGGTGCTCCTGCAATCGATGAGTCCCTTGTTTTAGGATCTTTTGGCATTGCAAATGCTCCTTATGGAGATTACTGGAAGTTCATGAAGAAGCTCATGGCCACTAAGCTGCTCCGACCACAAGCGCTAGAGAGGTCACAGGGTGTTCGTGCTGAAGAGCTACAACGGTTTTACGGGAGAATTCTAGGTAAGGCGAGGAAGAATGAGATCGTTGAGATCAGTAAGGAAGCCATGATGCTCATGAACAACATCTTGTGTAGAATAATCATGGGAAGGTATTTTTCAGAGGAGAACGATGAGTCGGAGAGAATCAGGGGTTTGGTGGAGGAATCGTTTGCCTTGACGAAAAAGATTTTCTTGGCGGTTATACTGCGCAGACCGCTTGAGAAGCTTCGGATCCCACTATTCAAGAAGGATATAATGTGTGTTTCCAACAGATTCAACGAGTTGCTTGAAAGGATTCTTGAGGAACACAAAGAGAAACTGGACGAGGAGCATCCAGGTACGGATATGATGGATGTGTTGTTGGCAGCTTATGGAGACGAAAATGCAGAGTATAAGATCACTAGGAATCATACCAAGGCTTTCTTCGTGGTACAAGTTCCTCTCATTATGTCGATTGATTTGAGGATTTTTTAAAAAAATTTATAAATGTTCTGAGCCTTTTCACTGCAGGAATCTTTCATTGGAGGCACTGATACCTCAGTGCAAACAACACAGTGGCAATGGCCGAGATCAATAATAACCCGAGAGTTCTTGAGAGACTTAGAGATGAAATTGATTCTGTTGTGGGCAAATCCCGGTTGATTCAAGAGACAGATTTACCAAACCTTCCTTATTTGCAAGCAGTGGTTAAGGAAGGACTAAGATTGCACCCACCATCGCCTCTTGTGGCAAGGAGATTTGAAGAAAGCTGTGAGATTAAAGGGTTCTACATTCCGGAGAAAACAACTCTTGTTATTAATGCTTATGCTGTGATGAGAGATCCTGATTCATGGGAAGATCCAAATGATTTTAAGCCAGAGAGGTTTCTAGCTTCTTCAGAAACATGACAGGAAGACGAGAGAGATCAAGCACTGAAGTACCTCCCTTTTGGCGGCGGAAGGAGAGGATGTCCTGGAGTAAATCTAGCTAATATATTTATAGGAACCGCAATAGGAGTGATGGTGCAGTGCTTTGACTGGAAAATCAAAGGAGGTAAGGTCAACATGGAAGAGACTTTTGCAGGAATGACCCTAACCATGGTTCATCCACTTAAGTGCACTCCAGTTACTCATACTGAACCTTTTTCTTTTTAACTTCTAGTCTCCAGATTCCCATGCAAAAAGTTTGTGCCTATGAATTATCAAGTGTTGTCGATTTTGTGCCTATGGCATGATTGTTGTATGTTTTTCGTACTGTTGAGCGATGTGAATGATCGTTTGATTATTCAGAATCGAGCCTCGAGAGGATTCGGTTCAATCCCGGATTCTGCGAGTAGTGTCGATCGACACCTAGAAGAAGTGTCGATCGACACCACATTTGTGTTTCGTGTTGATTTGTGGTTACGAAAGGAGTGTCGATCGACACCCTGTTGAAAAATTGTGGATTTGTGTTTGGTGTGTCGATCGACACCGTGGTGGTATGTCGATCGACACTGATTTTTGTGTACAGGTTTTTGGTTGATCGTTATTGATATTATGGTAATTGAACTGTGAATCGTTGAATGATTGCGTAGTATTTGGCACTCATTTTCCTTATTATGTAACCGGTAGACGGGGTGACCGCCTCACTAATATTTGTGATAATACTCACGCAACTCTTTTTTCTATGTATTGCACGTAAAAGAAAAGTGTTATCGCGGAATCATGGCGTAGGAAAATGATGATTAGGAATTTTATGTTATTGTTTATGCTAGTAGAACCTGATGTTTAGGTTGCTAGAATAATTGTTGGTTATTTGGAAGATTAGAATTGAGTTGAATTGGAATTTGATTTAATAGATTATTATTTTATTGGACTTGCTGAATGTTTTTAATTACTTTCTGCTGTATTTGGTAATCGTTGAATTAGCCGTTAAGGGTTTAGTATTTATGAGAATACTAAATCCGAGTTAATTATTTAAAAAAAAAAGTGTTTGTTGTTTCAATTATAGAATCACAAAAAAAAAAGAAAAAAAAATTCGACTTAAGATAAGATTGGTACATTCAACATTTTTCTAAGAAAAGAAAACCGTATAAAATGAATATTGTATAAGTTAAAAAGATAATAACAATACAACTACTATTATAATAATTTTATTGGTATTATGAGATTATTTACATGAATTTTATTATGTCATAATTTAACTATACATTATTTGAAGAATATATATTCATTATGAGTTAGAATATAGTAATTTAATTTCTTTATTATTAAAAATATGAATTGAATTACATTTATATATTTTAGGATCCGTATGAGATAATGAAAAATATAGATAAAAATTGATATCTAATGATTTAAGATGCGTATTTTATTGCATATCGATATATTTTAGTAATTGTACGGGTTACTAAATAAAACTTAAATATTTATTTGAATAACTTTTAACATGATTACCCGCGTATCAACGTTGGTCCTAACCTAGTAGTCTAGAGTGCATCAAATAAATTTTGAATGAGGAAGACGAAAAACATCTTGCTTCTATGCAAGAAAGCATTCAAAAAACTCTATGAGGGACATTGCTTATTTGCTTACCCTGTGAGTCAATCTTAAATCTCAGTTAAGTTGTTTTGGCAATTTGGGGAATATAACCTCTAAATATTTAACTATCGATATTATCAATTTGATCACGAGTGTCAACTTCTGATCTGAGGTGCATATTATTTAAAATGACAAGATTCTAGCTGTCCTATTTCACGTTCTACCAAAGAGAAAACATTTATAAAAAAAAGTAAATAAAGCATGGTTGGTCATACTTTAATATTAACGTATTCTTGATTATATTTCCTTTGCTCTTCACCATTGAGTAACAATGGCAACAATGATCTTCGTTGACTTGCAACACTGTTTCATCTTCATCCTCCTATGCCTCTTCTCACTCTTCTGCTACTCTCTCTTCTTCAAGAAATCAAAGGACTCGAGAGGCTGTGATCTGCCTCCTCCGAGTCCTCCATCTCTTCCAATCATTGGTCATCTTCACCATCTCCTCTCTCCTCTAACCCACAAGTCTCTTCAGAAACTCTCCTCCAAGTATGGACCTCTCCTCCATATCCGGATCTTTAACGTCCCCATCATCCTGGTCTCCTCGGCCTCTGTGGCCTTCGAGATCTTCAAGGCCCACGACGTGAACATATCCTCTCGTGGTGCTCCTGCAATCGATGAGTCCCTTGTCTTTGGATCTTTTGGCATTGTGAATGCTCCTTATGGAGATTACTGGAAATTCATGAAGAAGATCATGGCCACTAAGCTGCTCCGACCGCAGGCGCTGGAGCAGTCTCGAGGTGTTTGTGCTGAAGGGTTGCAACGGTTTTACGGGAGCATTCTCGGTAAAGCGAGGAAGAATGAGGACATGGAGATTGGTAAGGAAGCGAAGATGCTCATGAATAACATCTTGTGTAGAATAATCATGGGAAGGTGTTTTTCAGAGGAGAACGGTGAGGCAGAGAGAATCAAGGGTTTGGTGGAGGAATCATATGCCTTGACGAAGAAGATTTCCTTGGCGGCTATACTGCGCAGACCGCTTGAGAAGCTTCGGATCCCACTATTCAAGAAGGATATTATGTGTGTTTCCAACAGATTCAACGAGTTGCTTGAAAGGATTCTTGTGGAACACGAAAAAAAATTAGACGAAGAACACCAAGGTAAGGATATGATGGATGTGTTGTTGGCAGCTTATGGAGATGAAAATGCAGAGTATAAGATCACTAGGAATCATATCAAGGCTTTTTTCGTGGTATTTGTTCCTCTCATTATGTCGATTTGATTTGATTTGAGGATCCAAACAAAAAGTATTCATAGTAATTGTTTCTAAGTCTTTTTACTGCAGGAGCTTTTCGTTGGAGGTACTGATACCTCGGTGCAAACAACACAATGGGCGATGGCCGAGATTATTAATAACCCCAACGTTCTTGAGAGACTTAGAGATGAAATTGATTCTGTTGTAGGGAAATTTCGGTTAATTCAAGAGACAGATTTACCAAACCTTCCTTATTTGCAAGCAGTGGTTAAGGAAGGACTAAGATTGCACCCACCAGTGCCTCTTGTGACAAGGAGATTTGAAGAAAGCTGTGAGATTAAAGGGTTCTACATTCCGAAGAAAACAACTCTTGTTATTAATGCTTATGCTATGATGAGAGATCCTGATTCATGGGAATATCCGAATGAGTTTAAGCCAGAGAGGTTTCTAGCTTCTTCAGAAACAGGACAGGAAGACGAGAGAGATCAAGCACTGAAGTACCTTCCTTTTGGCGGCGGAAGGAGAGGATGTCCTGGAGTAAATCTAGGTAATATATTTGTAGGAACCGCGATAGGAGTGATGGTGCAATGCTTTGACTGGAAAATCAAAGGAGGTAAGGTCAACATGGAAGAGACTTTTGGAGGAATGACCCTAACCATGGTTCATCCACTTAAGTGCACTCCAGTTACTCGAACCGAACCTTTTTCTTTTTAACTTCTAGTCTCCAGATTCCCAGCTCCTTCTCACACTCAACTTGGGAATACATGCAAAAAGTTTGCTTCCTTTTGTTATTTTCATCTTGACATTCTATTGTAAGTGCGGTTTCGTGGTAAAATCGATACGCTTGTGTGTGCAATAAATTTGTAAAAGCATAAAGAGAAATTAACACAAGAGATTTTTTGACGAGGTTCGTTTCCTAATCCCCGGGACCACGTCCAGAATAAATCCACTATAGAACAAGAAAGCAATACACAATTGCAAATGCATAATCAAACGCAACTGTTCTGACTACCGCTCTTTCCTATATGGACAAACCTATGAAGATAAGTAATAAGCTCGCAAGCTTGACTACTAACCGGCGCACCGGTGCATCACCGTCTTTTCACGAATGCGATCTTCATAAGCAAACACCAACAGGCAGATCTTGTTTTCTAATCTCCTTTTGGTGGACGACGCCACACACAGATGTGTGCCTCTCTCAATAAACCCTAGGCGCGCGTGGTTTCTCATCACCACCTCTTGGTTTTTATACTCACGTTCCAACCCTAATAACCTCTCAAAATCACGTGGCCTTTAAGCCCATAAGCATCACGGCCCACACTAAAGCCTATCATCAATCCTGTCTCAAATCCTGTCTCAGCCTCTGCTACAGCTCCCTGTTTCAGTGCTTCAGCTCTGTTTCAGCACTCTGTCTAAGCTCTTGTATTTGTATCAGCTTCCTGTATTACCAGCTTCTCAAACTAGTCATCAATACATCTTCATTCTCCCCCTTGATGACTTAGTTTTAGAACTTGTGCACACAGTGAACACCTCCAATAACGCACCACATGACACCAAAATACTAACAATATCAATCTCCCCCTACTTGAATTACATCATGGTCAAAACTAATTTAGAGCTTTTCCTCGCTCATATCAAAGACAAAATCCCATTTCATGATCTCCATAATGATTATCCTTTCTAACCCAATCCACGTAAATACTCGAAGCTCATCTTCATCAACTTCACACTGAACTAGGTTATGTACTTCATGTAGTACACTCTGTTGTATCCTGACTAGTACAGGTAAAAAACTCATATTTAATCTCCCCATTTTTTACTATGTACATGACCTCAACTTCTTCTAACTTCATTGACCTCATCACCAATACAAATATCCTTTTTTTTTCAAGCCCAAACCACGTCACCTCACAAGATATAACCTCATCATTCTCCCCCACACATCATGCTTCCACGGCGAACCTCAAAAACCATGCTATCAAATTACTGAACTTATCCCAGAAGCAGCTGTCCCAACATCAAAAGATATTGTTGTCGCCAATAGAACAAGATCCAAGCTTGTCGTACGCACAAGGCAATGTCTTATTGATGTGGTAGCAGTTCTGTACCACCTTCTGTTGCAGTTCTGAATCAATCTTCTATTGCACTCTGTACCAATCTTCTGCTACAGTACCAACCAAACTGCACTGTTTTTTTTTTTCTTTTTTCTTGCAGATTCAGTCATAAACAAATGCTCATAACTTCCAAAATTCATGTCGGAATTGAGCTCTGTTTTCTCCTGTGCAAAGCTAGCTTCGATATCTTCGCAACGGTACCAAAATCGACTCTTGGTTCTTTCTGGTTCACTGAAAAAACGATCCGCAAAGTGACAGGTCGCAGTTTGTATATAACTTAGCTTTTCTATCAATTCTTCCTTTTCTCCACAACTAAGCTATTCTTCCTACCATATCTATCTCTAGCAAACTGATCTCACCCACCAAAAACCAAAACAAACTACATGCCATAAACTTTAATCTTCTTCTTCACTAGCACAAAACATGATGACCCCAAATTTCATATTATGCTCTTTAATCTAAACCACGAAACCTAATCCAGGATCATACCCGAAATAAGAATGAATCTCTATCGAGTCCCGCTCTGATACCATCTATTACATTTGTTGTCTTCATGTTTGTTGTATGGAAAGTCTAAAACTTCAGATGAAAGAAAAGCTAAAAGCATCACCATTCTTCAACCTAGCTTATCTATATGCTATTTGGATGTTGTGGCATGAAATCTTGGTATTGTTGGGAAAAAAAAAACTTTGTAATTCACTATTTCCCCTTTGTTTTATCGAGAATCAGAACTTCCGTGCTAATGATCTTTGATTAATGGAGAATTAGAGGAGAAAGGCTAACCTGGAAGAGGCCACCGGAGGACTAAACTTGAGTATCATCCATTTGCTTTCCTAAATCTGTTCCTTCTCTCATTTTGCATCATCAGATCGGAGATACATAGGTAAGACAACGGAGGAAGGATTTTTTTTTTCTGTGAGGGGTTTTGATTTTGGACTTTTAGATTAGAAAAAGGGACTATGCGGAAGAGTATGATTGACGAAGGAAAAACAAGGGTTTTGTGTTTATGTTCATTGGAGTATAGGATGGTTCTGAATTTGGTGATTAGTGTTTTATCAAATCTGTTTTTCTTTTACTTGAAGAATCTATTATTTCGGTTGGAATCGGATCGGATCAAATCGATTCATTTCCTTGCAAGTTGCAACCTATTGCTAGTTACAAAAAACAAACATGTAAAACTAAAATTTATATTCGTTTTCTACAAAATATATGAGAAATATGATATAATAATTTAGATAAATCTCCTTTCATGTGAAACTTTCGAAGTTTAAAACAATAAATCATTTACTAATTCGCCATTAAACCTTAACTTTAGCAACTACTACCGGCACTGACCTACTATGATGAATTGATTAATTAAAAAAAAAAAAGATCGTGAATTCAAAAAGAAAATTCTACAACGGTCGAGTAGAGTAGATCCGAAATCAAAAATCAATTTCGTTATCTAAAAAAGCAAAACAGATTTTTATCATTACTCTTTCCTTCAAATTTTGAAATCTTTCGTCTCTCTCTCTTCCGTTTCTCTATCTCTCACAATTCGATATCGCAAGCTCTGTTCTTTGGGGGAGCCATGGCAGACTCAAAATGGAGTTTCTTTCCCAAATCCGTATCCGCACATATGAAACCAAACCCAAACCCTAGATCCGACATCGAAAACGCCCCTCCTCTGGATCCAAACATCCTCAATCCGCGAAATCAACCTATTTCTAAATCGCCGGCTTTGAGGAATCAGATGGATTCTGCGTCTCGGGTACGTGAAGATGATTGATCCTACTCTCTTGCTTCGATCGAATTGTGCGATTCATCTTCTTTTTTAATATTTTTGTTGGGTTTTACGTTCTGATTTTTTGGAAT
This sequence comes from Draba incana, assembly GCA_963576765.1. Lineage (NCBI taxonomy): Eukaryota > Viridiplantae > Streptophyta > Magnoliopsida > Brassicales > Brassicaceae > Draba > Draba incana. The sequence continues at coordinate 27,648,676 of OY755207.1, forward strand.
TGGAAACACAAATTTCAGCGAAGGGGATTAACGGCATTGAAAACTAGGAGTGAAGTAGAAGAAGAAGAAGCCTCGAACCCACATGTAAAGGTTTGTTTTTTTTTCTATTTTTGGAGATTTTTGCATCTTTTCTTAAATTCTCGTTATTTGGCTTGGTCTAATTAAGTTTTATATTCAAGGTTGTGGTGAGGATTAAACCTACAAAGGAGTATTGCTGGACAGTGAAAAAAGTGTCTAAAGATTCATATTCTGTTAAGGATCGTCAATTTACATTCGATTCGGTTCTCGACTCAAATCTAAATCAGGTTCCTCTCTCTCTCTCACTCACACAATTTGGATAGCTTTGTATTAAGTGAAGAGAAATGAATTACCTCTTCTTTTTAGTGTGTTCATTTCTCATAAGGCAGACTTGTTTTGTGTGTTCAGGACGATGTGTTTCAGCAAATCGGTGTTCCTTTGGTTCGCGATGCATTATCAGGTTACAACACTAGTGTGTTATCATATGGACAGGTACTGATGATTTATGTTTTTGGTTGGAGCTATTAAAACCAAATTTTCATTATATTTAGTTGAAAATATCATCCTTTTTTTTAATTGGATCTCTTAGAATGGAAGTGGCAAGACCTATACAATGTGGGGTCCTGCAGGTTCAATGCTTGAGGATCCATCTCCTAAAGGCGAGCAAGGACTCGGGCCTCGAATCTTTCAGATGTTGTTTTCTGAAATCCAGAGAGTAAGTTATGCTTGTCACTATTACTAAATCTTTAGTTTGATGGTGAGAGCTATTATGATGGGCTGGTTAATCAATTAGCATCATACTTTTTGCCAATTATGCAGGAGAAAATGAAGTCTGGAGGTAAAGAAGTGAACTATCAGTGCCGTTGTTCTTTTCTTGAGGTGCCTTTGCCAAACACATATGAAAGATTATGTTTTGAGAAATTCCTGGTTCTACAATTTCCTAAGTTAGATTTCTTAACCTTTTCTTGCAGATATACAATGGACAAATCAGTGATTTGATCGATCAAACCCAGAGAAACCTTAAGGTTTAGCTTCACTAATCTATAGTTTCTTTTTCATGTGTTAATCTTTGTTGAGTTTAGAATTTTGTTTTTTATTGTGTCATATGGTAGATAAAGGATGATGCGAAGAATGGTATTTATGTCAAGAACTTGACTGAGGAATACGTAGATAGCTATGAAGATGTAGCTCAAATACTGATGAAGGTATGATGCCAGTATCATCCATTTGGTATAGAGTAACTGCTATATGCTTCTGCACACTGCACATTCAGCTTCATTACTGGAGTGTTCAATTCTTCAATGATTCCAAGTCCATATCTCATGTTTTTGTGTGTACGCTGTTCTTCTTTTTAGGGCCTATCAAGCAGAAAAGTTGGAGCAACTAGCACAAGTTTTCAAAGTTCTCGATCACATGTCATACTTTCTTTCATTGTCGAGACTTGGAGCAAGGTATAGTTAATTTTCGACTTTTTTTTGTGTATTCATATCTCATGAACGATTGATCAAGTGTTATATGTTCACAGGGAGCTTCATCAAGATGTTTCAATACTACCAGAACCAGCAGGATCAACCTTGTTGATCTTGCTGGAGCGGGAACAAGTGAACATGATGCTACTAAACATTGTGTAGAGGAAGAAAAATCCTTGAAGAAGTCTCTAGCGGAGCTCGGGTATAACTTTATCAACTCCCAGTTTTACTTTCATAGGTCTCAAATAAGAAGTTAGTGTCCAGAAAAGGGGAACAAAAACAGCTAACTACTTCACTAGTGATCTGCTAACATTGTTGTTCTTACTATTGGTGCAGCTATGTTGTAAATGCTCTGGCGAAAAACATCCACCCTGGAATATCCGACCGCAGTCTTCATAAAACATCATGCTTGACGCACATATTGCAAGAAGCACTTGGTGGCAATTCAAAACTCACCATTCTGTGCAACATTTTACCGAGCGACAAGTATTTTCTTCACCTTGTTATCACTTATTTGTTATATATAAACATATCAGCCTGATGGTACCGAGAACAAAGATTCAGTCAATATAGTGAGATGTACAGAGAAAACTTTGTGTATACTTATAGAGTTTGCTTGTGTAACGCAGAAACACAAAAAGAACATTGAGCACCCTTCGTTTTGGCGAACGAGCTAAATCCATGGGAAACAAACCACTGATAAATGAGATCTCAGAAGAAGATGTGAATGACTTGAGTGACCAGATTCGTCTTCTAAAGGTTTAATCTCTTCTTCCACCTATCCTTTCCCCCTTTTTTGGTTGTTGAAGTTTGGTCGTCATTCAAAGATTCATCTTTTTTGCAGGACGAACTTATAAGAGCCAAAGCTGATGCTTGTCATTCTGTTGGAAGTAAAAAAGATCATTTCGGAGCAAAGAATGCACGTGGAAATTTGAATCAACTAAGAGTTAGTCTTAACCGCTCTTTGATGCTGCCAAAAATTGATAATGACGAGGAAGAGATAACGGTTGATGAGGATGATGTAAAGGAATTGCATCAGCAGATCATGTCCTTACGTGGTTCATTCAACGAGAAACGAAAGAAGCTCCCTATCTGCAGAGAGTCAGTCAACTCTTCCTTTGTAACAGCATTCGGTGAATCCGAGCTACTGGATGATGATGAGATCTTTTCAGAAGAAATAGAAACTGAAGAGAAAGAACATGACGACGACAGTGCTGCAGCAACAAATCAATCAACTGATAAATCTAGAATAAAGGAATATGCGTTGCAAAACAGCTTATCAATCGATCCTTGCCATCAATCCTCAATCTTGCAAGAACCAATCCAGTCAGAGTCTCCTAAAATCAGAGACTCTCTAAGGAGGAGTATAGCTCTTTCTTCATCATGTCTCAGGAATCAGAATAGCCTGGCACAGAGCATAAAATCCGCGTGTCTTGCAGAGAGCCAACATATCAGGGCATCTTTACGCGGAAGCAAGATATTAACAGGCTCTACAGAATCTCTAGCTGCAAGTCTGAGGAGAGGCTTGGATATTATTGACAGTCCGCTGAACCCTGCATCAAACCGATGCTCAGTTTCATTGTCTTCGGATAACTTGACTATGCAACCATCCACAGAGATACTTCAGGATGATAAACCTCTATCACCACTCTGTCTTTCCTGCAGACAGAAATTTGAGAACAACTGTAGTGTTCTTCGCAGCTCTAAATTATCAAGTGTAGTTGAGGGAGTAAGTATATCAAGCAATATAGCAGATGAAGTATGTTTTATAGTTTTTAGTTAAATAAGAGCTATAATGAAGCTAACATTGGTGAATTAATTGTCAAGCAGGATGGAAATCATCAAATGGAAGGGGTGATTGAGAAGCAGCAAGAGCTTGAAAATCTGTGCACAGAGCAAGCAGCCAAGATTGAGCAGCTAACGCGTCTGGTAAGCCAATTTATGTGTCTTATATCTATTAAATCTTAAATCAGCTCATATGGTTAAGCAGTCTGGTACTATTAAACCTTCTTCAGGTAGAGCAACAACACAAAATTCAAACTGAGAATGAAACAGAACAACTTGTGGGAGCAAGTAATGGAGAACGACTTCCTTCAGAAAATGAAAACCAGGTTGGTTGTTGCTTTTATTAACTCTGTCATCTTTACTGAATAAATCTGAGAGAGAGATTGTAACATTTGTGTATCCCAATTCCATGGTACTGCAGCTTCTCAGCTGTAATGAAGTCATAATTGAAAAATATGAAGTCAAACAAATCCAAGATGAGAACTCCGAAAAGACAAATTTCGAAATTGGCGAGAAGGAGGCATTACTCAAAGAAATTGAAGATCTGAAAAGCAAGTTGCAGAGGCCTTCAACCATGTCCACAGATGAACTGAGATCATCTTTGTTGGCCCGTTCCTTTCAACTCCGTAACAAGAATGCTGAAACTGATATCGAGGAAGAAAGACTTAAGCGCACAGAAATGGAAAGCCAGTGGATATCATTGACTGATGAACTCGGAGTAGAGATTGAAACACAACGTTCACGCGCAGAGAAAGCTGAAGCAGAGCTTAAACAAGAGAAACTATCTACTGAGGAGTTAGAGGATGCTCTTCATAGAGCTGTTCTTGGTCATGCCAGGTTTGTTGAACACTACACAGAGCTACAAGAGAAGTACAACGACTTAGGCTCAAAGTACAAATCAACTGTAGAATGGATAACAGAATTGAAGAAGGCAGTAGCTAAGGCTGGAAAAAAAGGTTGCGGTTCTCGTTTCGCTAAGTCACTTGCTAATGAGCTCTCAGCACTTAGAGTAGAAAGAGAAAGAGAAAGGGATTTGTTGAAGAAGGAGAACGTAAGCCTTAAGATTCAACTAAGAAATACTGCAGAAGCTGTTCATACTGCTGGAGAAGTGCTTGTTCGACTCAGAGAAGCCGAACAATCAGCATCAGCCGCTGAGGTAACAAACAAACAAATTGCATATATGAATCAATGAACCATTAAGTGCGTTTTCTGAGTTTTGGGATCACACTATGAACATATTTGGTTGCAGGAAAAGTACAATGAAGTAGAAGAACAAAACGAGAAGCTAAAGAAGAAAATGGAAAAGCTGAAAAGGAGACGCAAGTTGGAAGTGGCAACAATCAAAAAGAGTCTCAAGCAAAACACATTACCAGATTCTGCATTACAGCCACTGGATCAGAGAAACTCGGTTATTGAAGAAGGTATGTAGAAGAAACATACCAAAGTGCATAAACTTGAAGACCCTTCTCGGATCTGGATGAAATATCTATTTTCTGCTGAAATTTTCTAATTATGTTTCCGCTTGCTGCCAATAAAAATCAAATATCTTATTGCACAAGGCATTTTGATTATCATTCCGCTGTATTTGATTCGAATATCGTGTTTGTGGCGTGCAAACTGGGCTTTGTATAACTTTAAATTGGTAATCATATTTTTTTTTTTCTCAAGATTCAGTGAAGTTCGCATGATACATCTCCACAAAATTGTGAGAGAAATGATGAAGCAAATCCTTGCAAACATGAATCATATTATTTTTGTTATGCGAGTAAACAGGTTTTGAACGTTCTTGATTGTTATGAGTCATTCTTGATTTTTGTTTTGTTTTTTGCCAACCTTGAATCTCTAACCCGTATTAATATTATCATTTTGATCTAAGTATATACTGTATTAAAAATCACAGATCCAGCTACTCTGTTATTTTCACGTGTTTCCATATTTTTAATGTAATAAACAAAGCGTGGTTTGTCTCATACTCATAAGTTACATTAATGGATTCTTGATTATGTTTCATCTTCTTCTTTCACTTTTTTGAGAAATAATGGCACCAATGATCTTCGTTGACTTTCAAAACTGCTTCATCTTCATTTTCCTCTGTTTCTTCTCACTCTTCTCTTACTATGCCTTGTTAAAGAAAATAAAGAAGTCACAAGTTGACTTCCATTTACCTCCGAGTCCTCCATCTCTGCCCATCATCGGTCATCTTCACCTTCTTCTCTCTGTTTTAGCCCACAAGTCTTTGCAGAAAATCTCCTCAAAGTATGGACCTCTTCTCCATCTCCGAATCTTCGGTTTCCCCATAGTCCTTGTCTCTTCTGCCTCCATGGCCTACGAGATCTACAGAACGCACGACGCTAACATCTCCTCACGCGGTATCACTGACAACGGTGAGTCTCTTGTGTTGGGATCTTCCGGTTTCATTACTGCTTCTTATGGAGATTACTGGAAGTTTATGAAGAAGCTCATTGCCACCAAGCTTCTTCGACCGCAAGCAATAGAACAGTCACTAGGCGTTCGTGCAGAGGAGCTAGAGCGATTTTACTTTAATATGCTAGATAAAGCGAAGAAAAAGGAGAGCGTTGAGATTGGTAAAGAAGCAATAAAGCTCGCTAACAACATGATATGTAGGATGAGCATGGGGTGGAGCTGTTCAGAGGAAAACGGTGAGGCAGAGAGAGTCAGGGAATTGGTTATCAAGTCAGGTGCCTTAGCAAAGAAGATTTTCTTTCAAAATATGTTTGGTAAGCCGCTTGCGAAGCTTGGAATTTCACTGTTTAAAAAGGAGATAATGGAAGTTTCGCATAGATTTGACAAGTTGGTGGAGAGGATTCTTGTGGAACATGAGGAGGAGCATCAAGATAGGGACATGATGGATTTGTTGTTAGAAACTTACCGAGACGAAAAGGCAGAGTATAAGATCACTAGGAATCAGATCAAGTCTTTGTTAGTGGTAAACTATATCTTCTTTCAAAGCACATTTGTATATCAAAGCGTTTTTTGTGTTGTAAGAATACTTCTGACTAAGAAACTGGCAGGACCTAGTCATTGCAGGCACTGACACCTCAGCAAACACAATGCAGTGGACAATGGCGGAGATCATTAACAATCCTAACATTCTCGAGAGACTAAGAGAGGAAATCGATTTGGTTGTAGGAAAAACAAGATTGATTCAAGAAACGGATCTACCAAACCTACCTCTTTTGCAGGCGGTCGTCAAAGAAGGGCTGAGATTGCATCCCCCGGGGCCTATCTTGATGAGGACATTCCAAGAAGGTTGTGAGATCAAAGAGTTCTACATACCAGAAAAGACCACACTTTTTGTCAATGTATATGCTGTGATGAGAGACCCTAATTCTTGGGAAGATCCTGATGAGTTTAAGCCAGAGAGGTTTCTAGATTCTTCAAGATCAGAGCATGAAAATGAGATAAGAGAGCAAGCACTAAAGTACCTTCCTTTTGGAAGCGGAAGGAGAGGATGTCCTGGATCAAATCTAGCTTATATCTTTCTAGGAACCGCGATTGGAATGATGGTTCAATGTTTTGACTGGAGAATCATAGGAGAGAAGGTCAACATGGAAGAGACTTACGAAGGAATAAGCCTAACCATGGCTCATCCGCTTGAATGCATTCCTATTGTTCGAGTCGACCCTTCAACCTTTAATTAGCAAAGTCCGAGTTTGTTACTTGTTCAGAAGATTGGACTTTGCTTTTCTTATGTGTTGTTGAGTTCATTTGCTTCAATGTTCAATTACATTTGTTTTCTTTCTTACGTTTGTTGTAAATATTGTGAGAAAAGATGAAGCAATCCTTGCAAACATGAATCATATTATTTTTGTTAGGCCTTGTGAGTTACATTCATATATGACACTAGGCAAGTTTGGGAAAAATTAATGTAAAAAATAAAAAGAGATGTTTTTTTACTAAAAACAGATATCATTATTACGATTGGTAAAGTTTGGTACCTAGAATTTCCTATGTTTCAATGTAAAATATACCAATCTTTATGGATCAAGCAAACCATAATTGTACACAAAGGATGTACAGAAGGAAATTATATTATTACTAAAATTCATATTCAAATCATATAGAAATTTGGAAAGTATATCCATAACCATAATTGTTAGACAACAATTTTATTAACGCAATGGAAAATGACGACATAAAGTATTGATTAGAACATAGTAATAATTACAGATGATCTCTATCTTCATTGACCTCATCGAGTAAAATTTACCTCCTGATAACTTATGATAGTGGTGCTATCCTAACAAACTCAAGCCGTTGCCATTACGTAAAAGGAGATTCTAGATGGCTAATTTTACATTCAACAAGTTGCTAAAGCTCGAGAGTGTCTTTTTTGAGAACTATGAAACCTGCATGTTTTTCGGTACTTTTCAAGTAACTAAAACAATCAAGTCATGTGATGATAAACAAAATATATAAAAAATAATAATTTTTCATATAGAATATTATATATCAAATAGTTATGCAACAAATAATAAATATATTTGTAATATTACATTTTTTATGGTAATAATATCCTTCTGCATAAACAAATAAACAATTGAAATAATTTTATTGTTAATTTTTTCTTCATAATCTATATTCTTCTAGTAATTTATTTTAGTTAATGGTATAAAACATAGAACTACTACTACTATTTAACTTTTTTCTTAATTCTATTAATATCAGTACATATCCATTAATGGACAACTCTTCAAACTCGATCTTGCATATCCTTGTCACACCTTTTCATTGCTCTTTCCACTCCCAACATATTATCGTACGCAACATCAGCATCAGTATATGTCTTTTCCTTATCTAGTTTCAACTCAAATTTAGAAAATTTGGCCACAGAGAACAAGCTTGGAAAACAAAAACAAATTGCGAGATTTATATGAATAGTCTCGAATGTGGCAACGTCTTTCATATCTTTGTTATCTATATCCAATTTGTCACCCAATAGACTAACACTACAAGAAAACAGGGGGTATTCCGACGGCAATAGCCGTCGAAAAACCGTCGGAAAAGGCGTATTGCGACGGTTTTCCGACGGTAATAGTCCGTCGTTTCTATGACGTCGGGAATTAAAGTCCGTCGGAAATTCGTCGCTATATTGCGACGGAACTCCGACGTATTTTCGTCGGCGTAGAAAGGCCGACGGAATTCCGACGGCTTCCGTTTTCCGGCGTTAACTGACGGAATTCCGACGGCTTCCGTTTTCCAGCGTTAACTGACGGAATTCCGACAGCTTTCGTTTTCCGGCGATGACCGACGGAATTCCGACGGATTTGGTTTTTCCGGCGTTGACCGACGGAATTCCGACGGAATCGGTTATCCGGCGATGACCGACGGAATTCCGACGGAAATCGAAAATGAAAAAAAAAATAAAAATATTTAATTTTAAAAAAACAACAATAAAATAAAATAAAACATTTAAAAATTATATTAAAATATAAAAATAAAAACTAATTAAATAAAAATTGTTTTCAAAGTATTTTAAAGTTTTACAATAAAATTTAAAACTCTAAAAGGCCTATTCTGGCCTACCGGTACTGAAGAAGTTCATCATCTTCCGTTCCATCGCTTAAAAGCGTTCTTCGGCCTCCGCCTTATCTCTCGCTCTCGCTGCCTCGACCTCCTCCCTATCCTTCTTTCTCTCTTCCTCCATTTCCCTAAGGCGTTCGTGCAGCTCTCGGTTTTCCGCCTCCAATCTGCTAGCACCGCGAGGTCGAACCGACGAAACGGACGAGCAACTATCTTCAGGAAGGCCGAATACCCGGCCTCGGGTCTTGGGAGTCACCTAAGAATAAAAAAAAAAAAAATCTTAGAACTTAGTTGTATTAAAAGTTAATTTCAAATTACTTTAAAAGTTAAAATGTTACTAACCTCGTACGTGTACTGGTTGATAATGTCGACTGGAACTTCGGTCGGCGCCGGAGTCCCTTCCTCGATCGGTTGCGATTGGAGGTACTCATCCTGCCGCCTCTCTACGGCTTCCACGATTTCACGAGCAATCAGATCTTGAATTTCACCGGTCTTCTTGTTGGTGTGCGAACGTTTGACCATATCAAGATGCGAAGGAAACACACTGGTCTTCTGAAACTGTTAACATATAAAATTTCGTTAGCAACTTAAAAAATTTATTGAATTATTTAACTTCTTACCATTTGCTGAGCAGCTGAAGCCTTGCTTGTTGCTCCGAGGTTGTGGGTCGCGCGTCCTTTCCCCTTCCGGTCGCTGTTGCGGTTAGTTGAGTGTTTCTCTGAATTCTCCCGAGTTGCCGCTAGTTCCCAATATCGAACTAGTCCAGCCCAACACTCATCTTTATATTTAAAAACCTTAGGCACCTTCCCGGTTTTATACCACGAATCTTTCCACTCGTTCATCTTCCACGAATACTTCCTCGCAGCCTTTGTGTCGAATTCCTTTCGGACTATCGCAGTGATCGGTGGGTCCCACGTAAAATGTTGCTGCAAAAACACCACACTCCCGCATTAGTAACTATAATGTGAGTCAAAAAGGAACTACATTTTAAACAAATAAAATAAAATCATATCGCAAAGTGTCGAAACCAAGTGTCACGGTCCTCCAATGGCATATCGGTGTATGAGGGATACGGTTTATCTACCATCAAATTCATCATATCGTTGATAGCAGTCGATATCCCGTTTCCCGAGTATTGGAACCTATTAGAATATTTAGTTAAATGATTTTTTAAAAATAATGTAATTCACTACATATTTAAATAAGACTTACCAGGTCGTGAAAGGCGGCGTCAATGGATCTAGACGAGGCAACCTATCACGTCCGGGTTGCGCCACAAACTGCTCGATGGTCATGGACATGGGAGCTGAGTAGGCTGTAGGCGGGGGCTGAGACATGTATGGGTTCTCAAAGTTGGGACTACTCTCGGGATTACCCGTCTCACTCGAAGTACGACCTCCCCTACTGGAAGTCGCACCTCCTCTAGACTGATGATGATGCCCATAGTCCCTACGATATTTAAAATTTGAAGAGTTTGATATTTTGGGATTTATGGAATAAGGAATTTATAGGAATCCGGGAATTTTATATTTTGCAATTTAGTTATTTGGAAATTTTGGATTTATGAATATAAGCATATTGGGTATTCAAGAGTTTTATAATAAATGACTTTAATTTAATTGGGAATTCAGTTATTTGGAAATTTCGGATTTATGGAAATTGCAAATTTAAAATTTAAGTAATATGTGATTTTTTCTATTGTATATTTACAAACCGAAGTTCATGGATTTAAGTTTTGTTTGATTTACAATATATGAAGGATTTAAAGTTATAAATTTTATTAATTTTCAACTGTTAAAAAATTCTATTACAATTATTTTTCCAATAGTTTAAAAAGGGAAAAAAATTTGTAATTTGAATGATTTAAAAGATTTAAAGGTTTAACTTTGTTTAAAGTTAGAATTGTTAATAAAATTTATTTAACAAATTGGAAAAATTGTTAAAAATTTGTAAATATGACGGATGTAAAGGTTTTTTTTTCCGCAAATTGTTAAAATTTTTTAACATTCATACATTCATATAACAAATTGTATTAACATTAAAACAAAATTTTGATATTTCAATGATTTAACGGTTTAAATTTTTAACGTTATACAATTTTATAATTTTATAATTTTATAAATTAGTAAATTTTAATTGTTTTAAAACTTACATAATTTTTTATTTTGTTGGACAATTTAAAGACTTCAAATTGTTAAAGTTATAAATTATAACATTTTTAATTTTTTAATATAAAGGATTTTAAGGATTTAAAGTTTTAAATATATTATTTGTAAATATGTTTACATTTGTTTTGATAATATTCTAATTATTTAAAATTTTATACTTTTATATGTAATTTTCTAAATTGTTTTTGATAATATTTACAGTTTTAAATATATAATTTTTAAATAGGTTTATAATTTTATTAACAAAATTTTTTTTTCCCTACAACACAAATTTTTTTTTTCAAGAACACTCAAACTTTTTTTTAACAAACATTCTAATCTTGTAAAAACTTACATAGTTGTGTTGAATTTGTGCAGGAGTGTGAGGAATAGGAAGATTCCGGCGGAATTTCAAGAGTTTTCCGGCGGTTGAATCCGAAAGCCGGCGGTCAACGGTTTTTTCGTTTTCTCCTTTGAAGAAACGGGAAGAAGACGACACCGAGAGAGAGATTAAACGGCGGGGGATCGGCGGCGGAGACGAGAGTACACGGTGGGGGCTCGGCGGAGGAATTAAAGTTTTAGGGTAAAAATTTTTTTTACAGATCTGGAATCGGGGAAGATGAAGACTGTGGCTTTATAAGATTATCCGACGGTAATCTGACGGAATTCCGACGGTACTTCCGACGGTTGTCAGACGGAGTTGCCGCGTGAACACAAATAACAAAGTCTTTTGGCGGCTGGAAAAAATAGGGTTACCGTCGGAATTCTGTCGGACATTTATGACGGAATTCCGACGGAATATTATTTAAAATATTAAATTTTACGTTTTTTAAATATTTTCCTTTTGAAATATATTGTGTGAATCCTAAATTTAAAGCGTTTAACATTTCAGGTGTTAAGGAAAATGAAATTTATATGAATTTGGAATTTTAAGATTATGTGATTTATAAATTTAGGAATTTTGGATTTAAGAATAATGGGAATTAGGTATTTTTTGAATATAGAAATGAAAGTAATTTAGTTTTCTGACATTTTCTTATGTAAGGACATATGGAGTATAAGGTTATATAACCAATTACGAAAATCTTATAATTTCTTTAAAAAACCTTATAATCAACTTTAAGACCATATGAAACTTAATTAAAATCTTAAATTAAATTCAGACAGAATTACGGCGGTTTTGTTTGTTTTAGTAATTTTCTTTATCGATACAAACGTAATTAAATAAAAAAACCAACCAACCCTAAACTCTTAAAACCCTAAACCCAAAACCCTAAACCCTAAACCCTAAACCCTAAACCGTCGGAATTCCGTCATAATTTTAAGACGGATTTCCGAAGGATGTTGGTTTTTTTATTTAATTGACTGCTTATCAATAAACAAAAAAAAAAAAAAAACAAACCGTCGGAATTCCGTCTTAAAATTACGACGGAATTCCGACGGAAGGTTTTTTATAATTTATTAACTGTTTATCGATAAACAAAAATTAATAAAAAAAACAAACCGTCGGAATTCCGTTGTAATATTAAGACGAAATTCCGACGGTTTGTTTTTTATTATTATTTTTTGTTTATCGATAAGCAGTTAATTAATTAAAAAAACAAAACCGTCGGAATTCCGTCTTAATATTAAGACAGAATTCCGACGGTTTTGTTTTTTTTTCTTTTTCTTCACCGATGGAAACTTAGTTAAATTTAAATTTAAATTTGTGTTTCATATGGTTGTAATGTTGATTAGAAGGTTTTAAAGTACAAACTTTTAATATATAGAAGATTTCAATTTTTTTTTTTGATTTTCGTACCAATTTTGCTTTCCAACATATATAATACACAAATTTTAACACCAATATTTCACAATCCCTAATAGGAAATAAAACACATCACAACATTATCAAATCGTACAGTAGATACTAGAACATTATTTAATATTAATGCAACATAAAGCTGTTATCATTAAAATATTCTTAATCATGGACGAGTTGGATGTTTAGTCTTCATCGGAATCTGGAACTGTTTCATATTCGTACCCCGTAGTTCCTCCACCTTCCTCCTCGATGGTAGATACTTCCATTGGTTGGTATTCAGCAATCATCGAATTAGCACCAATTATCTGTTTCAAAAATGAATTTACTTAAGCATTCCATAAATATTTGTAAACGTATGGTGTATATACCTTAAAAATATTCCGCTCTGTGATGTTCATGTACTTTGGGTTCCTATCAAAACGACAAACGGTAACATTCTTCAGGATAACCACTGCACCTACACCAGTTGCGAGTCTGTACTCGTCCTTCTTAAAGATGTTATGGTGCATGGTGCCCTCGATTTTTTCTGAAGGATCTTTTAAGGTTACTAGCAGATCTCCCTGCTCATTGGGCGTTAGACTAGAGAGCATAGCCACGATCTGATAATTAAATAGAATATAATCGTCAGATAAATTGTATGTCTAAATGTTAATAAAAAATGTTCACAAAACGTAAACCTTTTTGACTTAAAAAAATTGTGAATGTGGGGATTGAATATCTGCAACCTGGGTCCAGAATGGTGTGGTCCTTTTGTTATAATAACCTACATGTATGAATGCTAGAATTAGTATTTGTCAGCTACAATCATTATTGTAAAAGTAAAAGGGGTAATTATATATATATACCTTCACGGATTATGTAATCGATAGTAGAAGTCCACGAAGGGCTACTAAAATCCTGGTCCGCCTGTGGTGCCTCATTAATGGCCTCACGAATAAAATCTTGCGTTAGGCGTGTTTGAGAACTTTCACCTCGCATCACCTTTGCATCATGAGACCTCTTTCGAAACAGGCCTCGCCGTACAACTTGGCCAGGCCCCGGTATTACGGGCGTTTGGTTCAGGGATTGTTGAGTTGGATGGAGTGAAATAGTCGGTTCAGCATAAGTAACATTTATGTTATCGTAAGGAGGACTTGAAGGGAATATATTTGTGGGAGGAGGGTTATGACCGGGGGCTCGGTTTTGCTTATAGTAATTCCACAAATCTTTGTTTGCCATTACGTAATTGAATTTTTCTGTGTTATGAATTTGTGTTGTAATTTTTGTATGAAGGCATGACACAAATGTCCTAACTTATGTAGAACGGATATCCGTCGGAATTTTCGTCGGTAAACCGTCAAAACACTCTGACCTAAGACCCCACCAATCCCTTCGGCCACTGCAGACGATTTATTAACCACGAAAACTTTGCCGACATCGGAAACCGTCTGCAAACCGTCGGAAATCCGGTACATAATCCCGACGACCTAGATCTGTTGGAAATCCGTCGGTACAGCCGACCAATCATAGTTTCTCGACATCGGATTCCATTTGAATGAAGTCAGAAAACCGTCACTACTTCCGACGGATTTATTGCGTCGGAAATCTATCTATACCCAATGACCAATCATACATTGCCGACATCGTGCCGTCTGAATTCCGTTATTATTCCGTCGGAAATCAAAACATCCGACATATCACCCCAACAATCCCATCGGCCACTGCAGATACTTTATTAACCACTTAGACTCTCCCCACATTGGATTCCGTCTGAATTACGTCTGCAATCCGTCAGTACTTCCAACGGATTTTGTGCGTCGGTAATCCTTCCATACCCATTGCCCACTCATACATTGTCGACATCGTGCTCTCTAAATTCCGTCAGTATTCTGGCGGCAACGGTGATGGTAAACCGGCGGAATACCGACGGTTTAGACATTTAACGTCTTATATAAATACTGCGTATGGAGTGTTTTATGTTCTCTACATTATCAAATTACCAAAAATGTCTTCTACCTCTCCTAATGAAGACGCAAAAACAACATCCGAGGGTAATTTTTTTTTTAATCCAATTTACTCGTGGGAAACCCCTGGTCATTGCGACGAATTCACTCAAGAGATTCCCACTTACTCGTGGGAATTTGATACGTCCTCACCAATCTATAATGCAGATTCTACATCGACAGTAGTGCCTGACAACCAATGCTTGCCAAACATCCACCACATTTACGATAGGCAGCCACAATGTCTTGATCACAAGCGGGTTATCGAAGCCGATCAACCATGTGAATTGATGGAAAAGTCAGATATTTACGGTGCAAGTACTTCAGACGTATGTAAGGATGAGTACTATGGTTATGAATTCGCCCAAAGCCCTGAAAAGCCAAATTTAAATTTAGATGTTGATGCAATCAAAAGTGAATTGTGCGAAGGATTTATAGATTCTCCAGGAAAGGATCATTACTATGATTTCGAATTCGCCCAAAGCCCAGAAAAGGCAGACATAAATCTAGATGTTGATGCAATCAAAACCAAATTGTGCGACGGATTTGTAGATTCTCCGAAAAAGAAAAAAAAGGGAAACAACATCAGCAAATGGTTCTAACAACTGGTAAGTTCGGAGTTAAATATTTGGATGTCTTTAATGTACCTGTTTAATAATGTGTTTTTAATTTTATGTTTCAGTAAATGTAAGGTTTTATTGGAGTTGTAATACCAATATGTATCGTTAATTTGTCATTGAACATTATTATATATATACTATTAAATAATATGATGTACAAGATTTGGGATAATGGAAGGGATAATATTATAGTGAACACACAAATGTAAGATAACAACATGAATGAAGATTTATCCGGTGGATTTTGGAACCTCTATTTAATTTTCCGACTATCATTCAAGATGGAGATCGTAAAGGAAAAAAATTAAGTCTCATTCAATTCATTCAAATGTATCTGTAATATGGAAAATTGTGGAAGAAATTTAAGTCTCTCAGTTCATTCATTTACTATGAACTAGAAGAATGGAATGTATATTTTCAATGAAACAAAGAGAAAGTAAAAGAAGAGGAAGAGTCAACGATCTCTCTTTTTATATTCTGTAACCTCGCTCATCGAGTCTTCAAGAAACAATCTTGGCTAATTTTTTCCATGTTCGAAAATACTCGTGGGAAACCGAATCTCATTGCGACGAAAGGGATAATGAAAGGGAAAATATTATAGTGAACACACAAATGTGAGAGAACAACATGAATAAGGAAGCATTTATTGACAACTAATTATTATTCGGAATCTCCTGATGAACCATCACTAGGGATGGAATCTGAAACGTCGTCAAATTCTCCCCCTGTTTCCTCCTCGTCCGAATGCACTAGATCATCCCCGACATGTGTCACATCAACGACAAGGTCAATGTTATCCATCTCCTGAACAGGTGACATTTGTACGCTTCTCGATGGTTGTAGAGCATCATGTGCTGGAACTCCATAAATTTTGCCTCTCAGGTTTATTTGAGTTACTGTGATCTACGGATCTGTACGGTAGGCAACTCGAGGATATGGAATATAACAAACCTATTATTAATTAGTGGATATTGTTACTATACATGAACAAGAAACCTTAAACGTGATTACGTAGGTAAACATATTAGTGTATTGATACCTGGTCAGCTTGAGACGCTAGGATAAATGGATCGTAATACTGTAGTTTCCGGCTTGAATTTATCGAAATAACACCAAGATGGTCAACTCGAACCCCTCGACCATCGGATGGGTCATACCAATCGCACATAAACACAATGCACCTCAAGTTCAACATTCCTGGATACTTGATTTCCAAGATTTCTTTTAAAACCCCATAGTACATGGTATCACCAGATTGCGCCGAAATACCATAGTCCGAAGATGACTTTTGACGTCCTTCCTCACGGATCCTGAACGCATATCCCCTAGTGCAAAATTTGGGATATGAAGTCGCGGTGCTGCGTAAACCATGAGCAACCTCTACTAACCATGACGGGAGTGAGTTACAACTTGCTATAATATCGGCAACCTAAAAATGATATACGTAAGATATAAGTAACATAGTAACGTTAAAATATATATGGTAAAGTAAGAGTAATTAATTATTTTAAACTTACATAACATTTTAACCACCCCGGGAATTCTTCATCTTTCAATACATCAAGCTCGGCATCTGTTTTACCGTAATGGTAAGAACGTGCGAGAGACATATAGATCCTGTAACATAACATTCATTAGTTGACGAAGGCAAATAATTACAGAAATTTAGTTTACTAACTGATATACCTTTCTTACTCTAATATTTCGTCACAGTTTCTGAGGATATACGTATGCAAATGTTTGACCTCTTGTGCTGATAGTATGCGTTTCTTTCGTTTTCCACTTGCTCGACCAACTTGGGCAAACAACTCAGGAACAACCACATCATAGAATGCTTTCTCACCCATATCATCATGTCGTGTTGGACGTCTCGCCTTAGTACGAACTCCCGATGGAAAGTAAGATTCAGCAAAGTGTGAGACTTCTTCGTTTAGGCTTTGTGCGACAATAGATCCCTCAACCTTGCTCAAATTTTTTACCTTTTTCTTCAGGTGGAACATGTAACGCTCGAATGGATACATCCATCGGTACTGAACAGGTCCTCCTAAGGCTGCTTCTTGTGGGAGGTGAATAGGAAGATGTTCCATAACGACAAAAAAAGACGGTGAAAATATCTTCTCAAGATTACGAAGGAGAGCCGGGATATTGGCCTCCAAGTTATGTATCCCGTGGACGGTAAGCGTTCTTGAACATAAATCTCGGAAGAAAGCACCAACTCCTTTAAACGAAAATTAAACAAGTTAGCTAGTACATATATACTAATATTATGGTAGTAAGAAACTAAAGTAAATGGCGTAAAGAATATACCTCCAATTGCTTGGTGGATATGCTGTGGAAGAAGAAATGCAAATACAAATGGAAGAAGACGCTGCATCACGACATGAGAATCATGACTCTTCATTCCTGTAAACTTCCCTTCCGTCGAATCCACGCAATTACGTAGATTAGATGCGTAGCCGTCGGGAAATTTTACAAATTTTTTGAACCATTCAAAAAAAACTTCTTTCTGCCCAGCGTCTAACCGGTACGCAGGCATCGGCAATCTACCATTTGATTCATGAAGAGATGGCCTCGAACAAATCAATGGCAAGTCGGATCTAGACTTCCAGTTGTCTTTGGTCTTTTCTGGGATGTTTAATATGGTGTTCATGATGTTGTCGAAGAAATTCTTTTCAACGTGCATGACGTCTAGATTATGCCGAAGTAGGTGGTCTTTCCAGTACGGCAAATCCCAGAAAATACTTTTCTTGTGCCAATTGTGATATTCCCCATAACCGTCGACGGGGTGGTGGCCATTACCCCCACATTCTAAAGTTCGCTCTGCACCAAAATCACGTAACTGTTCCAACATGCTGCGACCATCTATCTCAGGAGGTGGATCATGAAAAACTTGTACATTCGTCTTGAAATGTCTTCTAGACCGACGATATGGATGATTTGGCGGCAAAAAACACCTATGGCAATCAAACCATGAAGTTTTCCTGCCGTGTTGCAATTGGAAAGCTGAAGTACTGTCTTGGCAATAAGGACAAGCCAATCTTCCATGCGTTGTCCATCCAGATAACATACCGTACGCCGGAAAATCGCTTATGGTCCACATAAGAACCGCACGCATGTTGAAATTCTGCTGCACTGAAACATCATATGTCGTAACACTATGCTCCCACAACATCTGCAACTCATAGATCAATGGTTGGAGGAATATATCCAGTGACCGTTTTGGATGATCTGGCCCGGGAACTAGAATGGAGAGAAACAGGAACTCTCGCCGCATGCACATAGATGGAGGCAAATTGTAAGGTGTTACGATGACCGGCCACAAAGAATATTTTCTTCCATGCTTTCCAAATGGGTTGAAACCATCAGTGGATAAGCCTAAGTATACATTCCGTCGTTCGTATGCAAAATCTGGATATACAGATTGAAAGTGTTTCCATGCTTCCGCGTCTGAAGGATGCGTGATATCTCCATGTTGACTATGCTCTGCATGCCATCTCATAGCCTTTGCTGTGCGGTCTGATTCGTATAACCTCTTCAACCACTCCGTTAAGGGTAAATACCACATCCGTTTGAATGGAATCTTCACCCTGCCACTTGTATCCTCGAACCGGGGTTTGTGGCAAAATTTACATTTCTTTCGTTTCTCGTCCTCTCTCCAGTATATCATACAGTTGTCGATGCACACATCTATAACCTGGTAGGGCAAACCAAGACCGGCAACAAGTTTTTGGATCTCGTAGTATGATCCGGGGACCAGATTATCTTCTGGCAAAATATCTTTCACGAACTCGGCGAATGCATCAACACATTCTTCGGACAAATTGTAATCCGTCTTTATGTTCATCATCCTAGTAGCAGACGATAATGGTGAATGCCCCTCCCTACAACCGCTGTATAGTGGTTGCTTTGCTGCGTCTAACATATCGAAAAACCTTCGAGATTCTAAATTAGGCTCTTCAACCCTATCACCCTCACATCCACCCGACTGCAAATTATCTCTAAAGACATCGTTAACCATCGCAACCGTACTTCCCCCAACATCTACTTCCGCTATAGGTTCCCCTACGCTATCCGGAACATAAGGTTCATTGTTACTAGTACTACCATATTCATAATTCCTTTCTCCATGTAAATACCAAACCTTATATCCCGGTCTAAAACCATATCTATATATGTGCGTCCAAATATTATGAACGACAACACTAATTCTATTACAGCAATTTGAACAAGGACATTTGATTTCCTGACCTTTTTTGGTTGCTTCTACATTACTGGGTAAATTCATGAACTCCCATAATCCTTGAGCGTACTCGTCCCTTAATAATTTTGTGCCCTCAATCATCATTGGCTCGTCCATCCATGCCCGAAAACTCATGTTTATAGTTTTTTTTTTCTCGAAATTTTGTTATGATGAAATGAAGCATTCTGCAACCTTATGTAGAAAGGATTTCCGTCGGAAATCCGTCGGGATTCTGTCTATACATCCGACATAACACCCCACCCATCCCATCGGCCACCGCAGATGATATGGCAGCCACTCAAACTTTGCCGACATCAGACACCGTCGGAACGCCGTCGGAATTCCGTCCCTTATTCCGACAGATTTTGGCCGTCGGAAATAAGTCCGGTCAATCAAACGTTGCCGACATCAGAAAGTTCGAGTTTTGTCGGAATTCCGTCACAATTCCGTCGGAAAAAGCTGATAGATCATTTCCGTCGGAATTCCGTCATAGTATTCCGACAGTATTCTCGCATCTGCATCCATGCCCATTCCATCCACCTTCAGACACGCCTTTAGGTTCTCGTTCACCGTCTCAACAGCAACAGATCCAAGCTGGGCTGCTTTGTCTTCTCCCTTCAGCACAACCCCTAAAGATGACAGATTTGCCAGAGTCTTAATCTCCAGCTCGTAGGATAGCACAGTCCACACTGTTAGTGCATTCCCGCACAGAACAAATGCATGCAGCTTCTCATTCCTACGCTTCCCCGGCAAATCTGCAGCTCTCAGTGTTCTCAAAGTTTTCACCATCACCAATACCATCTCCATCTTAGTTTCCACCTTCTCATTTGTCCACGTCTCTATTGGAGATGGGTAATCTCAAATCATGATGGATGCCTTCCATTCACAGTCTCGCGGCGAGGACAAGCGCTGCCACTTCTTTTCTGTGACAAAAGGCATGAAGGGATGAAGTAACCTCAAGCCAGCCTCGAGACACACCCAAAGAGCAGCTTGTACATGCGTCCTGCATGGGTTTTCTGCAGAAAAGCAAGGCTTGATTGCTTCGATGAACACATCATAAAACTGGTACTGCCACCACGAATACACCGTGTTGGCTGCATTCGATAACTCAAACGCATTCAATGAATCCACAGTCTTTGACACTGCCTTGTTTAGCACAGAGAGAATCCACTGGCAGCTCAGGGGCATGGTTCCAGGGCTCAGACTGTGCAGAGGAGGAGGGGTGTAGTCATCTCCAAGCTTCATCATCACAAATCTCATTGCGTTCCACAGTTTATTGCACCACTGGCGGTAACCAACCACTCGGAGAACATCCATGTTTATTTTATCAGATTGAGTCGTGTAAGAGACGAGCGCAAAGCGAAGAGCATCGGTGCCACATTCTGGGATGCCATCTGGAAAATCCTTCACCTGTCCCTTTTGGCAAGGGCCAGCTCTTTCGCGTCCAAATTGCCTTTCTCAAGCCTCGTGTGAAGCCCTGTAAGAGTGACACCATTGATGACTTCGAGCGGATCAATGCCGTTCCCGAGAGACTTAGACATTTTGTGCCCGTGCGCATCGCGTATCATCGGGTGAAAAAAGACTTTCCTAAAGGGAACACCGCCTCTGCACAGTTTTCTTCCTAGCATGACCATCCGAGCGACCCAGAAAAAGAGAATGCCGTGTCCGGTCTCGAGAAGAGAGGTGGGATAGAACGCTTTGAAGTCCTCGGTTTCGTCAGTCTATCCCAAGGCAGACATGGGGAAAAGGCCAGAGGAAAACCAAGTGTCAAGCATGTCAGGATCTTGGGAGAGCCCTGACAGTTTCTTTCTGGCAAACTTGAGGGTAGCCTCTTGGCAACCATCTTCCTCGTTTCTGGCAACAAGCCAGTAGTCGTCGTAGGTGCCAAATTCTTTAAGCTGGTCTTCCTCTAGTGTGGCGTACCAAGCATGGATCCGATGACCCCACCAAAGCTGTCTCGAGACGCACCAGTCGCAGATGCTCTCGAGCCACCTTCTCCAGTCCGCTGAGAAATGCTTTGGGATGAACTCAAGGTCTCCGTTAGCAGCAATATCAAGGGCCTCCTTGGCCATCTGGGTGCAGCTGACATACCACTGAGGCTTGATCAAGGGCATGGAAACATCATCGCTCCTAGAGCAAATTCCAATTCGCATTTCATGGTTTTGCTCACCCCGATACAGCTCCATCCTTTGTAGAGCCTCGACAATAGCCTTGCGAGCAGTAAAACGTGGCATCCCAAAGAACTCAGGCCCACCTTTGGCGTTGATCCTTCCGTCGTCAGTGAATATGTTGATGAACTTAAGGTTGTGGCGCTTCCCAACCTCAAAATCCTTGGGGTCGTGTACTGGAGTGATCTTCACACAACCGGTGCCGACATTTGGATCGACGGACTCCCTGTCGCAAATGATGGGCAGCTTCCGGCCGGTGAATGAATGGACAACAAATTCTTCGTGGAGATGTTTGTATCTTGCGTCATCGGGGTGAACGGCGATGGTAATATCGCCGAGCATGGTTTCCACCCTGGTGGTGGCAACTATCGAAATAACCAAAGACCTCTAACACGAAGAACACAGGAAATACCGCAGTAAACTTTTTGGTATTAGAAAACAATAGAACTCTTCTTTTACAAGATCTGTTATACTTTAGCATTACACAAACTCACTCTCAGTGATTTGAACCTGAATCAGTTCCTAACTACCCGATCAGCACCTGCTGATTTCTCTTTGTTCACTTCCTAGTTAAACTACCCAGATTAACTCTCAAGCTCACACAAGATGCTCTCTGTTTTTCTTAGAGAGAAAGCATAAAAAACAAGACAGCCAAGCTTCTCTCTTTTATGCACCTTTACCATACAGCTACAGTGCCACACGTTTGGTACACCCTCTCAACAGGACAAGTCAACAATCTTCCCAGATCTTGACTTGTGTATCTTCCACCTTTCACCTTTAGCAGACAGCTACAGTGCCCTGAACCTGACACACCCTCTCCACAGGACAAGCCAACCATGCCTCTGATGCTGACTTGTGTACCTTCCACCAGTTCCCTTCAGCAAACAGCTACAATCCCACGAACCTGATACACCCTCTCATGAGGACAAAAAAGCCATGCCTCTGATGCTGACTTGTGTAACTTCCACCTATTATCCAGCAGATCCCTATCTGCCTTCTCCTTTTAGGCTTCTATAGATTTTTCCATCTGCTCCACCTGACACACTGCATAAGTATCTACTTGCTACACTATAGAATCCCACTCACAGAAGATCCCATCTTTTGCTCTGTTCAGACCCACTTGCCTCTATGATTGGCTCGAGGTGCCACGTCATCATGTTGACTTAAATTCTGCTCCAGACTTCTCTTCTCTGTTGAGTAGCTTCTTCCACTTCTAGCTTCACTCCTTTGTTGAGTAACTCAGATAGAACCTGTTGCACATGTTCTTTCAATCTCTCCCTTTTTACTTGAGTATTTGAATCCAAGCACCAGTGCCTGCATAATCAAAAACACACAGATACCCAAGATAAACCATACAAGAATGCATATATGCAAGCAACCCACCAAATGAACACATCGGAATAGTCTATGCATATTTATGAGACAACTGACAACAATTCAGGGTTCTGAATAAAAAGCATAGTTTTACAGACCCAAATAACATAGCATTTCAAGATACACCATGGGTTCATTAAACAACCAACATATTAAGGGAAAACAACATGTTTTAGATATAACACAACATATTAAAACCTTAATCTGTATTTGGTTCAGAGTTCAGATTCCCAATCTGACTGATTATCACCAAAGTCTGTCTCTGCATCTTCCTGAGTGGTACTAGAACTGCACTTTTCTCCCCATGCTTGGATGCATACTCATGTAACAACCCACAAAGTTAGTTAGAATATCAAATCCATTGAGGAACAAAGATCATACCTGAGACTTGAAACTGCAGTGCTTGAATTTGATTAGTTAGTTGATTCAAGACAACAGAAGCAGATGAACTCACACATGTGGACGCGATGGAAGCCAATGAGTCTGAGGAAGCTTGAAAGTCTGAGGCATCTGAGAGAAGTGTTCTCCATCAAGATATTGTACAGATCGTTGATACTGCAGCAACTGCCCAATCAAATTAGGAAGCAAAAGTTTCCCAGATTGGGCAGTTGTGTCCTTTAAAGATTCCCAGATTTGATTATGCGCCAGTTTGCCAAAGTTGAAAGGCTTGCCGTGAACGTCCTGATAACGAGAAGTTTTAACCCAAATAAAACCCGCAAGTGCACAGACAATTGCAGTAGTATAAGAGGTATCGAATCCACAGAGACCAAGGTTACTCTATGAAACTATTGATTTATATTTAAAGCTAAGACAAAATGGGGGTTGGTTTGCAATGAAACAATGAACGAAACAACAATTAAAATGATGTAAATTCAATAAGAGAAAGGTACTAGATTAAGGTCATTCGCCGGTGACTTTGGATTAAGAACTGAGATCTATTCAGGATTCAAATTAAGCGCGGTCTAGAACTCATACATAAATGTAACATTGCCCCACTGTCGTGATGCATCAATATCTTTATCTAACACCCTAAATGCCTAAACTGTCGTTTGAATTCAGAGATGCTGATAAGCATTAACAAGATGGTTCGATTTGTTCACAATCAATGGTAACAATCAATTGTCGTTGGTTACACACCGATTGCTCATCAATGGTTTATCTAGCAACCTAGAGCACTGTCGTGAATAAGTTAAACTTGAGAACCTAGACTAGGTGATCAAATTAGCCTAAGCAATACGAATCCCAATTGATGAAGACAAATGATATCATTCCTATTTGGCTCAGTCACTATTATCCTAATTCACCATTGAAATTCCTTAATCTAGCTATGAGACTACTCGACCATGGAGAACAAAAACGCAGCAATCAAATAAGAAGAATTCATCATGATAAAATAAAAAGATAAGGGTTTAAGAATTCTTCTCAATAGAAAGTTGTGGTTGATCCTCCAAATCTTACAAGCAAAATCCAAGGAATGAAAAAACACTTGAAAGATCTCAAGAACTTGGAACAAATTAGTCTTAGCCTCTCAAGAACGTGAAATGGAAAAATATCAGAATTGTCAACTTTTTCTCTCCTTCCTTTTTTTTAGGAAAGTGGATGCCTCTAATTTATAGTAAAAATTAGGGCAACTTGGTTCTGGGTGACCGACCGGTCGGTCTGGTTCCGGACCAGCCGGTCCGTCTTCCAGCAACTACGGTCTTCGAGTGTCGGGAACGGTCGGTCTTCTCATCCTGACCAGTCGGTCCGGATTCCTGGGGGCTTCGGCTTCGGGACTTTGGGTGTGGACTGGTCGGTCCTGTGGTTGGATCGACCGGTCCTGTTTCCAGGGAGCTTCAAATCTTTGAGTCCTCGGGCGAGCAGGTGCTCGCTCCAAACCGAGCAGGTGCTCGGTTATAAAAAATGCCAACTTTTCTCCAGATTCGTCCCTTTTACTCCAATGACTCCCAATGACTCCAATCCATGCTTGAGAGCCTCCTAGAACCTAAAATAGATAGAAAACAATACGTAAAAGAGACCAAAATACTAATATATCACGTCCATATACACTAGAGTTGCTCGATCCTTGTATAGTGCAGTCTCATTCATGGTTGGCATCCAATTGTGATAACAAATCTTGTACAACAATGCCACAGATGGACTCAGATGCGCCGGAGTCAGCTCATCCCAGAGCCGGACAGATCCTTTAGACAGTGTCGCCACAACGTCTTCAATCGTATCACTGATTTGATGTACAGGTCAATGCATATCATACGGAAGTGAGGGCAACTGGAAGAGCTCATTGATGATTCGAGGAGTGAACTCAAACATCGATCCACGTACATACACACGGTGGCGACCACAGTCACGGTACTTGATACTTGACAAATTAGCGTAGAAATCCTTGACCACTTCTTCAAGATATGAATCTACTTCAACTACTGTAGGTAGAAGCCCAGAAGACTCTAGCAGATTCTGAACGATGCGAGTTTCACGAGCACCAGTTTGTAAGACCTTCATATCATTGAAGTCACGAGGCAAACTTACGTAGTTGAAGTACATAATCGATATGAGTAAGTCTTCCAGGGACACTACCAGATGTTTGGGAAACCAGCATACAAACCTTTTATCTTCTGCCAGTTTTCCTCATAACGAGTCAGAAAGGGAGGATCTTCTTCTTCAGATTGATCAGAGACAACCGGAGTCTGGTAAACTTGATGGGGAAGACACTGGAGTTTGAACTGAAAGTTTGACATTGTCTGATCAGAAAAGGGAACAACAAAGAAACAAGATTTTGTAGAGAGAATATCTCTTGAATCCGTTAGAGAGAGAGAGAGAGAGATAAAAGGTGAGATTAACAAAGCAACTCTAAATCAGTCATAAATAAGCGCAACTGCTATCTCTCTCTTACCTCGAGCTATGAGCTTCCTTTTTCTGCCTGCACACGCTACTGCAGAGAATATTAAACTGACAAGACAAGTCATAGAGATCTATAGAACAAGGCCTTAAAATACAATGGGCCACAATACATGAGACTAAATACAGACTGGAAAAGCCACAATCATTAAGGCCCAAATACAACATATTTCAACACACTCCTTAGATCTGAACATAGCAACAAAAAGCCTTGAACTGAAACCAATAAGACCAAACTCCCACTATACTCATAACATAATTGACAAAATTCAGATAGCAACAGAGTAATTCATAGACCTATCCAAGACAGCACACACACAATTTTTCAGCCTAAACACATCAGCATATGCAACCACTAAGCCACATCAGAAAAACAGTCTTGGGCAGATCCTAGAAACCACTCAACACTAGAATTAATAGTTCTTATAATTTGCATAAACACAAACGAAGATTTTTTTTTTAAAAAAGACCATTAAAAACAGATATCCTTAACAAGTATATACAGAACCCTGACCAAGACTGAAACAGAGAAGTAAGCTATAAAGGCTGATAACCATTAGCAGTCCCCGATTTTAAAAGTGATCAACTCACTGGCTCACCAAAGGCAGCTGTTTGTCAAATGAGTAGCTTTCACCATCAGTGATCTGTCAAAGCTAGACTACACATTATCATTCGTATTCAGAAGGTTTAGAAGAGGAAATTTCAGAAAGACCCCAGACCCCTTTTTTTTTTTGAAACAGGCTTTGCCTGAGGAGAGATAAACAATAATCTTTTTCTAAACAAGTCTAAGCTTTGCTTAAGACTGCATTTTTTTATTTTCTTTTTCTTTTTAGCACATGCTTGATTTTTGCTGTTTTTCTTCTTCCCAATAAACATACTTACTCCCCATGTTGAGTAAACTGTGTGCAATCTGAATATGACTTGAGTCACACAGTCACACCGACCCCAGAAAGATAAAGCAAAGAGAAGACAAGAACAAAACGAACTGAATAGGAATGATGAGCAGCTCTTTTCTAAGACATATTTGCCAATAAGAGGTTTTAAGGGTTACTTTATAGAACACCAGAACAGGATGAGCTATACAATGGAAATATAAACAGACTGCTAATAGAAATCCTACTATGTAAACTTACTACCTGATCAGCATTGATCAGAGTTCACAAATTCCAACGGTTCTTATCAAGTGAGAAAACAGGGTAAAACCCAAATGAGTAGTAAAAATAACAGCAAGTTGATTTACAGGTTCAGTGTAAGTGATCTCTATTTGATTCCCATCAACTAACTCATGAATGAGATGGTGCCTTAAGCCAATGTGCTGAGTTCTAAACATAGGATTTCTCAACAGTCGAATGGCACTTAGGTTATCACAATGAATTCTTAGAGAGTTAGAGATCATACCACAGTCGGCCAAAATTTGTTTCAACCAGAGTAGTTGATTACAGCAAGTTCCCAGAGCAATGTACTCTACCTCTGTTGTGGAAATGGCAACACAATTCTGCCTTTTGCTGTACCAGGAGATAAGATTTTCACCAAGAAACATACACCCACCAGAGGATCTGGCGCTGTAATCTCCACTTCTTCCTGTCTAATCAGCACAGCAAAAACCAACAAGATTCAGGTTAGTTTGCTTCGTATAATACAACCCATGATTGAGAGTTCCTTTAACATATTTCAGAATATGCTTGACCGCAGTCAGATGATGCATCTGAGGTCGAGCTTGGAAGTGTGCAAGGATTGTTACACTGAGACACAAGTCTGGTCGACTGACTGTTAGATGCATCAAGCTTCTTATCATTTCTCTGTACATCCCATTATTTACCAGATTGTCGCCCTCAATCACACCAAGGTTGGATGTACTCCTCAGAGGAGTTCTTACACATCTGCAGTTCTCCAGATCAAACTTCTGGATCAGATTCTCTGATTTGTTTGGAGAATCTGCATATTTCATGAGAAATGCATATTTCAAGAGAAATGCATATTTCATGATTTGTTTGGAGAATCTGCAATCTCAAGAAGTATCTCAATTCACCTCTCAGGTTCAAGTTATATTCCTGAGTCATTAAACACTCAATTTCTTCACCAGCTGGATGTCAGTGCTTCCAAACACCACATCATACTCATAAATTTGCATAATCAACGAGTGTCTTCCAACTCGCAGCACAAACAGATTCTTATCAACACTTCCTCTCACAAACCCATGAATCAACATGTAATTTTTGAAGTCATCATACCAGACATTTGTAGTCTGAACGACATCATCCAGGACTCCTTTAGGATGTGATACATACTTTGGATGATCAGCTCCTCCATTAGACCGAGACACAGACTGATCTTTGAGATTGACATCCTTGTAGCTGATGTCTTTAACACTCATATGATGAAGACGAAAATTCAGAGCACAAGCAACACCAAGCAGAAGACGCAAGGATTCAAAACAAACAGCGGAAGCAACCTTTTTATCAGAGTTGCAGTCTTCTTCCTTGAAGTAGCCTTGAGTCACAAGATGAGCCTTTTGTCTGACAATGATTCCAAATTCATTGGACTGATTCTTACCGATCCACTTCAGAGTATTAACCTTTTTTATGCCAGTCTTGTGGGCTGAATCCCAAACACCATTTTTGATACACTAATTTAGCACTATTTGGCAAGCTTCAGACCATCCTTCAGTTGAAGGGCCAAGATGACAATCTTCAGCTTCTATCAAAGTGCCAAAACAGGAGAGCTTAATAGAATCAGAAACATAGTGATTCTTCTTCAGATCAGCTTCAGCAGGGTAAGGCATATCCTGTTTTGAACGATCATTCTTGTCCTTTAAACCATTTGAAAGGTCAACATTTAACTTAAGTGAATCTGATAATAACACATCTGCAGGTTCCTTAACAGAGTCTTTCCAGATGTAGCAGTTGCTTTCTGATCTGACTCCAGACAAAATGATGTTCCCATTTTCATCAATAGCTTTGCAGTGATCCTTAGAGAAAACAACACTCATACCTCCATCACAGAGTTGGCTGGTACTAATCAAGTTGACTCCAAGACCTTCAACAAGATAAACATTACGCAATTTTAAAGTGTTAGGTCCAATACTCTGCCCTTTTCCGTTGATACTCCTTCTTCGACTATCACCAAAGGTGACACTTCCTTCAGACGTTTCTTGAAAACTTGTCAAACACAGTTTTTGTCCAGTCATATGTCTTGAACACCCGCTGTCAAAGTACCAGACATCATCTTCAGGCATGGTAATAGACGTGTAGGCAACTTCCTCAACTAAAGTTGTCTCTACATCACCTGTTGAAGCAAAGCTCAGAAGGCCAAGATCATCCACACTATTATACAGGTTCATGAAGTTGATCTGTTCTGTTTCAGTAGACATATCTCCATACAGATCTCTTTTTCGAACCCAAAATGAACCAAACTTTGAAGGTTCTGCCCAACACCTGTTCAGTTTCCACAAAAGGCCAAGGCGGTTTTTATGTTTGTAACACTGATCATGTCTGTGACCATCCTTATTACAGTGAAAACATCCCCTAAACCTTCTTGACCAAGGCCGAGTCTTCTTAGGTCTTAAAGCTTGGACGTCTTTCCTCGAAATTCTTTGAGACTCATCACTGGCAGGAGGTAGCTTCTTCAGGCTTCTCTTAGTGGCACTCACAGTTGATGACGACTTTTGATGCAGAATCTCTGTCGTATTATTACCTTTCACAAAACAGATTTCTGCAGTTTGAGGATCTTCAACAGATTTGTTACATTCTTTATATCCTAATCCTCTGTGCTGAGAATCAATCCTTCCCATAGAAAGAATCTTATCAAGACTATGAGACCCATTGTTCAGTATTCTGATCTTCTTATGATTCTCACTGAGTTGACTTTCCAGAAGATCTGCACACTCTTTTTCTTTGACATACTCATCTTGAAGAATCTTGATTTTCTTTTCTATACTGATTCCTGAAGACAGGTCAAAGCCATCTTTTGAAGCACCCATATCTTCCAAATTCTCAGCGTCTTGCAGCTTATCTATCCTTGCTTGCAGTCTGAGTTTATCTTGAACCAGTTGAACCTTGTCTTTGCTCAGTTTGACCCAGCTGTCATACAAAACTTTGTAGGCATCGTCAGAGTTGTCTTCTTCTTCGTCATCACTGTCTGATTCATCAAGAGTGGTTGATTCTTCTATAGTTGCAATAAATGAAACGTTGTTTATCATTCCAGACTCAGACACATCTTGATAATCCTCTGAGTCAGACCCATTAAAACTAAGAAGAGATTTTTCTTTTCTTTTCTGAAGATTGGGACAAGCAGATCTGTTGTGACCACAACCCTTGCATACCACACACCTAAGATCTTTAATCTTGAAAAGAGGACACTCAGATTTGTAGTGACCAATACCATCACACTCATAACACTTCGCTTCATGCTTCTTTGCATCAACATTCCTTGATGATTTCAGACTATTTCGATCACCATTTCTAGACTAACTGACAGGTTCACGAGACTGACCTGATTCAACTCTCCTCAGAGCTCTTACAAAGTTCTTAGCCATCAAGGCCATGTTATCCCTGAGTTGTTGGATCTGACTGTTGTCTTCTTCAGCTGCAAAAGCGATGTTCTTTGTAGTTCTTGTTTTATCCTCATCAACCTCCATTTCTTCAGACTTCAGAATACCAACAAGTTCTTCAAAGCTCATTGAGTCAGTGTCAC
The DNA here is from genome assembly GCA_963576765.1 of Draba incana. NCBI lineage: Eukaryota > Viridiplantae > Streptophyta > Magnoliopsida > Brassicales > Brassicaceae > Draba > Draba incana. The sequence continues at coordinate 27,679,414 of OY755207.1, forward strand.
CTGAGACTCGCATAACAGTCTTATGAGACGCAAACTTCGGAGGCAGACATCTCAAGAGTTTCTTCACCAGTTTGCACTCTTTGTAAGTCTTTCCCAAGATTGCAGCTTCGTTGGCGATAGCACTGACACTAGAGCTAAACTGAACAATGGTATCATTATGATCCATTCTGAGATTTTCAAACTTAGAAGCCAGGAGATCCAGTCTTGTTCGTTTTACACTACTTGTTCCTTCATGAGACAGTTCCAAGACATCCTAGGCTTGTTTTGCTGACTTACAGCCTGAATGAGTTTGAACTCATCTTCCTATACACCACTAAAGATAACATTCATGGCTCTAGCATTGAACTTGGAGAGATTCTTCTCCTCTATGCTCAATCTCGATTTTGGTTTAGGAATCTTGAGTCCATCATTGGAGAGCTCAAATGGAGGTTCCCAACCGTCTTCTACAGCTATCCACGCATCTTCTCCTTGCCCTTTGATTAGCTGCATCATGCAAACTTTCCAGTATCCATGTCTTCTGGTATCCAGAACCAGAGATTTGCTTGAGCTGGACAGCTCATTTGAGGTATCCATGGTTACGGCAGGATCACACCAGTTATGAATTAGAGAAATTCAAGGTTAGATGCACTGCTCTGATACCAATCGAAATAACCAGAGACCTCTAACACGAAGAACACAAGAAATACCACAGTAAACTTTTTGGTATTAGAAAACAATAGAACTCTTCTTTTACAAGATCTGTTCTACTTCAGCATTACACAAACTCACTCTCAGTGATTTGAACCTGAATCAACTCCTAACTACCCGATCAGCACCTACTGATTTCTCTTTGTTCACTTCCTAGTTAAACTACCTAGATTAACTCTCAAGCTCACACAAGATGCTCTCTGTTTTTCTTAGAGAGAAAGCATAAAAAACAAGACATCCAAGCTTCTCTCTTTTATGCACCTTTAGTAGACAGCTACAGTGCCACACGTTTGATACACCCTCTCAACAGGACAAGTCAACAATCTTCCCAGATCTTGACTTGTGTATCTTCCACCTTTCACCTTTAGCAGACAGCTAAAGTGCCCCGAACCTGACACACCCTCTCCACAGGACAAACCAGCCATGCCTCTGATGCTGACTTGTGTACCTTCCACCAGTTCCCTTCAGCAAACAGCTACAGTCCCACGAACCTGACACACCCTCTCATGAGGATAAACCAATCATGCCTCTGATGCTGACTTGTGTAGCTTCCACCTATTATGCAGTAGATCCCTATCTGCCTTCTCCTTTTAGGCTTCTACAGATTTTTCCATCTGCTCCACCTGACACAGTGCATAAGTATCCACTTGCTACACTGTAGAATCCCACTCACAGAAGATCCCATCTTCTGCTCTGTTCACACCCACTTGCCTCTATGATTGGCTCGAGGTGCCACGTCATCATGTTGACTTAAATTTGCTCCAGACTTCTCTTCTCTGTTGAGTAGCTTCTTCCACTTCCAGCTTCACTCCTTTGTTGAGTGACTCAGATAGAACCTGTTGCACAGGTTCTTTCAACGGCAACAAACTGGCCGTCTCCTCTAGCGAGAGGGTAAGCAAAAGAGGTAAGGAGACCAAATTCTTCAATGGTTGCTCGTACCCAGGGACTTTGAATGAGGTCCTTTATTTGATGTCGATGAAGTGAATCTCGTCATTAGAGTGGGCTGTCATGAGGAAGCAGTCCCAGTGGACAATGCGGAGATCCCTATAGATGAGACCATGGTCAAAGGCCTCAGTGATAGCATTAGAGCGTTGGGCGTCCAATGTAAAACACTCGCGGGACCAATCGAGAGATGAGCCGAGACGACGGAGCTGAGTTTGTATCTTACCACCTTACTCGTCCTTCCACTTCCAGACTTGGTTCAAAAAGTCTTCACGGCCAAAGTCATGCCTGGTGAGCCCTGTTTGGCAGAGGAGATGTTTCTCCACCACACTCTGTGTAGCTATACCAGCATGGTCAAACCCAGGAACCCACAAGGCATTAAAACCGGACATTCTCTTCCAACGAATAAGTGTGTCCTGGATTGCACAAGTTAGTGCGTGGCCGATATGCAATGCTCTAGTAACGTTTGGAGGAGGAAGAAGCATCACAAACTTGGGCTTATTAGAACACTTAGCATCAGCTTTAAAAACTCAGATTTCTCCCACCATTCGTACCATCTGACCAAAACAAAACCAACCACACATAGCAAGCAAATCAATCATATCATCCAATAAAACCAAAACAAAACCACGCAGAGAGCAAATCAATCATATCATCCCAATGAATCAAAATCAGAGGGTTTTAGGGAACTTACGATTTCTCTACCGTACAAGGTGAGTACTGCTTGGGCATCTGTGAGGAAAGCCTCTTCTTTTCGCCAAGAGGAGTTTCTGGGTCGACGAAATCCGATGGATTTTCTTCTTCTTTGCCCTTTCCCTTCTCCGGGGAGGGGCTCTTTTTAGGGCTCGCCTTCGCTTCCCCTAACATTGCTTTACACAAAGCTTTCCGTTTTTTCAGCCCCTTCTCTCTCGCTTTTTCTTCCTTTTTCAATTTACGATCCATCTCCATTTTCTTCCTCTCTGATTATCCACAGCTCAGATCAATCGATTTCTCTCAAATCGCAGCCCATGAAATTCTACGTACTAGGTCTTTTTGCGATTTCATAAACTGGAATGAATAAATTAAAAAATGGAAAAAACGAAAAGGAAAACACGTGATTTTTTTATTTCAATATTAGTATTACTAGGCACAGAACCCGCGCGATTTCACGCGGAAATTCGAATTGAATATAATTGTCTAAATTGTAATGTAATTTAGTATTTGGAAATTGATTGTACAATATATTTATTTGAACAATAAATTTAAAAATCATTAGTGATTTTCTTATAAGAAGGGAAAATTGTTATATTGGACTTTTCGATTGATATGAATATCCAATAAATATTATTTTTTTGTATTTTAGTTGTTAACTAAATTTGAGATTATAGTAGAAAATGGGGTTAGACGATTAGAAAATATAATCTTGTATAGTGGACAATATAATCAGTTGCTTAATTTTGCACATCACTGGAAACATAATACACATATAAACAATATATTAATTCAAACACTAAAACTGACTATTATATATCATAGTGTAGTTAACTAAAATTTAAATGTTATATATATATATATATATATATATATATATATTATTTTTTTTTTAATTGTTACAATTTGAAGAGTTGCAAATTTTTGATTATTAAATAGTTATTTTGATGAAGAGTTACTTTTGAAAAGATTTGTAACTTTGAATTTAGTAGAGCTAAAACTATTTGGAATATTGATTAGATCATTAAAATAGATTATTTTTTATTAAATTATATAGTTAACTAACATCTAAATGTTATATACATGTTTAAATGTAATAACATAATTGGAATATATATATATATATATATATATATATATTGATTAAACGATATATAGAAAATAATTGTTATAAAATAACGAAAAGTTACAATTTGAAGAGTTGTAACTTTTCAATTAGTAAGTAGATAATTTATGAAGAGTTATCTATCAAAAGACTTGTAATTTTTTAATTAGCATAATGATATTTTATATATTAATTCAAACACTAAACTGATTATTATATATCAAATCATAGTCAACTATAATTTAATGTTGTATACTATATGTTTAAATGTTACAATTTGAAAAGTTGCAACTTTTGTATTATTAAGTAGTTATTTTGATGAAGAGTTACCTTTTAAAAGACTTATAACTTTTTAGTTAGTACACCTAAAGCTATTTGAAAAATTAATTAAATCATTAACATAGACTATTTTTTATGAAATTATAATTAACAAAAATTTAAATATAATAATATCATTATCATGTTAAATTATTATCTTATTCGCACATCTTGGCGAGACCGTCATAATGAAAAACAAAACTTTGGAAAACAACTACTAAAAGGATATTTTTAGGAAAAGTCGAAAACCCAAAATGAAAACACTCAACAACAACTATATATAAACCGAAAGAACAAAAAAATGTACCTTTAGCCATAAAATGTGCATTATCTAAAAAATTTTAAATTCATACAATTCTAAATTCTTAAACCAAATCTTAATATTTGTATGGTCATAAGAATCCCAAAATTTTCACACAATATTTCATGAACTTACATTTTTTTTAGTTTGTTTTACAGAATCATACGACATTTTCAATCATTACCGTACTTGTAAGAATTATATAAAAGTTACTACTCAAAAAGTATACGTGGAAACACATAACTCAACAAAACAACTATAAAGTGGTAATTTTTGAAAAGACACGACCTTACAAATTTGAAATGACACAACCCTTCATAACAACCATAATACGGATTTTTGGAAATAATGTGAGTACGAAATATTTTCAAAAATACACGATCCCACAAATTCCTAAGGACAGAACTTTTAAAAATCTACTATATAAAAGTAGAATGGCTCTCTCCATGAGATGCCACATCATCAACTTTATGATCACAAAATCATTATTTTTGCCGGTTCCCATGAATTCTCAAATCTTCAAATTCTCCGTTATAACAAATAACTCTTCCTCTCTCTCTCTCCCTCTCCCTCATGCTTCAATTAAAACAAAGTGACGTGTTTTGCTATAAAAGATCTTAAAACCAAACCTAAGTATTCTAACACCATTAGTATGCTTTTTAGTTTTCTCCTATATTCGTTAGTTAGGTTTAAATACGAGAGCTGTAACCTCTACAATTATCTCACTCTCTTGAGTATCTCTTCTTAGTTCGGTGGAATCAATCCTGGAAAATTGTATCTTTTTCCCTTCACTACAAGAAAACAGCCGTAAATCCGATGGAAATTCCGACGGAAGTAATTCCGTCGAAAATTTTCCGACGGTAATCCGACCGATTTCCGACGGAATGGAAATTTTTCAATTCCGTCGGAAATCTGTCGGAATTATTTCCGACGGACCACAGACCGTCGGAAATCGGTCGGATTATTGGACCGTGAAACTAGCCGTTGCCGACGCCGGAGGAGATTCCGGTCAGTTGTCGGAAATCCGTCGGAAAATATCAATTTCCGACAGACTCCCAACTAGTCTGTCGGAAATCTGTAGGAAAAAATACCGTTATATAACCGTTATATAGCCGTTATTATATCCGTTGTTTTTCCGACGCTTTTCCGACATATTTCCGACGGTCAGCGTATTTATATATATGATTCCACACATCTTCATTCACTCACAAAACAACAACAACTTCCAACCAAATATTTGTTAGAAAAAAATCGTTAAGAGAGTGAGATGTCATCTTCTAGATATTATAGATCGTGGATGGATGAAGAGATGTATGATCCGGAGTCGAATACATTAAATCCAAGTTATGCACGAGGTATATGCGAGTTCATGGCGGTTGTCGGGAATCGAAAGGTGATAAAATGTCCATGTTTAAATTGTTGCAATTCTCGTAATGTTAATGTAGAACAAGTTTGGCATCACTTGTATACCGTTGGTTTTATGCCGGGATACAAAATTTGGTTTTTTCATGGAGAACCTAATAATGATGGTGCTAGTAGTAGCAGTGCACCATATGTTGCGGATAGCTTAGGCGAACATAGAATGGATAACTTAGGTGAACATAGAACAGATAGCTAAGGCGAACATAGAACGGAAGTAGATTTTGGTGTAGGTACCGCTGAGATGGTTCATGATGCGTTTAGAGGGAATTTGCCATCGATCGTAATAAGGGAGGATAGACTAGAAGAACCAAATGAAGAAGCTAGAAGATTTTTTGATATGTTAGACGCAGGGAAGCAACCATTATATGATGGGTGTAGAGACGGACATTCCCCTTTATCAACTGCTAGTAGACTAATGACCCTTAAGACAAACTTCAATTTGGCGGAAGAGTGTGTTGATGCGATAGCAGATTTTGTGAAAGATATTTTGCCTGAAGATAATCAGGCACCTGCATCATACTACGAGATACAGAAACTTGTAGCTGGTCTTGGTATGCCGTATCAGGTGATAGATGTATGCATCGACAACTGTATGCTATATTGGAGAGAAGACGAAGACCGGAGAAGATGTAAATTTTGTCGTAAACCGCGGTATCAGGAAACTGGTGGGAGAGTTCCAATTCCATATAAACGTATGTGGTACTTACCATTGACAGCGAGGTTAAAGAGGTTATATCAATCTGTGCGAACGGCAGAACAAATGAGATGGCATGCAGAGCATCGTTAAGATGGAGAGATTACACATCCTTCAGATGCAAAAGCGTGGAAACATTTTCAAATGTTGTATCCGGATTTTGAATACGAGTCAAGAAATGTGTACCTCGGGTTAAGTACAAATGGTTTCAATCCATTTGGGAAGCATGGAAGGCAATATTCTTTGTGGCCCATAATCGTAACACCATATAATTTGCCCCCTGGTATGTGCATGCGTCGAGAGTTTTTATTCCTCTCCGTTCTTATTCCCGGTCCTGAGCATCCGAAGAGATCACTTGATGTATTCCTCCAGCCATTGATTTATGAGTTAAAAATGCTATGGAGTCACGGTGTCGAAGCATTTGATGTTTCACAGAAGCAGAATTTTCTGATGCGTGCGGTTCTTATGTGGACTATTAGCGATTTCCCAGCATATGGTATGCTATCTGGATGGACTACTCATGGAACATTATCGTGCCCGTTTTGCCAAGACACCACTGACGCTTTCCAATTGAGGAATGGAAGAAAGCCATGTTGGTTTGATTGCCATAGAAGGTTTCTACCGGACGGCCATCCCTATCGTCGGTCTAAAAGATTATTTAAGAAAAATAAACAAGTGTTTGATGCTCCAATTGATGAGATAGACGGTCGTACTATATTGGAGCAGTTGAGAGATTTTGGTGCTGAGAGGACTCCTGATTGTGGGGGTAATGGGCATGAACCGCTTTGTGGTGTAGGAAGAGCTCACAACTGGCACAAGAAGAGTATATTTTGGGATTTACCGTATTGGAAGGATCATTTATTAAGGCACAACCTCGATGTGATGCATATTGAAAAGAACTTCTTTGACAACATCATGAATACGGTGTTAAACATTCCGGGAAAGACAAAAGACAATGTGAAGTCTAGGATGGATGTTTCAAAGATTTGCTACCGTGCTTATCTTGATCGTCTTCCCGATGGTACATATCCTTTTCCTCCGTACCGATTGCAAATACAAAAGATAAGAGAATTTTTCCGGTGGATTGAACACGAAGTTAAATTCACTGATGGATATGCAGCTAATCTGGGTACCTGCGTAGACTCGCGATACCTAAAGTTTTTGGGACTGAAGAGTCATGATTGTCATGTACTGATGCAGAGGCTTCTTCCATTTGCTTTTACCCATCTCCTTCCTCAAACTGTCCACGAAGCTATTGCAGCAGTTGGTGCTTTCTTTAGGGATTTATGCACGAGGACACTTACAGTTGAGGGGATCCGCAATTTAGATGCCAATATACCAGTGATCCTTTGCAATCTTGAGAAGATCTTTCCGCCGTCTTTTTTTGATGTTATGGAACATCTTCCCCTACACCTCCCCCGCGAAGCCGAACTAGGTGGTCCCGTTCAATTTCGTTGGATGTATCCTTTTGAGCGGTACATGTTCCATCTAAAGAAGAAGGTCAAAAATTTGGCTCGAGTTGAAGGTTCTATTGTCGCACAGAGTATCAATGAAGAATCATCACAGTTTGCGGAATATTACTTTCCGCGGTAAGTTAGTACGAAGAGTAGACGTCCTGCTCGTTATGATGATAAAGGTGAGAGAGTCACGTATGCCGCGATTGTCCCTGAGATGGTTTCGCAAGTTGGCCGAGTGATTGGGAGAGGGAAGAGACGCTTCCTATCACAAGTAGAGTGGAGTCACTTACATATGTATATCCTAACGAATTGTGAGGAGATGGCGGAGTACGAAAGGTAAAAACAGAACTTATTTAAATACATCTTGTTTTTAATACCTAAGTAATATATATAGGTTTCATATGTTATATATTTTTTGTCTGCTTTCAGGATTTACATTGCATCAATACGTCGCTATTATCCAGAAATGACAGAAGACGAACTTCGAGAATCTAAGGAAAACGAGTTTCCAAATTGGCTGCAATATTACGTAAGTTTTAAAAAAACGCTTACATTTCTTAAAATTATTGAATTAATTATTACTTAATTAAATGTTTGTTTATTAATTTTTCTAAATTATTATCTCAGGTTTCTGAAGGAATGAAGAATGGAGAAAGGTTTCCGACATGGTTACAAGAGATAGTTTCAGGCCCAAGCTTTGAAGCAACTTCATACGCTCGGTATTGCACTAGGGGATTTGCATTTAGGATTCATGAAGAAAGGCCGAGGGCAACTGCAGATTACGGTATTTCAGCTACAAGTGGTGATGTAGTCTACTACGGGATTCTGAAAGAAATATTGCAAGTGCGCTATCCAGGAATGTTGGGCATGAGGTGCATTGTTTTCTTGTGTGAGTGGTATGATCCGTCATATCCAGAAGGTGTCCATGTGAGCCAATTTGGCGTCACTTCAGTAAATTCTTCTAGGAGACTGCAAAAGTATGACCCATTCATCCTAGCATCACAGGCAGACCAGGTTTGATTTTAAAATTTTATAATACGTGCCTTATAGATAAATAATGATATTGTAATTGCCTAAACTAAATATGTTTGTTTCAGGTATGCTACATTTCTTATCCTAGGGTAACACATCGAGGAGATCCTTGGATTACAGTGACTCCAATTAATCCAAGAGGGAGACTATATGGAGTTGCTGAGCAAGATGCTTTGCAACCAACTAGAATTACTCCGATGGCTCCAGTTGATCATTCTTCAGCGGTGGACCTTTTTGTTGATTTCACTGAATTTGGTGATAATATCGTACATTCAGAATCAGAAGAAGAAGTTGGAGAATTTGATGAAGACGAAGACACAATTCCTTCGGAAGGATCTGATGAAGAAGAAGAAGTTGATGACGAAGAAGTTGGATAATTTATATATATATATATATATATATATATATATATATATATTTTAAATGAAATATATATATAATTCCGACTTATCTGTATATTTATTTATATATATATATATATATTTAATATAAAATGATTTATATATATATATATATATTTTTAAATGATATATCTGTCGGAATTCTGTCAGAAACATATATATATTTCCGACAGATTTCCGACAGATATATCATTTTTAAAAAAAATAAGCTTTTTTTTTTATTTTGAAGGATCCGTCGGAAATCTGTCGGAAATATATATATATTTCCGACAGATTTCCGACGCAATATTCATATCATGCTAACCTTAAAAGACGACACGTGTTACCCTTACATCTGTCGGAAATCAGTCGGAAATATATATATTTTTCCGACTGATTTCCGACAGATTTAGGGTTTTGAGGCCAAATTCCTGAATTTCGAGAAGACAAAGTCTCGGCATACAATTCTGACAACTAAAGTGAAAGGTAATTGAGTAAATAACATTCTCGATGTTATACAGAACATGTTTTACGATTTTGTCATGTTTCAACCAAAAGCGTTTCATACAGTTACATATACAAAACAGTAGATGTTTACGGAAAATACTAAATGTTTAGAATTTGAAAGTAACAATGACCATTATCAAGTATTTTATCTTCCAAATATTGCTTCAACCATGCTATTAACTTGTAACTACGAAAACGGATCATAAACAAGCTTAAAACCCCAAATCTGTCAGAAATCTGTCGGAAATATATATATATTTCCGACAAATTTCCGACGGATAAAATAAAAAAAAAGCTTATTTATATAAAAATGATTATCTGTCGGAAATCTGTCGGAAATATATATATATAAATATATATATATATATATATAAATAAATATACAGATAAGTCGGAATTATATATATATATCATTTAAAAAAAAATAGATATATATATATATATATAAATTATCCAACTTCTTCGTCATCAAATTATCCAACTTCTTCGTCATCAAATTCTTCAACTCCATATATATATATATATAAATCATTTTAGATTTCCGACGGAATTGGAGATTTCAGGTAAAAATATGTACAAAATGCTAACAATTTTTCCAAAATAAGCATTTTGGAAAAAAATGTTAACAATGGTAAATATTGTTTAAAAATTACCAAATTTTTCCAAAATGGTAATTCATTAATTTCCAAAAAAACATTTCTTAAATTTAATAAACATTTCCTAAATTTCTTCAATTCCTTAACCCTAAACCAAAAAAAAAACATTTTTTAAATTTAATAAACATTTCTTAAATTTCTTCAATTCCTTAACCCTAAACCAGCAAAAAAACATTTTTTAAATTTCCCATACACTAAAACCACAAATCTGTCGGAAATCTGTCGGAAAAAGGTTCATTTTTCCGACATATTTCCGACGGATATGCCAATTTTTACCAGCGAAATGAAAAATAAACACCGCGAAATCAGTCGGTCCAATTACACGCGGTCATTCAATTTTTTTGAAATTCCGACGGAATTCCGACAGATTTAAAGCTGTCGGAAATTCTGGGAAAAAAACAGATTTCGTTCTTCTTCTTCTCTTCGCCGTTTCTTCTTCTCTTCTTCTTCTCTGGAAAATCGGCCGCCTCTTCCGCTCCTCCATCGCCGTCCGCCTCCGATTTCGCCGTTTCTTCTTCTCTTCTTCGCCAGAAATCCACCGGATTTCGTCTCTTCTTCTTCTCGCCGCCTCCTCCTCTTTCTCCACGCCGCCTCCTCCTCTTGCTCACTGCCGCTGCCTCCTCCGCTCCTCCTCGCCACCGGAAATCGCCACCCATGTCGGAAATCCCAAGTCATTTGTAAGTATCAATTGATTTTGTGAATTGATTTTGGTTAGATTTAGGAAATGAGTTTGTGAATTGATTTTGGTTAGATTTAGGATTAAGATTAGGGTTAGATTTAGGGTTTTGGAAGTTATATTATGAAATTTGGAAATTGTTACTAATTTTATGAAATTGTTACTAAATTGTTAGTATTTTTACTAATTTTTACTAAATTGTTAGGGTTTTTAAATTGTTATGAAAAATTAGATTTATGATTAGGAAAAATGAGGGAAATTGATTTAGGGAAATTTATTTAGGGAAATTATTTTTTCCATAAATTTTTAGAATATTGTTAGCAAGTTTTACTAATTTTTAAAAAATTATAGCGATTAATTTAAAATTTTAGAATTTTAATTTTTTAGAATTTTAAATTATGTAATTTGTTTAGAATTTTTAAACAATTATAGCGATTAATTTTAGAATTTTAGAATATCGAAATAATTGTGAATTTAAAGATAATGACTTAATTTTTGAATTTATATCTATATTTTAAAGAATTTTAAACAATTAGATTTAGGAAAGTTTTTAAAAGGTTTATAAGATTGTTTACAAAACCTTATAAAACTATTTAAAAACCTTATAAAACTATTTAAAAACCTTATAAAACTTTACAAAAACCTTATAACACTATTAAAAAACCTTATAAAACTTTAAATTTTAAATTTTAGAATTTTGGAAATTTAAATTTTAAATTCCACCTCAGAATTTTAAATTTTACAATTTTGGAAATTTAAATTTTACAATTTTGGAAATTTAAAGCAATGTTTTTCTAAACCATTATATTTTTATAATTATAGATTTTTCATATATTTAAAATATATTATCATATAAATCTAGGGATTACGGTGGTTTCGCTGCTGCATCTGGCAGCGGCCAATCACGTCGTCGTCGTGTGAGTAGATCTCGTTCGACTTCCACGTCTACACCTGCACCGTCGTCTACACCTCTAGAGACGCCGGTGACACCAGCAGCCACCACAGCACCGTCGCAGATTAGCGTCGAGGACTTCATGGGTCTTCCTGGACGAGAGAGGTTGACTAGACTCCATCCAGACCAGCTAGGTAGAGACAGATGGTAAGTTTTTTGTTCCATTTATGTTTTTTTTTTAACAAATTTTATTTAATTGCGACTAATGTTACATTTTTTCCCGTAGGTTTGGTGATTCTCGCAGCGGGATTTCGAAGTCCCTCAACAAGATGGAAAACTCTATGCTCAGCCGTCCTTATGCGACGTACACCGCCATGCCACTGGAGGATCAAGATATGTGGTTTCGCCAATTTGCGGTAAGTCATCTGTTTTCACAATTTTTACTTTCATTTAAATTATTATTATTTATATTTAATTTTTCTTTTTGCAGCAAGAATTTAGGTGGGACCCACACATGACCGCTCTGGTCAGGCGGGAATTCGACTCTTATGCAGCACTGCACTACTCGAAGAAGGTGTTCGAGTGGAAGGATAAGTGGCTACACGGTGAGGTGCCAAAGGAGATGGTTGAGAAGCCGGACTTGTGGAACGGGTTCATCGCCTATTGGCAACTAGAGGCTACCAAGGACACCTCTACATATCACTCTAGCAACCGGAACATCCAGCGCAACGGCAAGGGACCTTCCACCCACAACCTTGGAGCTACCAGCAAGAAGACAAAGGCTAGGGATATGGTAAGTTTTTTATGTACGTCTTCATTTTTATTAATTTTTTTTTTGTTTTATACATTTATATTATTAAATAAATATCTAACAACTGCAGGCTAAGAAGTTGGGTCGGGATCCCAACAACTTGGAACTTCTGCTAGCGACACACACCGACAAGAATGGTGTTGTCCAGGATCAGGTAGCTCGGGAGATTCAGGAGAGCGTCCAAAGAATGGAAGAGGAGTACATTATGTCTCAGCCATCCGTCGAAGGAACCCCTCCCATCACCCAAGCCCCGGACGACATCATCAACCAATTCGTCTTAAAGGTATGTAAAATTTAAAATAGTTTTCAAGTCTTTTTCATTTACAATTTAATTTGTTCCGCAGGTTGCTCCGCAGAGCAAAGGGCGGCTTTATGGTCTTCCCGACGATGCGGGATCATCGGGGTCTTCTTGTTACAACAGCGAGACATCCGACCTGAGAGCCCAGATGAACGAAAAGGACGTCGAAATTGAAAATTTGAAGACGACGGTCCAACAGATACGAGATGCACAAGCCGCCCTAGAAGCCGAGCGGGACAAGGACAGGGAGAAGATGCAACGGATGATGGAGTACTTGGGCCGCAACCCGGATTTTCCGGGGGGGCCCACCATTTAGATTTTTATTTTCAACGTTTTTGTAAAATAATATTACTTTTTATTTCTACTTTTAATTTTATTTTAATTTCTCCTTTAAATTTTATTTTAATTTAAATAATTCAAATTTTAAATTTTAAATTTATATTAAATTAATTATTATTTAATTTATTATAATTTTTAATAATTTCTACGAATACGTCGGAAATCTGTCGGAAATAGATCCGTTGGAAAGCTGTCGGAAATAAAACCGTCGGAAATCTGTCGGAAATAAATACGTCTTAAGTCTGTCGGAAAGTCATCGGTTTACATGTAATCTGAACTCGTCGGAAATCAGTCGGAAACAAAACCGACAGATTTCCGACAGTGACATTTCCGACGGAATTCCGACGTCTCGCCGGACTCCGGCAGGATGTCGGAATTTCGTCGGGAATAAAGCCGTCGGAAATCTGTCGGAAATTTTTGACGGATTTCCGACAGAATTACCATTTCCGACAAGATAGAAACGACAGACAAATCCGTCGGAAATCTGTCGGAATATGCGTTTTCCCACAGACTTCCGACGGATATTTCCGTAGGATTCTCGCTGTTTTCTTGTAGTGCTTGGATGATTTACAAGCCTTCGAAGGGCGACCTAACACCATCAATCAAAACGATGATGATGAATCCGGAGGAACTAATGTCCTCAAAGATGGTATGCAATCCTCAGGTTTGTAATTTTTTTAATTTAGATGTTAGATTAGTTTGGAATTTGTGTTTTTAAAATTGGTTCATATATCATTTTCTTATTCAGACATCATATCGCGAGTAAAATAACGGGCATCTTTACATAGGGCTTAATCATCTTGGGTTTTGTGGATATAATGATTATGCAATCTTAGTGATGTTCTTTGTTCTTTTTGTTCACAGTTGGACAAGAAGGTTCGAAATCAACTTCTCGATCAATGTACATCAGTCTGATATTGACAACAACAAATTACTTGGAAAGGCTAACCTTGTAGATCAACAGTTTCGTGTATTGAGTCCTCTTGGAGTAGAGAGGCTAACCTAGGATAATAGTATACAAATTGCAGAGCCTAACACTAGAGTAGAGAGGAAGCAAGATGCACTCAAGAAAGAATGCCCTCCTTTATTCAGCAAAGTAAAAAAAACTCAAGGTGTAGTGGTATTTATCAAGATGGGTATTTATGTAGAGACCAATTAGTTGTTCTTGGAAACTCTAGTCGATGTTGAGTTCTCGACTTCTCCTATATATCACTTATTCATCTACACTCTACGATTATATATATGTGTATGTATTTGTGTTCCATTTGTGTTTTTTTTTTGGAATCCTTATTTAAATTGTCTATTAGCTTGGTATGGTATGATGTTATGATTTTGGTTTTGATAAATCTGATATCAACATGCTATTGAAACAGGTTTGAATCGTTGAGTTCCATTTAGAATGTAGTCAACATAAAAAGAGTAACCAAATTACATCATTTTTTTATAAAAAAAATATCTATGACCATTATGTTTTGGTTTCCTAAGGCCACCATGTTCATGCGGAGGTCATTTACGACAGGAAGAATAAGGTAACAAGCGACTCTAGTCTAAATCTCAAGGGTTTCATGCTATGCGTTATGTTAGTAACCCACTAACACTACTATTTATGAAACAAGAAATCAACGTTATAGTGGAGAACAAATCAGAAGGTTCCGGTAACATCTACAAGGTATAGCATAAAGAAGATAAAACTTAAGGTGGAGGCCCCATGGTCATGCTTTCACAAGAGTTGAAACTTTTGCCAGAGTACTTACTTTTTCCATGGCCGGTCACCAGGTTCCGCTCTTTGCTTGGTCGCAAACTCTCTCTTCTCTTCCTACCCTTTGCCCTCCTCTCGCTTATAACTACAATCAAGTTTTCTGTGTATTTTTTGCAAAAAAACTTAAGATTTGTTTATGTATAATTTATAGGAGGTTAATTTGTTATTGCTTGTTTGGCAATTATCATTGTAGTTGCATGTTGAATATAAAATACTCTTCCTTGGATTCAATATAAATGAATGGTGAAATCAATGGAATAAACAACCATAAGTGTTTGGTTATTCTTAAAATACAACTCAACACAAAAATATGATACTAATTATAAGAAAATACAAACCAATAACCCGTGCATAGCACGGTTACTCACCTAGTATATATAAAAAACAATTTTTTTGAAAAAGACGTGATTCTACAAAATCTTTTCAAAAATACACAATCCTCTTCGACGTTTTGTATAATTATCATGCTTTAAAAAAACTTAAAACTTGACCTATAAACAAATTAAAAAAATTAAACAAAAGAAGTATATAGAAGAATTTTTTTCCGAAAATCACGACTCAAAAGATATCACCCGAAAGACACAACTCTACAAAATAACCATAAAACAGTTATTTTCAAAGAGGTGGGACTTTAAAAAGTTGAAAGGATACAACCCTACAAAATAATCATAATGCGATTTTTTGAAAAAAAAAAGACTAGAAATTAATTCGAGCATACACGACCTTTTTAAACTAATCGTAAAGTAATTTTTCGGAAAACAAATACGATAGTAAAAAATATTTTCAAAAATATACGATCCTACATTGTCTACATTGAAATTTTGGATAATTTAACAAAATAATCCAAAATTCTTTAAAAAAATTAAGAGTTATATGAAATTCTAGAATGATGAAAAGATCAAAACTTTTAAATAATTTTTAAAAAATAGAATGGCATTTTTGACGATCATTGTTTTTAAAGTTAGTTATAAATTTTGAAGCCATGATTAAGAATACATAGAACAATTAGTAAGACACATATATAAGAGACAAAATGGTTTTTTTATGAAAGGTCGCAACCATTAAAAAAGTATTAAAACGATTAATTACAAAAGACACATCTTTGGAAAACAGAATATAGCGGTTTTGTAAACGAAAAGTCACATTTTAAAAATAACTATAAAATGATTATCTTTTTGGAGCTCTTGACGAAAAATATAATGCTAACAGTTAATTTTACGAAAAGTCACAACCAAAATAAATTAAAATGTAAAACCAACTCACCTAAATAACTACCAAACAGTTTTTTTAATGAAAAAGTGCAACCTAAATGATCTAGATGGTTTTTTTAAACGAGAAGTTCAGCTTAAATGATTGAAAGTAATCATAAAACTGTTATTTTATTCGCACCTCTTGACAAAACAATCATAATGAAAAGACGCAACTTAATAAATAACTACTAAATGGTTATTTTTATGAAAAATCACAACCTAAATGGAATGACACAATCTTACGAAAAGTCGCAGCCAAAATGAAAAGACACAACCTCATGAAAAGTTGCAACCCAAATGATCACTACAAGAAAACAGGGCAGAAGTGACTGCGGTTTGTGACTGCGAAAGTAGTCACTAATATTTGCGACGCTTTTGCGACTAAATTGAGACTATTTTGCGACGCCCAAAAAAAGCGTCGCAAAGTAGTCGCTAATTTGCGACGCCAGTACCCAGGTTTTGGGTTAGTCACAAATCAGTCACTTATTTGCGACTAATTTATGACCACACCATGGCGTCGCAAATTAGCGACTAGGTTGCGACGCACAAGGAGTCACAAATTAGCGACGCCACGTTTGTAGTCACAAAAGCGTCGCTATTGTTATGCCAGCAGAAAAAGACAAATCGACAACCATGTCGGCAAAAAAAAAACAGAAAACACGTGTTTAATAATGTTGGTACCGAACTAAGTGATATTTATCTTATGGTAGTGGCAAATGAGTGGCTAAAGCGTCACTAATTTGCGACGCCTGTATTGGCGTCACAAAGTAGAGGCAAACGGTTCTGCCTATAAATACCACACGCCCTCGTTTCATTCATTCACTCATCTCTCTCATTTAATCATCTCTCTCTCATTACATATTTGGGCAGAAAAAAAAATTGTGGGTAGAAAAAAAAAATTATAGAGGAAAAAAATACAAAAAACTTTGAAAAAATGTGGCCTTATTCATCGCGTTCCTGGATGTACAATCGGTTTAATCCAGCTACCAACAATCTTTCCGATGATTTCGTGGCGGGGGTCGAACAATTCATAGCGTTTGCAGCGTCCCAAGACTTTGCTCTTGGTAGTGGAGGTAAAATATACTGTCCTTGTGCTAACTGTAAAAACAGGCATAGACCAAAACCCGTTAATACTGTATCGAACCATTTGCTTAGTAATGGCTTTATGGAAGGATATTACGTTTGGTCGGAACACGGGGAAGATTATAATGTTGCTGGTGTAGGTAGTAGTAGTAATTATGAAAATGTCGAGTTTAGTACTGGTAATGAGCAGTTTAGTACGGGTAATGAAGAGATGAATTACGATGGTAATAATGTTTACGCTGGGATGGTTCATGATGCATTCCATGGTTCTACACCAACGAATGACTATCAACATGAACATGATCAAACTGGAAATGATTATGTTTATGAAGAACCTACGGGCGACGCGAAAAACTTCTACCAGATGTTAAACGCTGCTAATACACCATTGTATGATGGTTGTCGAGAAGGCCATTCGCAACTATCGTTAGCGACTCGACAGATGAGCATCAAATCAGACCATAATTTGGCAGAAGTTTGTATGGACTCATGGTCGGATGCATTTTCAGAGTATTTACCTCAGCCTAATCAAGCAACCAGATCATACTACGAGACAAAAGCATTGATACGGAAGCTAGGGTTGCCGGTGAAGAAGTACCATGTATGCGAAGATAATTGCATGCTTTTCTGGAAAGAAGACGCGTCGTTGGAGAATTGCAAGTTTTGTGGGAAACCAAGGTATATGCCTGATACCGGAGGGCGAAAAAGAGTGCCAATTAGTAAAATGTGGTATCTTCCTATCGGTGACAGGCTGAAGAGATTGTACTTGTCAGAAAAGACTGCAGCGGCAATGAGATGGCATGCTGAGCACGAGTCACAAGACGGAGTTATGTGTCACCCATCTGATGCGGCGGAGTGGAAAAATTTTGATCAACTCCATCCCGATTTTGCGGGGGAAACACGAAACGTTCGGCTTGGATTATGTACAGACGGTTTCAATCCTTTCGGTATGTCAAAGAATCATTCGTTGTGGCCTGTGATCTTGACCCCCTACAACTTACCTCCAGAGATGTGTATGAATGAAGAGTATTTGTTTTTGACGGTATTGAACTCCGGACCTAATCATCCATGTGGGAGTCTTGATATTTTTCTTCAAACACTGATCGAGGAGCTAAAAGATTTGTGGAATGATGGAGTCAAAGCGTTTGATGTGTCATTAAAGCAAAACTTCAACCTCAAAGCTGTTTTGTTGTGGACGATTAGTGACTTTCCAGCATATGCTATGTTGTCGGGATGGACGACACATGGAAAACTAGCATGTCCCATATGCAAAGAAGATACAAATTCTTTCTACTTGCAAGCTAGTTGGAAGACGTGTTGGTTTGATTGTCATAGAAGATTTTTACCGCATGATCACCAGTTAAGAAGGAACAAAGTTAATTTCCGAAAAGGACGTAACGCCATAAATTTGTATCCACCTGAATCGTTGACGGGTGAACAAATATATCGGAGTATACAAAACAGCAGAGCAAAGAAAACATCTGAATGTGGTGGAAATGGGCATAAAAAAAAACCTTCCGGCTATGGAGATTGGCATAATTGGCATAAAAAAAGCATTTTCTGGTAGCTACCGTATTGGGTGGATCTGAATCTACGACATTGCCTTGACGTGATGCATATCGAGAAGAACTTTTTTGATAACATCATGTATACTGTGATGAATGTCAAAGAAAGATCAAAAGATACAGTAAAGTCTAGAGTGGATATGGACATACATTGCCACCGACCTGAGTTACGGGTGGATGAACATGGGAACGCCCCATTCCCTATTTGGAGATTGTCTACACGAGGACTAGATGTATTACTAGATTGGGCAAAAAATCAAGTCAAATTTCCAGATGGTTATGCAGGAAATTTAGCAAGTTGTGCAGATATCAATGCTCGAAAATTTATAGGAATGAAAAGTCACGACTGTCATGTATTTATGGAGCGGTTGCTTCCTTTTGTATTTGCAGAACTTCTTCCGCGAAATGTTCACCAAGCATTGTCAGGTACATATACGGAAAGAAAGTTTTGTTGTTACCTTTTTGGTGCTTTGATTATTGACGTGCATAGTTGTTTATTCAGCTATTGGAGCATTTTCCGTGACCTAAGCAGTAGATCATTGGATCAAGGCCGGGTCCACCTTTTGAAGGAGAATATTGTTATGATACTCTGTAATTTGGAAAAAATCTTCCCACCTGCATTTTTTGATGTGATGGAGCACCTACCTATTCACTTGCCATACGAAGCCGAGCTAGGGGGTCCCGTCCAGTATAGGTGGATGTATCCGTTCGAAAGGTTCTTTAAAAAATTAAAAGGTAGAGCAAAGAACAAAGCTCGTCCAGCAGGATCGATTGTTGAAGCGTACCGGAATGACGAGATATCAACTTTCATTGAACACTACTTTCCGCCCCAAATATCCACAGCTGCAAGAAGAAGGTAACTAATTAAGAACCATTAATTTGTTTTGTGTTACTTAATTAACAGCATATTAATTAACAAAAAAAATTTGTAGGACTGCTCGTTACGACGAAGGTGACGTACCGGTGTATATTTACCGCGGTCGGTCGCCGAAGTGGCAAATGTAATGAGTTTTGGTTGAAAGACATTGAGTATAAGACCGCACATTCATATGTTTTGCGTAATTGTGAGTATTTTCGACCGTTCGAAAGGTATTAACACTTTTTCTCCACAATAATGGTTGTCGAACTGAATGGTTTTCAGATCTTTTACAAATTTGTTGTTTCAAATGCAGGTACTTTGATGCACAGATTCGAGTTGAAAACCCGGGACTATCTGATGTAGAGGTCACAGCGAAAAGAGATGAAGAATTTCATTCATGGATGCGCGAATATGTAAGTATTCCTATTATTTAATTGTCAAGTTTACATAATTTAATAATATTTTACTATGTAGGTGGAAGCGGTAAAACACAAATACAATTTTCCAATGTGGGTTCACGATATAGTAGAAGGTCCTGAGAATAAGGTGAAATCGTGGCCTATGTATTTTACAAGGGGGTACGTGTTTCACACGCATGACCACGGAGCACACAAGAAAACAATGAATTACGGGGTTTGTGTTCGAGGAAAAAATTATTCAGACGCCTCTGATGAAGATGATTTCTATGGAACTGTTGAACAAATTATCGAACTCACATATCCCGGAATCTTGAATTTGAAGATCATCCTTTTTTACTGTCAATGGTATGATCCTACGCTCGGTAAAGGGACCCGGAAGAGCGAGGTTGGAGTTGTCGATGTTCTTTCATCTCGCAAATATCCAAATTACGAACCATTCATATTAGGTACAAATTCACATTTCTCCAAACTTATGTCATACTTATTTCTACTAACTCGAAATGTTATTGTTAACAGCGTCTCAAGCTGATCAGGTTTGTTATCTTCCATATCCAAATCCAAAGCGTTCTCGGAAAACATGGCTATCCGTTGTGAAAGTGAATCCGCGAAATCGGATTGAAGGAAAGTTCGTGGAAGATGAGATGGTAATTTTGCAACAAATGGTCGATGAGACAACCACATCTACGATTCAGGAATTAAATGTTGATGGTTTAGCTGATGGGACGCATCCGATAGAAGGCCTTGCTTACGAAATCGAAGACGAAGATCCAACTGATGAATTCCAATGTAATTTATCTGACCACGCCTCCGACGAAGAAGAGTACGATGACTAATGTTTTTATATGTTTGTACTATTTATATGTTTGTAATGTATTTATGGGATTTGTTTAAATGTTTGCAAGTATGTAATGTATTTATGGGATTTTAGTTAGTGTGCAATCTATTTAAGGGATCTATTTAAATGTTTTTATATGTTGCCATTTGTGTAATTTGTAGAAGTGTATAATTTGTGTAATTACCATTTGTTTGCATTTTAAAGAAAATTTCGAACATAAATATATATATATAAGTTTATGTGAGCTAAAACTATTATGTTACAATGGCAAATTGGTTAACCACTCAATCTTGTGTCTCAAAGAACATGGGTTCGAATCAGGGGAACTCCACCCGTTTTGTATTTTCTGATCATATTTTGTAGTTAAATAGATTTGATGCTTCGAGTACACAATTATGATTCTATGGCACATGGTTTACCATGGGTAAATATGAAATCACATCCCGAGTTCGATTCACCTGAGAGGGGAAAACTTTTTAATTTCGTTTACATAAATTTGCCACTGATTTGTAACACTTTAGTGACACTATAGGGTTTAGGGTTTCATAATTTTAAAAAACTGAACAGCAAGTTAGTCACTAATAAACCACTCACTAGCGACGCATTTGCGACTCCATTGTATATTTGCGACTGATTAGTAACTAATTTGCCACTCCATTTTACAAGTATACACTATTAAACTCAAAATGTATGCTTCTATGTTTAGTGGATGTGTTTCACCTTCTACAAATGAAGAAACGAAGCTCACAATACTTGGTTGTACATTATAAGGAAATATAAAAATTTGTAAAATGTGAGAACCATAGTTGAGAAAGTTTAAAGTATAAACACTTAGTAATCATCTAATGTTATGTTAGGTTTTTGTGATGTTTTTATAAATGGCCTATGTTAATGCACTTACAAAGGGTATATGAATTTAGTTGGTGCATATGGATTGGGGAAAGGCTTGAGGAACAAAATTTGGCTCCAAATATTTAGGGTATAGGGTTTTGATATGTTACTACTACAAATGCGTCACAAATCAGTTGCAAATTTGTAACTAAGTTGCCACTCTTTTGCCTCTGATTCTGGGCTTTTTGATCAAAAGATTTGGGCCTTTTGGCGGGCTAAATTTTGCGCCCATTCACTTTTAAGAGCAACGAATTAGCCACTCCTTAGCGACGCCAATAAGTTATTTCGTTTGTTTAATCGAATCCCAGAATCATTTGCGACTGAAACCCTATTTTCTTCTTCTTCTCTCTTTTCTCTTTTCTCTCTGAGCCGATTGAAAACCCAAACCCTCTTTTCTTCGATTCATCACCAATCCTTCCGTTCACGAACCCAAATTTCCTTCGCTTCTTCGTTTCTTCGTTTCTCTCACTCGATTTCGCTTTGAATCGATTGAGGAACCCTAATCTCTTCTCTGTTTCATTTCCAAACCCTAATCCGTTCGTCTTCTACCTTCTCAACCCAGATCTTTCTTTACCCCCATCTCAAAAACCCAGTTCTCTCTCGATTTGACTCAACCTACTCTCAAACCCTAACCCTAATCGAAAACCCTAATTTCTATGGCGGGTTCCCAAGCGGCGCGAGGAAAAGGACCTCTTACCAGAGGCGGCCGTAGTAGCACTGGTGGCCGTAGTACCAGTGGTGGAAAATTCGCCGGTGGAAGAGGAAACGGCAAATCTGGCCAAACATCAGAGCACACTTCCACTCGTCATCTCGCTCCTCTGCAGATCCGTTCTGTGGCTCCATCCACTGGCCAAGTGAACCCGGGAAGTGATAATCGTGGCAAGGGTTTAGCCACTGACAGTCGTGGCAAGGGTAAAGCGGATGATGCTGGTGGAAGCAGCAGTCTGGTTAACGACGACGGTACACCAAAGGCACCTAGGTCAAACCGTAGATCTCTTTCTTCGCATGACTCTAACCCTTCAGGAGAACGTCAGCTTTCACCTCCTTCTCAAGGGACTCCTCAGTCAACCAACGCCTCTGCCTCTCGAACCAACTTGGTTCCTCTCCAGTATCCAGCTTCATCAAACCGGGTCCAGCCATCTACACAAAGAGCTGCGTCTCACCTGAATGGCTCAGCACAACGCCTTCTGGTTCAGGATGAGGTAGAAGAAGAGGAAGATGAAGACGAAGTAGATGATGATGTCCAACCTGAAGACGTCGAACATGAAGAAGAAGGTATTGATGACTTGGAACAAGTTCCAAATGATGCAGTAAACGAAGACTACCAGCAGCTGCTGGATCATATTTTGGCGAATCCTGGACTTCAAAGCCTCCCAATTCTCTCTGAACACCCTGTCCCAAACAGAGACGACTCATACTGGTTAGTATCAATATCGTTGCTTTCTTTGCAAACATACATTTCTTCTTTATTCTTTTTCTTTGATTTATGACTGCACTTTCACTCAGATATATGCTTAATCACTTTTTTTACCTGTGTAGAGCAAGTACAACTGGGAAGTAGGGATCACTGAGGTTGTTAAGAGCCACTTCATCAGGATTGCAGTAAAGAGGATGAGAGGTATTGTTTCCCGGGTTAGGACGAACGGAAAGAGACCAATCTGGATTGGTGAGAAGCTCTGGGCGCGAATGTGTCGGTTCTGGGCCACTGAGAAGGCTAAGAGTAAGAGCGTAACAGCTTCAAACTCTGGAAACTCAGATCGCAACGGACGTGGACCTCACAAGCACAGATCCGGTCAATCCTTTTTCTTGACCATCCAAAAGCAGATGGTAATGTCTTCTTCCTTCCTTTTATTGTAAATTGTCTCTTAAATTGCCTTGGATTAAACTGTCTTCTCTGTTGTAACAGGAATATGAATTACAACGTCCTGTGTCTTGGCCAGAAGTGTTTGTCAAGACTCATACACTGGATGATGGGAGTTTCATCGATATGAAAGCTAAGGAAGTTGCTGACACTTACGAGACAGCTTTGCAAGCGGTTCTAGATCAGGCTGCAGGCGATGGTGTAGAAACTTCTGACCACTCTTCTCAGCGAAACCAGACTGTTCAAGAAAAAAATGATCTCTTTCTTAAGGTAAGCTTCTTCTTCTTAAAGTTTTATGTCCTCTGATTAATGCTTCCCCAAGGATTAGATATGATTCATTGTCTATCAATGCTTCTTACTGTTTTATCATTATTACTTGTATAGATTGTCATTGCTTGCTAATCTGTTCTTCACATCATTGATATGATTCATCATTTGTTAATTTTGTGTATTTAGGTTTCTAGTTTTGGTCTCTGTGATCTGATTTATGACCTCTCATGCTTGGATTTCATTTTTGTGTTCCTTGTTGCAGTGTACAGAATTCGATCCTAAGGGTACCCCTTTTGGCATGGGACAGCTTTCACAGAAGGTCAACAAAGGTAAAAGGAAGATAAGCTACGGTGAATCCTCGTCTCCTGACTTGTTCGAGGTGCAGGCAGATCTAAAGGCTACTCGGCAAAAGATTGCTGAGCAAGAGCAGCAGAACGAGCGAAGGGATCAGGAAAATGCTGACCTTCTTGCCGAGCTGAAGGCGAGCCAGCAAAGGATTTCTGAGCTGGAGAAGAAGATGGATTCCTTGATGCAGAGCAAAGATGCAACGGGTTGTCCTGATCCTTCACTCATTGGAGGACAGAGCAGACCTGAAGACACCACTCCACTCCTCCCTAACTCCTCTTAGACTCTCTCTCTCTTTTAACAACCCTTTTTGCTACTCATATGGTTGTCTTTTGTACAATTCTAAAAGCCTTTTGTACATTGGTTTTTAGTACTACTTTAGTGCTTGTTTTGCCGTATAGTAATGCAATTCAAGTTATTTTGTTATTAGCACCATTGGACAATTGAAAGAAACACAAACAAACAACAATTAGTACTAAAAATGTGACTGCAAAGTAACTGGATAAGCTTTTAATTTCTGACAAATAAGACAAAGGCGTCGCAAATTAGAGGCAATTTAGTGGCAAATTAGCAACGGATTAGTGACTGAAGTCATGATCAAACAGAAAATGTAGTCACTAATCAGTGGCTAAACTACGACGACCATTTTTCGTTGCAAATTACCGACGACACAAAGCGTCACTACTTAGTCGCTATTTTGCGACTGAAAAGGGTAGACACTTTTCAGTCGCCAAACCCGCGTCGCACAAGAGTCGCTATTTTGCCACGCCATGTTAGTGGCAAATCAGTTACTAATTTGCGACTGCCAATTTCGTTACAAACTCGTCGCTAGTTTGCGACTACTATTTCCAGTACCACATTCGTCGCAAATTAGCAACGAAATGTATTGGTCACAACCGAGTCGCTAATTAGTGACGATTTTGCGACGCCCAGAATTAGCGACGAAAGTTTTGCGACGACCTGTTTTCGTCGCAAAGTAGTCACAAATCTCTTATTAGTGACGAATTAGTGACGCTTTTGGGAGTGGCTAATGGCCTGTATTCTTGTAGTGGATGCAGCCGGATTAGGGCTATGCAAAAGAGTTTTAAATTTATAAACCCTAATCTGCAAGTGCACAGATGACAATTGTAGTACTTAGGGGTCGATCCACAGGAGACTATGTTGTTACGCTATAAATCTATATGATGCAAAATAAGCTAAGAGAAAACATATTTTGGGGTTTTGGGGTTTATGATAAAATAAATATGCAATAAAATATAGGGATAGATAAATCAAAACATGCAAGATAAAAAGGAATTGAAAGGAACTAATGCAACATGAACTACATGGTTTTTAAAGAGATGCAACTAGTGTTCTAGAGCTCAAATCACTATGGTAGAATCATTCCCTTTTCGAGGCTCCGAAACCTATGATTCCTACCCCAATAGACTCAGCTTTCACATGGTTATTGTAGGGTGGAATCACGCTGTAAGAATTAGATTCGATTGCTCACTAAACTCCTTAACTAACCTTTCGAATTGTTAAGACGTCTAGCCTATCAAATATTAGATCCGAATGGTACAAAAGCTTTTAGAAACTAGGTAGCTAGTATAGATCACGCCTTGAGCACAAATAAAGATAGAGAATCATGCTAGAAACAAACTCAATAAATATGTAGAAGATGCAAGCAAAAAAACTTTAGAATAACTTTATATCAAACATACAACTACTCTACATGTTATAAAACATGGAGTAACTAGAGAAGTTGATAAAACAGTAGATTCATGCTAAGTAAGGGCTTGGCATAGGTGGATCTCTAAGCACAAATCTTGAGAAGAATACCATGGCCTTCATCGCTCTTTTCTAGGGATAAAGATGAAGATCTAAAGAGAATAACAAAAATACATGTTTATTATTGATTTGTGGTACCTAGGGCTGCTCTCCTTCTCTCAAGAGGCTAAAATAAAGTATATATAGGTGTAGGAAGAGGTCTTGGGTCGGTGGAACTCTTAGGGTTTTAGTTCGGGCAAAAACGTCTTTTTGTCGATAAGTGCGCAGAAGTGGCCACGGCACCAATCGGTCACACCGGTCACGTAATTTGGTCCGGAGGCTGGCTCAAAATCATCTCCTTGGTCTTGGATTCAAGTAAATGAGCCGGCCCATGGGTTGGTTCGGTGCTTAGGCCCATATTGGACTTGATTCTTCTTCTAGGCAGAATAACATATCTTCAGTAAAACTTGAATAACTTCCAAACCACAACTAGATTTGATATAATTCTAACTCCATTGGAAATCTTACTCAAAGGGCTATCTCCATGTGAAATTTCAGCGCCGTCCAAGTCGGCTTTTTTGTCCGGCCGTAGCTAGGCCTCTGCTGGTTAACTTCTGTTCAAATTGGGAAATTGTGAAATCTTCAACTTGGGGGACTTAGATAGGATCTTTTGACCTTGGTAAGTTGTTGTAGGATGAAGAATACTCATTTTGCCCCTTTTTACTCCCTTTTTGGTTATTTGACCTATATGACTCTTCAAAACCAAATATACGAGAAAACTACCTCTTTTGATAGAAAAGCTTATTTAAATAGTATATAAAATAGGGAAAACGGATAGTAAAAGTGGTAAAATACCGGGTATATCACCAAATAAAAAGATACAACCTTACGAAAAGTTACAACCCAAATGAAAAGACACAACCTTTAGAAATAACCACTATAAATAAACCAAAGAAATCTCAAAACAATATTCATTTGTTTGGGTTTGCTATTATATATAAGATTGACTCATTAAAAAAATAAAAAGGGTAAAAATTAGGGCTCACCTTCGCTTCCCCTAGCCTTGCTTTCTCCAAAGCTCTCTGTTTCTTCAGCTCCTTCTCTCTCGCCTTTTCTTCTTTTTTCAATTTACGCTCCATCTCCATTCTTCTTCTCCGACTTAGAACTCAGACCAATCTTCTTCTCCGATTCCGACGTCGGATCAATCGATTTCTCTTTGTTTTGTTTGTGTCTCAAATCGCAGCCAACGCTATCTCAAAATACTAGGAGGTCTTTTGGGATTTCAAACATAGATTGGAAAAAAGGGAAAAAAAGAATATTGAAACGTAATTAATTATAGGGAAAATTATGAGTGGTAACACTTTTTCCAAAATTACTTACAAAATCTAACACATTCCCAAATTACTTACAAAATCTACCATGTTTTGGATTTTAGTGATTACCCAAATTCATCTCTCTCTGAACAGAAAAAATGGACAGAAACAACGCCGGAACAACGCCGGAGACTGTGGTCAAAAACGAGATAGGAGACAATAACTATGACGGAGAAGACAGAAACAACGCCGGAACAACGCCGGAGACTGTGGATAAAAAGGAGATCGGAGACAGTAACCACGACGGAGAAGATAGAAACAACGCCAGAGACAACAACGACGGCGACAACGACCACGGCGGAGAAGGAGACAATGGCCGTAGACAAAATGACGGCGGTGAACACGATGGCGACGGTGACGATGGCTGTGGACAACACAGAGACGTGGACGACAATGATGGTCGTACACAGAACGGAGATCGGCGAAGATGGTCACGACGGAGACGACGGCGAAGATAGCCATAGACAAAATGACGACGGTAGACATGATGACGACGGTGACAACGACAGAGATGGAGACGATGGTCATGGACAGAACGATGATGGTGAACATAATGGCAACGGTGACGGTGGCCGTGGACACGGCGACGACGGTGGTCAACGGTCACGGTGGTTGTAAACAGAATGGGTGGACAACCAGAATTGGTGGACAAACATGGGGCCATGGATCCAAATAGATAGGTGATGATCAAGGGTAATTATGTCAATTCACAGTCACTACAAGACAAAATGTGTTAGATTTAACAAGAATGTGGTGAATGTGGTAGATTTTGTAAGATGTTTTTAAAAAGTGGTAGATTTTATAAAATTCCCTTAATTATATTGCTTCTTTTCCTTTTTTAAAAACATTATTATGAAACACGTGAAATTTACATATATTTGAATATAATTGATTAATTATAAAATAAATAAAAAAGGGTAAAAGCGTGTACTTCCTTCGGGATGGAAGACTCGAACCTGACACCTCTGAGATAAAGTCAATATAACCACTGCGCCGCCTTAACTTTCGTTGTATTTGCCAATACGCACTGCATATAACTTTCGTTGTAATAATACTCACGCAACTTTTATTTCCATGTGTTGCAGGTAAAAGAAATGTGTGATCGCGGAATCATAGCCAAAGAAGAGGATGAATAGGATTGTTGCTTTGTTTAGTTTTAGTGAACCTGGTGTTTAGGTTGCTAGAACTTCTTTTGGTTATTGAATTCTGGATATTGTTGTGTTGAATTGATTAGTGGTTTAATTACATTTTGAGATTATTTCTTGAGAACTTCCGCAATTGTTGAAATAGCCGTAGAGAGTTAGTATTTATGAAAATATTAACTCGAGTTATTTAGTTATAAAAAAAAAATCTGGTTGTTTCATTTATCGTCATCGTTCGATTTAAATTCATTACAATCTATACAAAAACTCTAGAAAAATTTAGTAGCTACAACCGTTTGATAGATTGTATCAGTAAGTTTCTCTCCATTTATGAGATTGAAGAACTTTTGATATCTTCAACAGTATTTGAAGACTACTTTCGGACCACGAATAGCAAAAAAGTGAGTGCTTACATGTGTTACTCTACCCTCTTTTCTTTGGTACATATGCAGTACAAACAAATCATATCACTATATTCCTAAAAAAAACAATGGGAACTTGAGTATGAACGAGCAACAACAACATAATGAGAAGATGTTTCTTGGTGATCAAATACCTATTGGCCATATGTAAAGATAATCTCTTCTTCTCACAAAAAGGAGTTACTGGATCAACAAAATCTTCAGGATTCTCTTCAGAATCAAATCGTTTAACATTTTTCTTTCTACTCTTTTTAGAACCAACTTGTTCTTGTTCTGCATT
Organism: Draba incana; assembly: GCA_963576765.1. Lineage (NCBI taxonomy): Eukaryota > Viridiplantae > Streptophyta > Magnoliopsida > Brassicales > Brassicaceae > Draba > Draba incana. Next base: position 27,708,724 of record OY755207.1, read on the forward strand.
AAGTGTTGCTAACTTTGCTTTCTCCAAAGCTTTTTGCTTCTTCAACTCCTTTTCTCTAGCCTTTTATAAGACAAATTAGTGAATGAAACACTATTTAGATTTTGGCGGGAAAACAATATTCAGACAATTTTATGATATTCAAACACGAACAAAAACCGAGTCAAACCTTGTCTTCTTTCTCTTTCTTCCGTTCTAGATCTTCTTCCATAAAAGTCTTTTCCGATTCAAACTGAATATTAAACATAAAACGATTCAACGATCTTCGAAGATAAAACAACAACAAAAAATCATACACAACAAAAAAAGTTGAGATATGTACCATGATTAGGGTAAGGGAGAATGCAATTCCGAAACGGAGCACGAGAATTCGAACAGAGATCGTAAAATTCGGAAGTCGAGGACAACACTGAAATAATAATTGAAGGAAAAATTAAAACCCTATTCTTTAATCGGATTTGAAATTTGGGGAAAGGGTTAAAAACAATTCTGAGTTTACAAGAGCGGGTCGGGTATTTGGGTTTTCTTACAAACTCTTTGATTTTGGGCCCTTTAATATATGGTATTTAAATTTGATAAAAAATGGTAATATTCATCAAACTTTCATTGAATTTTTGTTTGGAAATTATGAAAAAAAACAAAAACAAATTGGAGAGTATGACTATTACAGGTAATTTTTTTTCTTAGATTGGTTTATGATAATATATGTTAACAGTTGGCAACAAAATTAATATATGTAAAACTGATTTAAACAAATATCAAGAAATTTAAGCTATGAAATCATAGTTGTTAGAGAAATTTCCTAGAATACCACTATATTTTCAAAAATACACATTTGAACTAAGGTTAATTAAAAAAAAAAAAAAAAAGAGGAAGGCGAATATATATAGAGTAATATGAACAAAAATAAATCTATGTAAAATTCAATCGAAATGGACTACATTTATATTTTATTTAAAAGTATTAGCGTTAGTTAAATATTTTCGGCTAATGAAATCATTACAATCCATAAAAAACACTGGAAAAAATTAATAGCTACAACCGTGTGATAGATTGTATCAGTAAGTTTCTCTCCATTTATGAGATTGAAGAACTTTCGATATCTTCAACAATATTTGAAGACTACTTTCGGACCACGAATAGCAAATATGAACTTACATATGTTACTCTACCCTCTTTTATTTGGTACATATGCAGTACAAAAAAAAATCGTATCACTATATTCCTAAAAAACAATGGGAACTTGAGTATGAACGAGCAACAACAACATGATGAGAGGTTGTTTCTTGGTGATCAAATACCTATTGGCCACTGTAAGAATCATTTTATTGTGTAACATGTAGTGTAATATGAAAATGAATAAAAACTTATGCTATTGAATTTTTTCATTGTACAATAAGCAATGAAATTTACTGCATATTCAACAAATCCGATTAAGGACAAACCTATCCCTTCAGGTTTCTTTCTTCAACCATCATCGACATTAAACCATTCATCATAGCTTTGAGATATTGTATTTATGTTGAAAGTAATTCTATGTCCTTCTTGCTTTGAGCAGCAACTTCAAGTATCCCATTCTCACCAACAACATCACTAGCCATGCTCAATGCTAAAGCAAAAGCATGCTCATTTTGATGTAATCTTCTTTCAGATTCATTTAAACACATTTGAAGCATGTTATACTCTTGTATTTTCGCTGCTAACTTTGCTTCCTTCACTGCTAACAACCAATTAGCTTCCATTAGCTCACATCAATCCATATATTTTGTTTCTAATGGTGTTAATGATTGATGATGATAAATGAAGCAGCTAAGAGAATAAGCATTCCAAGGAATATAGGAGCAAAGTACATATGATCTAATCCAAGTGTAAGAATCCATCTCCAAGTAAAGAATCCTAACACATGATTATCTTCTTGAACCTGGATACTTTTAGAGGATCCATCTCCAAGTGTAAAAATACATCACCAACTTCCCTAATTGGCTGTTTTCATAACCACAAACACACAAATTAACCCTTCAAAAGAAATAGTTCTAAATTCTCGAAAAAAGATGCATTTGTATGGGGACAATAGAAGGGGACTGACTTAATGGGTGGTGTCGAACTCAAATGCTTCATTGGAGATGATTACAAAATAAGAAGATTACATGAAGTCAATCCCCTACTCAAATGTTGTTGGGAACATTATGTATGCAATGATAGGGACAAGACCTGACCTTGCATACCCTGTTGGAGTGGTAAGTCGTTTCATGAGCAAACCGGTTAGAGATCACTGGCTTAGAGTCAAATGGATTATGATGTATATCAAGGGCACTGTGAAGACAAGATTGGTTTACATGAAAAGTCAAGATTTCAAGGTTGTTGGGTATTGTGATGCTGATTTTGCTGCAGACTTAGACAAGAGAAGATCAATCACTGGATTGGTATTTACACTTGGTGGAAACACCATAAGCTGGAAGTCTGCAAAGAGTGGTGGCCTTATCTACTATTGAATCCGAATACATGGCACTTACTGAAGCTGTGAAAGAGGTGTGGTTGAAAAGGTTGTTGAAGGAATTTGGATATGAGCAAAAGAGTGTGGAGATTTTTTGTGACTCTAAAAGTGCTATTGCACTCTCCAAGAACAATGTGCACCATGAAAGGACCAAGCACATTGATGTCAAGTATCACTATATCATAGAAGTGATAACAAGAGGTGATGTTGATGTGATGAAGATATCTACTAAGAAGAATCTGGTTGATATCTTCACAAAGACCTTGGCAGTGAGCAAGTTTCAAGCCGCATTGATCTTGCTTCAGGTCAAGTCTGAGTAATAAAACTCATAGGATCCGAGTCTAGAATCTTGGAACTAGATTCAAAGGTACTCTCTCTCTCTCTCTCTCTCTCTCTCTCTCTCTCTCTCTCTCTCTCTCTCTCTCTCTCAACACTCATGAACTGGTTTTGTCATCATGAATTTCAGGTGGAGATTTGTGAAGATGAAATCCTTGCTGACCAAGTTTCATCATTAAAGCTGAGCAAGCCGAATGTTACTCAAGTTTACTAAAGGTAAAGGTAATATTACTCAATGTAAATCATCCTTTTGGGATCACGATGGAAAATAGCTACAAGGTCTGAAGAGGCAACGTACAAATTTGTCCATTTGAGTCCCCAATTGTGCAACGGCTAGATTGTGCTTATAGTACAAATGAAAGCAAAAGGAATGGCAGTTTTGGCGTCTGAAAAGGAGCGCTCTGCGATTACTTTAGGTCATGACATGAGCAAAAGATGTCTTCATATATAAAGGACATTCGGAGGAAAGAGAGAGTAATGGATTGAGATTGATAGAGTAAAAAGAGAAAAATTGTAATAGTCTAAGCTTGTTTTTGTTTTCTCTAAAACATAGGAATAGCTTGAGTGGTCTTTAAGTGTTAGTGAAGGGCATTAAGTATATCACTAAGAATTTCTATTGTAAACTCTATCAAGAATCTAGTGGATTCCGAGAAATAGACTCGGCGAGAAGTAGCTACCCTAGTTAATGGGAGTGAACTCGTTAAAGTGTTGTGTCTTGCATTTACATTTTATTACAACACTCTCTTCTTCTTACAAATCTTAAAGTCTTTACATTGGCTCTGTTCTGAGCTCTGTTTTGCATAAAGTCCAAGCCTTTCTTCTTTGTGGCCTCTGTTCTTGGTTTGTTGGTTTCTCTCAAACAGGAAAGTCGACTCCTTTTAGGGAATAGAAACCTAGCAAAAACAAAACTCACGTTTTTCTGTTATGTAATGGTGAAAAAAAATGGAAACTTTGTGTTAATATTTAGAATATTTTTAGTTTGTGATTAAGGCAATAAATCTCTGTAAAAACTTCATTATGGAAGCAAAAATATACGGTAATAAAGACAAAGGAAATTAGGAACATAATAGCGAAGCTCGTATAATAAGTTATTCCAATGTAAGGTGTGCTTTTAGGGTAAACAATAATATAGCTCTAGAAACCAAGAACAATGGAGGCTGCTTCACTGGTAAGAAATTCTCTGTTTTGCCTATACTTTTTTGCGAAGAAATTATCTATATTTTCCTGGATAATCCTCTAATACTCCCTATGCAACTTTATGAACAGACATGTGTTTTTGGTGTGAATATGGGACTCAAAGGTTGGGAAAAAATGTTGAATAAAGTATTTCACGGCATTAATGGTAAGGAACTTATTTAATCACACAATCGTTGAGAGGATTAACTAAAAATTATTCTTACTCTGAAACATGATCAAAGGTTTAAGGCTCGACATTGATGCATCAAAGTGGTTGGTGGAATTACGAGGCGAAGATGATCCTATAATCTTCATTAAGAAGTTGTATAAAGCGAGAAGTTACATTATGCTCTGCCGAATAGATTATGGATATGAAGAGAATCCAATAGGAGCCCGGAAACCAAATTCTAACTTCATGGTTTTTTATATCTCACAACTTCTATCCTTTTTCACGACTTACAACACTTATCAATGGTCTTAAATCTTTGTGTATATTGTGTTTTTGACTTATGCAGAGATGTAGATTCGAGCTAAACATATTAGATATAAGTTGGTACAAGAAAATCATAGGAGCTTTGAAGACCATCCAAGGTAGAGAAATTTTTTCTCTATTTTAATCAATTTTTGGACAAAATTTTAGTTTTTTTTTTCTTGATTTGTTGGTTCGGTTTCAGGTGTATCATTTACCATAGATACACCACCACCAAATTGGGGATATCCGGTTGGATATACGATGGGATATTTAAGTGGGAACATAGAGATTGGAGTGCTCATGAAGATGCTCGAGAAGACAAGCATTGATTTGCTAGGAATGAAATATGGAGTAGAGTGTGATGATGCAAACTTGAAGCCACCGGAGGTACCTCAAAAGAAGCTTGAGGCTCCTCCAAATGGAACCGAGACCCAGCCCGAGAAAGAGAAAGTGCCTCCTCCCCCTGAGATTGTTAGTACATCAACGAAACACCAAGCTGAATACAAGAAGTCTCGCGGTTTTAGAAGGTTTTTTCGTTTTAATTGAACCACTTTGTCATGTAGAATACAATATCATTGTTTTGGAGAGAAAAGAAGAGATCATGATAAGCACTATTCTAAAAATATCAAGATCACACACATCATCTTGTGTGTGTGTGTGTGCGCGCATGTGTGTATCTTTGCCTATCTGGTAAAACTTTAGATTTTTTCAAGAATCAGGTAACAAATTTATTATAATCTTGCTTTAGTTGTTGATGCTAGTATTTCTGATAAATAACTCTAGAGGTTTTTGGTGTTGCCTAATTTTCCTTTGAATATATTCTTGATTCTTCTATGTATATATTTTGTATTTTTCAAAAGGCATGTTATAAAATATATAATAGTTAACAAAAAAAAAAATTATTTTCAAAACGACCTCCGAGAAGTGATGGGGGTCAAGATGTTAAAAAATATAACTATTAGAATTGATAATGATTTGTATTGATATTCTTAGAGAATGTACGGGGATTTATACAACATTGAGAAGCAACAATTAAGGTTAAGACTAATCACACTAAAGACTAAATATACACTTTACATATTTAGCTAATACGCCCCCTCAAGATGGAGGTTTCCGGAGAACTCCAATCTTGGAACATGCAAGATGAAAGCGCGAGCGTGGGAGTGGTTTTGTAAGAGTGTCAACGAGTTGATCATGAGTTGAGACATGTGACACTCGAAGCATTCCAGCCTGGATATGATTCCTCACAAAGTGATAGTCTATTGCAATATGTTTCATCCGTGAATGGAAAACGGGATTAGCACACAAGTAGGTTGCACCAACATTATCGCAATAGATAACCGGAGCTTTGGGGAGATCAATCTTAAGTTCAGAGAGCAAGGAGCAGACCCAACTAACCTCCGCAGCAGTGTTTGCAACAGCCCTATATTCAGCTTCCGTCGATGATCGAGCAACACCATTTTGCTTCTTTGATGTCCACGAGATTGGATTGCGACCAATGTAAAGAATATACCCATTTGTTGAGATACAATCATCCATATCTCCAGCCCAGTCGGCATCAGAAAAGGCATGAAGTGTTAGAGGAGATACCTTATGAATGGTGATGCCATGGTTAATGGTTCCGGCTAAGTAACGAAGCAGCCGTTTAGCTGCTCCCCTATGTAGATAAGTCGGTGTGTTCATGAATTGGGACAGCCGGTTGACGGAGTAAGACAAATCAGGACGAGTGAAGGCAAGATATTGAAAGCTACCCACAAGAGAACGATATTGAGTCGGATCTTTGAGTGGTATACCGTCTTTGATGGATAGCCGAGGAGATGCTTGAAGAGGTATGGTCACTTGTTTGCAGTCATTCATATTATACTTCGTGAGTAAATCTGCGACATACTTCCGTTGCATAAGATGAAGTCCCGAGGCTGAGCGAGTGACCTCAACGCCAAGAAAATAGTGAAGATCCGTAGGATCTTTGATGGAGAAACGGTCAGCAAGCTGTTGAAGAACTTGAGCAATCTTCTAGTCATTGTTCCCAGTGACGATAATGTCGTCCACATAGACGAGAATATAAGTGATGGTATTACCCGTTGAGTTGATGAACAAAGACGTATCCGCAAGAGAAGGAGTGAAGCCAGTGTCAATGAGATGTTGCTTGAGGGAAAGATACCAAGCACGAGGTGCTTGCTTGAGACCGTAGATAGGCTTACGGAGTCGACATACAAACGACGGGCGATCACAATCAACAAAGCCAGGAGGCTGTTGCATATAAATCTCTTCAGTGAGTTCCCCTTGAAGAAAGGCGTTATTGACATCAAGTTGTTTCATTGACCACGACTTTGTTGTAGCAACCGTGAGAACCAATCGAATCGTTGTCGTTTTTATCACCGGACTAAAGGTTTCAGCATAGTCAAGACCATATTGTTGAGTGTAGCCCTTGGCTACAAGACGTGCCTTGTATCTGTCGAGAAGACCATTGGACAAGAACTTGGTTGTGAATACCCACCTACATCCAACAACGTTTTGATTTGAATCAGGTGGAACAAGATCCCATGTTCGATTTTCCAACTGAGCATCATATTCCTTTGAACACGCTCTACTCCAATTCTCATCCTTGAGTGCTTGATTAATTGTTGAAGGTTCTGGGACGAGGGTTAGAGGACCTGTAACAGAGAGAGAGGTTTTCTGGTTTGGTTTAAAAATTTTATTTTTGGCTCTGGTTTGCATTTTATGGTTATTATTTGGTGGTTGTCGTACCGGTTTGGCTTTTTGAGGTTTGGTTCGTTGGTTTATAGTGGGTTGTTGGGTTGAATAAGTAGGTTGAGATAGGCTTGGTTGATTTGTAGTTTGGGCTTGCTCAGTTGTGGGTTGCAACTGATTTTCGGGTAGAGCAGTGGGCTCTGTGGACTGAGGGTTTGGCTGGGCCGTGGGTGTCGGCCCATTATCATTTTGAGCAGTGGGCTCAGGTAAAGAAACAGAGGAAGAAGATCGAGATAGAGGAGAAGAAGGTAATACCTGAGGTCTGTCAATGGCGGTGGTCGGAGCTGGCGACGACTGATCGGAGTGAAGGATTGACGACGGGGGTCCTTGCTCGGTGGCCGGAATCTCAGGGAGAACTGTAACCAGTGAAATCGGAGATGAATCGTGGAGGGTAGAAGTCTCATCAGTGTCTCGCAGTTTCGTCGCCGTAACAGAGGCAAAACGGAATCTCGTCTCATCGAAAAGAACATAGCGTGAAGTATAGATTCGACCTGTCGATTGGTGAAGACAGTAATAGGCACTTTGAGATAGTGAGTATCCAAGAAATACACACTCAAGTGAACGATCCTCAAGCTTGTGACTTGTGTATGGTCTCAACCATGGAAAACACAAGCACCCAAAAATCCGCAATTTCTCATAATTAGGTGGGTGATTGAAGAGCGTCTGGAACAGAGACACCATAGATAATACTTGACTCGGCAGTCGGTTAATCAAGTAAACCGATGTTGCAAACGCATAAGGCCAATACTCTTTGGGAATTGACGCTTTCGACAAGAGTGTTAGTCCAGTCTCCACAATGTGGCGATGCTTTCTTTCAGATAGGCCGTTATGTTCAGGAGTATGCGGTGGCGATGTGAGATGAGTGATGTCGTTGATGGAGAGGAATTCTCGGAGAGCAACAAATTCACCACCATTATCAGAGAACAAAGTCCCAATCCGAGTTTGAAACTTGTTTTCAACCAATGATTTGAACGCAGTAAACGTAGCTTTGACATCGGATTTACGCTTCAAAGGATAGAGCCATGTGTATCGTGTAAAGTGATCGATGAAGACAACATAGTATTTGAAGTTGTCAATAGAGAGTATTGGTGAAGTCCATACATCGGTGAAGATGTACTCAAGAGGACGATGCGAGACAATAGACGTTTGAGTAAAAGGAAGCTTGTGGCTTTTATTAATCAAGCAATCCGAACAAGAAAGTTGTTTTTGATTCGAAGATGAAACTGGAATTGAGAAAGCAAAAACAATAGTGCTTAAAACTGAAGAAGACGGATGACCCAGTCTTGAGTGCCATGCGTTGAGACTGGTTTTCGGACCGGAGGCTGAAAGAAATGCCATGGCTTGAGAGCTTGACACTGGCCACTCGTACAACTGGTTTTTAGTTCGGCCTTGGAGCAAGGGGACCCCCGAGTGTAGATCCTTCACCTGAAAGGAGGCAAGAAAGAATTCCACGGAAACGTTGTTAGTGTTGCAGAGCCGATACACAGAGATAAGGTTCTTTTGTATATCAGGGACACATAAAACATTATCCAATGTGAACGGACGAGTAAGAGAAGGAAGAGATTTAAAATCCGTATGGGATATGGAGAGATTCGAACCATCGGCTAGCAGCACATCTTCATTACTCTGGTAAGGTTGATGGAGAGACAGATTTTGCAGGTCAGAGGTGATGTGGTGTGTAGCACCAGAGTCAAGAAGCCAGTTGTTCGCCGTGTATGGCGTTCCCGAAACCAGATTAGCACGCGGTTGCCAAGGACGAAAGGGATTGGATGGAGTTTGATTCGCAGATTGCAACGCCTGAAGCTGCGGACAACGACGTGCGCTATGTCCTTGTGTGTAGCAGTATTGGCACTTGCCTAAGTACGGTTTCGAGACTCGAGAATCTTGACCAGTATGAGGCTGAGACGATGGCCAATTGTTGTTGGCTATTGGGTTTTGATTGGAGAATGACCGATTGGAAGAGTATCGGTTATTGTAGTTGTTGTTATTGTTGTGTTGCTTGGAGTTGTTGTTGTTGTGGTTACGGTGCTGGACTTGATTTGCAGAGATCGGAAACGAGGATTGATGGAGAGAGTTGGCTTGGATGCAGAGGAGCTTCGCTTCTTGATTTAAAAGACGTTCATGAACCTCACTGATGGATAGTGGTGTGTCTTTGCCTTCAATCTGGTCAATCACGGTTTTGTATTCTTCTGGGAGGCCACGAAGAATAGTTGCAAGTGCATCTTCATCATCACAAGGCTTACCAAGGATGGCAAGTTGGTCAAGGTGAGTGGTAATCCCTTTGGGAAAGTTGGCGAGCTGTGTTTTTAATTGAAGGATGTGTCCACGACTTGGTGCAGCATAGGTTGACGAGAGCTTTTTCCAGATCTGAGAAGCGGTGGTGGTGCGAGAGACAATCGGTTGAAGAGGCATGGAGATTGCACCAATCAAAGCGCTGTATATAAGATTATCTTGTCGTGTCCATTTGGTGTATGCAGGGTTCGTCGTTGTCGTCGTGCCAGTGGTAACAGTGGCAGCAGGGATCGGAGTGGATCCATCTAGATGACCGGCCAAGCCATAACCATCTAGGAATGAGCGAACTTGAAGGCTCCACATTAGATAATTGGAGGTTGTAAGCTTAGTTACATGAGACATGTTGATGTTGAGGACCGATTCAGAGGTGATCGGAACGGTGGTGGTTTCTTGAGCCATTGATGTCGGCTAAAAAACTTGATTGTGTAAACAGAGGAAAAAAAAAAAAAAATTTAGGTCTTTAGGAGCGTGAGGCTCTTGATACCATATTAGAATTGATAATGATTTGTATTGATATTCTTAGAGAATGTACAGGGATTTATACAACATTGAGAAGCAACAATTAAGGTAAAGACTAATAACACTAAAGACTAAATATACACTTTACATATTTAGCTAATAATAACTCCATTTGTGAATAATGTATAGGGGATTATTCCTATAAAATATCCTACACTGAGATGCAATCTAAGACTAAATTACTTTTCAGTAGGACACTATTAATTAGCTTAATCATCAGGTATGCTGCATAAAATATTGCTTAAAATTTTAGAGAACGTGAGTGGGATTCAAAGATGAGCACGTTAAGATTCCAGTGTCCAAAGTATTTTGGCGTTTTTCAAAGGTTAACCTCACTATAATACATACACATACCAAACCACCCCCAAAGTTGGATACTCAAGAAGCTCGCATAATTCTGTTTCACTCTCAGTCTTCATCTTTCTCTTTCTCTTTCTCTAGTCTCTACATTGATCATGCGACCCCGTATAAGTTACACGCAGGTTGCGTCTTTGTCGCGTCTCCAACACAACCACCGGAGCTTCTTGACTTCCCCAAACTCAAGTAATGAGGGATTTGACTTCATCTTCTATATGACCAATAAGGCTAAATCAATCAACAAGGCACTAGACGACACCGTTCCACTTGGCAATAACCCACTAGTACTCAAGATCCGTGAGGCAATGAGATACTCGCTACTCTCTCATGGCAAACGCGTAAGGCCAGTGCTATGCCTAGCCGCATGCGAGCTCGTAGGTGGCCACGAGTCAACTGCAATGCCAGCTGCATGTGCGGTCGAAATGATCCACGCGTCCTCGCTTATCCAAGACGACCTACCTTGTATGGACGACAAACTAAACTAACCACAAGATCTTCGGCGAGGACATTGCCATCTTAACCGCGGACGCGTTTATAGCTCTCTCCGTGGAACACACGGTAGCCGCAACGTCGAAAGATGTTTCTTCGGCTAGGGCTATGAGAGCTGTGTTGGAGATGATGAAAGCCGTTGGAACGGAAGGGATTGTGGCCGGCCAAGCGGCGGATTTGGCTGGTGAAGGTAAGAGTTTTGAAGAAAACGACATCGGTTTGGAAGATCTTGAGTTTATGGGAGGGATAATGGGGGGTGGTTCGGATGAAGAGATAGAGAGGCTTCGAAGTTACGCGAGATGTGTTGGGTGTAGGAACCGCGAAAACCGAATTGAGAAAATCGGATGAAATGAGAATCCGAATTAAGAAGACGAAGGAATTCTCGATGATAAAACAAATACGGAGTCGAGATTTTAAAGAATCGACCGGGTGCGATTTGAAATTGAGTCGCAATGGTTCGGACCGACCGGGTTCAAAGAACCATTGACCGAGTGCAATTGTTCGGACCGGGTGCGATCGAATTGAGTAGCAATTTTTCGGTTATGAACACTACAAGAAAACAGCCGCAAATCCAACAGAATTTCCGACGGAATTTGTTCCGTCAGAAATTTTCCGACAGTAATCCGACTGATTCCCGACCGAACTGAAATTTTTCAATTCTGTCGGAAATCTGTCGGAATTATTTCCGACGGACACTAAGACTGTCGGAAATCGGTCGGATTACTGGATCGGTAACTAGCCGGTGCCGGTGCCGGAGGAGATTCCGGTCGGCTGTCGGAAATCTGTCGGAAAAAATCAAACCGTTACTAATTTTTGACATATTTCCGACAGACACCCCACTGGCTGTCGGAAATCTGTCGGAAACAATAGCCGTTATATAGCCGTTATTATATCCGTTTGATTTTCGACGCTTTTCCGACAGATTTCCGACGGTCAGCGTATTTATATATATTATTCCACACAACTTCATTCACTTACAACAACAACAACTTCCAACCAAACATTTGTTAGAAAAAATCGTTAAGAGAGTGAGATGTCATCTTCTAGATATTATAGATCGTGGATGGATGAAGAGATGTATGATCCGGAGTCGAAGACATTAAATGAAAGTTATGCACGAGGTATATGCGAGTTCATGGCGGTTGTCGGAAATCGAAAGGTAATAAAATGTCCATGTTTAAATTGTTGCAATTCGCGTAATGTTAAGGTAGAACAAGTTTGGCATCACTTGTATACCAATGGTTTTATGCCGGGATACAAAATTTGGTTTTTTCATGGAGAAACTAATAATGATGGTGCTAGTAGTAGCAGTGCACCATATGTTGCGGATAGCTTAGGCGAACATAGAACGGATAACTTAGGTGAACATAGAACGGATAGCTTAGGCGAACATAGAACGGGAGTAGATTTTGGTGTAGGTACCGCTGAGATGGTTCATGATGCGTTTAGAGAGAATTTGCCATCGATCGTAATAGGGGAGGATAGAGTAGAAGAACCAAATGAAGAATGTAGAAGATTTTATGATATGTTAGACGCAGGGAAGCAGCCCTTATATGATGGGTGTCGAGACGGACATTCACCTTTATCAACTGCTAGTAGACTGATGACCATTAAGACGGACTTCAATTTGGCGGAAGACTGTGTTGATGCGATAGCAGATTTTGTGAAAGATATTTTGCCTGAAGATAATCAGGCACCTGCATCATACTACGAGATACAGAAACTTGTAGCTGGTCTTGGTATGCCGTATCAGGTGATAGATGTATGCATCGACAACTGTATGCTATATTGGAGAGAAGACGAAGACCGGAGAAGATGTAAATTTTGTCGTAAACCGCGGTATCAGGAAACTGGTGGGAGAGTTCCAATTCCATATAAACGTATGTGGTACTTACCATTGACAGCGAGGTTAAAGAGGTTATATCAATCTGTGCGAACGGCAGAACAAATGAGATGGCATGCAGAGCATCGTCAAGATGGAGAGATTACACATCCTTCAGATGCAAAAGCGTGGAAACATTTTCAAATGTTGTATCCGAATTTTGCATACGAGTCAAGAAATGTGTACCTCGGGTTAAGTACGGATGGTTTGAACCCATTTGGGAAGCATGAAAGGCAGTATTCTTTGTGGCCCGTAATCGTAACACCGTATAATTTACCTCCTGGTATGTGCATGCGTCGAGAGTTTTTATTCCTCTCCGTTCTTATTCCCGGCCCTGAGCATCCGAAGAGATCACTTGATGTATTCCTCCAGCCATTGATTTATGAGTTACAAATGCTATGGAGTCACGGTGTCGAAGCATTTGATGTTTCACGGAAGCAGAATTTTCTGATGCGTGCGGTCCTTATGTGGACTATTAGCGATTTCCCAGCATATGGTATGCTATCTGGATGGACTACTCATGGAACATTATCGTGCCCGTTTTGCCAAGACAACACTGACGCTTTCCAATTGAGGAATGGAAGAAAGCCATGTTGGTTTGATTGTCATAGAAGGTTTCTACCGGACGGCCATCCTTATCGTCGGTGTAAAAGATTATTTAAGAAAAATAAACAAGTGTTTGATGCTCCAATTGATGAGATAGACGGTCGTACTATATTGGAGCAGTTGAGAGATTTTGGTGCTGAGAGGACTCTTGATTGTGGGGGTAAAGGGCATGAACCACTTTGTGGTGTAGGAGGAGCTCACAACTGGCACAAGAAGAGTATATTTTGGGATTTGCCGTATTGGAAGGATCATTTATTAAGGCACAACCTCGATGTGATGCATATTGAAAAGAACTTCTTTGACAACATCATGAATACGGTGTTAAACATCCCGGGAAAGACAAAAGACAATGTGAAGTCTAGGATGGATGTTTCAAAGATTTGCTACCGTGCTTATCTTGATCGTCTTCCCGATGGTACATATCCTTTTCCTCCGTACCGATTGCAAATACAAAAGATAAGAGAATTTTTCCGGTGGATTGAACACGAAGTTAAATTCACTGATGGATATGCAGCTAATCTGGGTAACTGCGTAGACTCGCGATACCTAAAGTTTTTGGGACTGAAGAGTCATGATTGTCATGTACTGATGCAGAGGCTTCTTCCATTTGCTTTTACCCATCTTCTTCCTCAAACTGTCCACGAATCTATTGCAGCAATTGGTGCTTTCTTTAGGGATTTATGCACGAGGACACTTACAGTTGAGGGGATCCGTAATTTAGATGCCAATATACCAGTGATCCTTTGCAATCTTGAGAAGATCTTTCTGCCGTCTTTTTTTGATGTTATGGAACATCTTCCCCTACACCTCCCCCGTGAAGCCGAACTAGGTGGTCCCGTTCAATTTCGTTGGATGTATCCTTTCGAGCGGTACATGTTCCATCTAAAGAAGAAGGTCAAAAATTTGGCTCGAGTTGAAGGTTCTATTGTCGCACAGAGTATCAATGAAGAATCATCACAGTTTGCGGAATATTACATTCCGCGGGAAGTTAGTACGAAGAGTAGACGTGCTGCTCGTTATGATGATAAAGGTGAGAGAGTCACGTATGCAGCGATTGTCCCTGAGATGTTTTCGCAAGTTGGCCGAGTGATTGGGAGAGGGAAGAGACGCTTCCTATCACAAGATGAGTGGAGTCACTTACATATGTATATCCTAACAAATTGTGAGGAGATGGCGAAGTACGAAAGGTAAAAACAGAACTTATTTAAATACATCTTGTTTTTAATACCTAAGTAATATATAGGTTTCATATGTTATATATTTTTGTTTGCTTTCAGGATTTACATTGCATCAATACGTCGTTATTATCCAAAAATGACAGAAGACGAACTTGGAGAATCTAAGGAAAACGAGTTTCCAAATTGGCTGCAATATTACGTAAGTTTTAAAAAAACGCTTACATTTCTTAAAATTAGTGAATTAATTATTACTTAATTAAATGTTTGTTTATTAATTTGTCTAAATTATTATCTCAGGTTTCTGAAGGAATGAAGAATGGAGAAAGGTTTTCGACATGGTTACAAGAGATAGTTTCTGGCCCAAGCTTCGAAGCAACTTCATACACTCGGTATTGCACTAGGGGATTTGCATTTAGGATTCATGAAGAAAGGCCGAGGGCAACTGCAGATTACGGTATTTCAGCTACAAGTGGTGATGTAGTCTACTACGGGATTCTCAAAGAATTATTGCAACTGCGCTATCCAGGAATGTTGGGCATGAGGTGCATTGTTTTCTTGTGTGAGTGGTATGATCCGTCATATCCAGAAGGTGTTCAGGTGAGCCAATTTGGCGTCACTTTAGTAAATTCTTCTAGGAGACTGCAAAAGTATGACCCATTCATCCTAGCATCACAGGCAGACCAGGTTTGATTTTAAAATTTTATAATATGTGCGTTATAGATAAATAATGATATTGTAATTGCCTAAACTAAATATGTTTGTTTCACGTATGCTACATTTCTTACCCTAGGGTAACACATCAAGGAGATCCTTGGATTACAGTGACTCCAATTAATCCAAGAGGGAGACTATATGGAGTTGCTGAGCAAGATGCTATGCAACCAACTAGAATTACTCTAATGGCTCCAGTTGATCATTCTTCAGCGGTGGACCTTTTTGTTGATTTCACTGAATTTGGTGATAATATCGTACATTCAGAATCAGAAGAAGAAGTTGGAGAATTTGATGAAGACGAAGACACAATTCCTTCGGAAGGATCTGATGAAGAAGAAGAAGTTGGAGAATTTGATGAAGAAGAAGTTGGATAATTTATATATATATATATATATATATATATAATTTTTTTTTAAATGATATATATATATAGTTACGACATATCTGTATATTTATATATATATATATATATATATTTTATATAAAATGATTTATATATATATATATTTTTTTAAATGATATATCTGTCGGAAATCCGTCGGAAATATATATATATATTTCCGACGGATTTCCGACAGAAACGGATATTTATATAAATAATCTTTTTGTTATTTTGAATATTGCGTCGGAAATCTGTCGGAAATATTTATACATTTCCGACAGATTTCCGACGCAATATTCATATCATGCTCACCTTAAAAGACGACACGTGTTACCCTTACATCTGTCGGAAATCTGTCGGAAATATATCTATTTTTCCGACAGATTTCCTACAGGTTTGGGGATTTCATGTCAAACTCTTGAATTTCGAGAAGACAAAGTCTCGGCATACAATTCTGACAACTAAAGTGAAAGATAATTGAGTGAATAACCTTCTCGATGTTATACAGAACATGTTTTGCGATTTTGTCATGTTTCAACCAAAAGCGTTTCATACAGTTACATATACAAAACAATAGATGTTTACGGAAAATACTAAATGTTTAGAATTTGAAAGTAACAATGACCATTACAAGTATTTTATCTTCCAAATATTGCTCCAACCATGCTATTAACTTGTAACTACGAATACAGATCATAAACAAGCTTAAAACCACAAATATACCACAAATCTGTCGGAAATCTGTCGGAAAAATATACATTTTTCCGACAGATTTCCGACGGAATTGGAGATTTCAGGTAAAAATATGTACAAAATGCTAACAATTTTTCCAAACCCTAAAACAACAAAAAAACATTTTTTAAATTTCCCATACCCTAAAACAACAAAAAAACATTTTTTAAATTTTCCATACCCTAAAACCACAAATCTGTCGGAAATCTGTCGGAAAAATATACATTTTTCAGACAGATTTCCGACGGAATTGGAGATTTCAGGTAAAAATATGTACAAAATGCTAACAATTTTTCCAAACCCTAAAACAACAAAAAAACATTTTTTAAATTTCCCATACCCAAAAACAACAAAAAAAACATTTTTTAAATTTCCCAAACCCTAAAACAACAAAAAAAACATTTTTAAATTTTCCAAACCCTAAAACAACAAAAAAACATTTTTTAAATTTCCCAAACCCTAAAACAACAAAAAAACATTTTTGGAATTTTCCATACCCTAAAACAACAAAAAAACATTTTTTAAATTTCCCAAACCCTAAAACAACAAAAAAACATTTTTTAAATTTCCCATACCCTAAAACAACAAAAAAACATTTTTTATATTTCCCTTACTTTATAACAACAAAAAAACATTTTTTAAATTTCCCATACCCTAAAACCACAAATCTGTCGGAAATCTGTCGGAAAAATATACATTTTTCCGACATATTTCCGACGGATTTGCCAATTTTTACCCGCGAAATGAAAAATAAATACCGCGAAATCATTTACACGCGGTCATTTAATTTATTTCGATTCCGACGGATTTTCGACAGATTTTAAAATCTGTCGGAAAGCTGTCGGAATTTCTGGGTTATTAACAGCCGCTTCTTCTCCCCCGAAGAACACAATTCCCAGTTACAAAAATCTCTAAAATCGCCTCATCCGCCTCCGCTGCTCGCCAATCGACGATTTGGCCGTTGTCTTCGCCGGATTTCGCGATTCTCCGCCTCCGATCCTCTCCCCCACCGAGCCTCGCCTCCTCCGCCTCCGTTTCTTCATCTTCTCCGCCGGTCGCCGGAATTCGTCGCCGGAAACCAACCGTTCCTTCTTCTCTACGGTGCTTCAATGGCTGATTTGCCATCACATTTGTAAGATTTCAATTCCTAATTCCTTTTGGTTAGTGAATTAGGAATTTATTTAGTGAATTAGGAATTGATTTTGTGAATTAGGGTTAGATTTTGTGAATTTATTTTGTGAATTAGGGTTAGATTTAGGATTATGAAATTTTGTGAAATTAGGGTTATAATTTAATTTTAATTTGGGTTAATTATTGAATTTTGTGAATTAGGGTTAGATTTAGGATTTGGGAAAAATAAATTTTGAAATTTTATATATTTAAAAATAGGAATAATATAATGAATTTATATATAAATTTAGAAATTTTAAGATAATGAATTAATTTTTGAATGTATATATGAATTTAGAAATTTTTTAGATTTAGGAAAAATATATAAATAAATTTTAATATAATGAATTTATATATAAATTTAGAAATTTTAAGATAATGAATTAATTTTTGAATGTATATATGAATTTAGAAATTTTTTAGATTTAGGAAAAATATATAAAGAAATTTTAATATAATGAATTTATATATAAATTTAGAAATTTTAAGATAATGAATTAATTTTTGAATGTATATATGAATTTAGAAATTTTTTAGATTTAGGAAAAATATATAAAGAAATTTTAATATAATGAATTTATATATAAATTTAGAAATTTTAAGATAATGAATTAATTTTTGAATTTATATATAAATTTAGAAATTTTATATATTTAGATTTAGGAAAACTATATAACATTATTTAAAAACCTTATAAAACTTTACAAAAACCTTATAACATTATTTAAAAACCTTATAACATTTTACAAAAAGCTTATAACATTATTTAAAAACCTAATAACACTATTTAAAAACCTTATAACACTATTTAAAACCTTATAACACTATTTAAAAACCTTATAACACTATTTAAAAACCTTCTAAAACTTTAAATTTTAAATTTTAGAATTTTTGAAATTTAAACCAATGTTTTTTTAAACCATTATATTTTTATAATTATAGATTTTTCATATATTTAAAATATAATATCATATAAATCTAGGGATTACGGTGGTTTTGCCACTGCATCTGGCAGCGGCCAACCACGTCGTCGTCCGAGTAGATCTCGTTCGACTTCGACGTCTGCACCTACACCGTCGTCTACACCTCTAGAGACGCCGGTGACACCAGCAGCCACCACAGCACCGACGCAGATTAGCGTCGAGGACTTCATGGGTCTTCCTGGACGAGAGAGGTTGACTAGACTCCATCCAGACCAGCTCGGTAGAGACAGATGGTAAGTTTTTTGTTTCATTTATGTTTTTTTTTTAACAAATTTAATTTAATTGCGACTAATATTACATTTTTTCCCGCAGGTTTGGTGATTCTCGCAGCGGGATTTCGAAGTCCCTCAACAAGATGGAAAACTCTTTGCTCAGCCGTCCTTATGCGACGTACACCGCCATGCCACTGGAGGATCAAGATATGTGGTTTCGCCAATTTGCGGTAAGTCATCTGTTTTCATAATTTTTACTTTCATTTAAATTATTATTATTTATATTTAATTAATTTTTCTTTTTGCAGCAAGAATTTAGGTGGGACCCACACATGACCGCTCTGGTCAGGCGGGAATTCGACTCTTATGCAGCATTGCACTACTCGAAGAAGGTGTTCGAGTGGAAGGATAAGTGGCTACTCGGTGAGGTGCCAAAGGAGATGGTTGAGAAGCCGGAGTTGTGGAACGGGTTCATCGCCTATTGGCAACTACAGGCTACCAAGGAGAGCTCAACATATCACTCTAGCAACCGGAACAGCCAGCGCAACGGCAAGGGACTTTCCACCCACAACCTTGAAGCTACCAGCAAGAAGACAAAGGCTAGGGATATGGTAAGTTTTTTATGTACGTCTTGGTTTTTAATTTTTTTTTTGTTTTATACATTTATATTATCAAATAAATATCTATCAACTGCAGGCTAAGAAGTTGGGTCGGGATCCCAACAACTTGGAACTTCTGCTAGCAACACACACCGACAAGAATGGTGTCGTCCAGGATCCGGTAGCTCGGGAGATTCAGGAGAGCGTCCAAAGAATGGAAGAGGAGTACATTCTGTCTCAGCCATCCGTGGAAGGAACCCCTCCCCTCACCCAAGCCCCGGACGACATCATCAACGAATTCGTCTTAAAGGTATGTAAAATTTAAAATAGTTTTCAAGTCTTTTTCATTTACAATTTAATTTGTTCCGCAGGTTGCTCCGCAGAGCAAAGGGCGGCTTTATGGTCTTCCCGACGATGCAATATCATCGGGGTCATCTTCTTACTACAGCGAGACATCCGACCTGAGAGCCCAGATGAAGGAAAAGGACGTCGAAATTGAAGGTTTGAAGACGACGGTCCAAGAGATACGAGATGCACAAGCCGTTCTAGAAGCCGAGCGGGAGAAGGAGAGAGCCGAGCGGGACAAGGACAGGGATATGATGCAACGGATGATGGCGTACTTGGGCCGCAACCCGGATTTTCCGCCGGGGCCCACTACTTAGATTTTTATTTTCAATCTTTTATAAAACAATATTACTTTTTATTTCTACTTTTAATTTTATTTTAATTTCTACTTTTAATTTTATTTTAATTTAAATAATTCAAATTTAAAATTTAAAATTTATATTAAATTAATAATTATTTAATTTATTATATTTTTTAATAATTTCTACGAATACGTCGAAAATCCGTCGGAAATCTGTCGGAAATAAAACTGTCGGACATCTGTCGGAAATAAAACCGTCGGAAGTCTGTCGGAAAGTCGTCGGTTTACATGTTATCGGAACTCGTCGGAAATCAGTCGGAAACAAAACCGACGTATTTCCGACAGTAGTATTTCTGACGGAATTCCGACGTCTCGCCGGACTCCGGCAGGCTGTCGGAATTCCGTCGGAAATATAGCCGTCGGAAATCTGTCGGAAATTTGTGACAGATTTCCGACAGAATTACCATTTCCGACAAGATAGAAACGACAGACAAATCCGTCGGAAATCTGTCGGAATATGAGTTTTCCGACAGACTTCCGACGGATATTTCCGTAGGAATCTCGCTGTTTTCTTGTAGTGGAAGAACCAAATGGGTACGATTAATCGGTTAAATTTTTAATAAAAATTTTCCCCAAAAAGAATAGTCTTTAGTGGACCTACGGTCCAATTGACCGAACCCGAGCCCGGCTCGGCGGTGTTGCACGAGTGGTATCATTGTGTCTCTCCATGTGTGGGTGTTATGTTTTAATCATATGTATATCTTTAACTCTTTATAGACCACTTGAAAAGTTTTCCCTAAGGGATGTGGGACTTTTTACATATGCATTCATTAAACCAACACAAGAGGCTTTACCTCTTAGCCCAATGGCTTTATCTCATTTCAGCTTTATATTTTAGAACCCAATTTTCCATACCCAAATGTCTATACCAAGCCCATTTGATTATTTATAAAATTGGTTCCAACAATCCCCCACATGAATAAAAATAACCTCTAAACATATGACGACTCGATAAACTCTAAGACTCTACTGATTAGACTAACTTATATGACTAGACAGACAGACGGATTTTTGAGAGTATAACGAAAAATTATTGTATCTAAGTTGGTATCAATTTTTTAGCTTTGAACCACTCGTAGTTAGTAGCTGTCAGATTTACTTGGCCAGGAAGTGAGCATGATGTCTTGAACCCCTCCGGATTTCGATGTAAACCTAGACAACAGCTATAATATAGCTCATTTTCTCATAGAACCTTGTTCTCTATTGTGTTCATTTTGGCCTTGAACTTGCCTGGTTTTCATGAGTAAACTTAGAGAATATAGCCTTTCCTTCATTCTCCTAGAAACGGCCCTATTTCACACTTACTAGGTGATCTTCATTAGCTTAGCGTTAGAAGTATTCTGTAATACTATCTATTATAAGACTAAGTAATCATTAAAAGCCAAAAGCTTATCCTTATTCCATACCGATGTAACACTGTATGTCATCCTAGGAAATGGGTAGAAATATTAATCTTACAGTGTTCTTTCAGTTTAAGTTTGAATTTATTGTCCCTTTGAACCTATTTCTTGGGATCTCCAGTCATGTAGGTGGGGTGTCCATCAAACTTCAACTTTATTCATAGGCTTGTAAACCCTTTCCTCTTGATGATTTGACTACTTGATCTCTTGCCAAACCTTAAGTGAACAAATCAACTAGGTTATCGGCAGATTTGATATAATCTATCGTGAGTACTCCGGTGGAGATCAAGTTTCTAATGGTTTTATGGCGTCGTCGTATGTGACGAGACTTACCATTATAATGATTATTCAGTGCCCGAGAGATAGCTGATTGGCTATAACAGTGTACATGTAAAGCTGGCACTGGTTTCTCCCACATATGGGTATCTTCCAAAAAAGTCCTAAGCCCCTCTGCTTCTTGAGCAGCTTTGTCTAGAGCGACAAACTTAGATTCCATGGTTGATGTGGCTATCACGGTTTTTTTAGAAGATTTCCAGGACACTGCTGCACCTCCAAGGATAAAGACATATCCACTTGTGGATTTTGAGTTTTTGGAGTCCGCAATCCAGTTTGCGTCACTGTATCCTTCCAAAATTGCTGGTTCTTTACCATAGTGTAGTCCATAATTTTTGGTATAACATAGGTAATTCAATACTCTAGTTATTACTTTCCAATGTTTATGTCCTGGATTACTAGTATAACGACTTAGTATGTTTACTGCATGTGCTAAGTCGGATCTAGTACAATTTGTCAAGTACATCAGACTTCAGATTACTCGTGCATACTCAACCTGAAAAACTGCATCACCTGAGTTTTTAGTCAAATGAATATGTGGATCAACTTGAGTTTTTGCAGTCCCACTTGAATAGTTTTTGAATCTATCAAGTATCTTTTAAGCATAATCTGATTGTGATAAGATAATTGCTCCAGCATGTCTGTGAATCTTAATACCGAGAATGACATCTGCCAATCCCATATCTTTCATTTCAAAGTTACTATGAAGTAAGTTCTTTGTTTGACTAATCATGTCATTAGTGTTGCCAATAATGAGCATGCCATCAACATACAAACATAGCAAAACATATCTGTGAGGGGTACATTTGATGTATATGCATTTATCACATTCGTTAATGCTGAAACCATTTGACATCATCACATTATCAAATTTTTCATGCCATTGTTTTGGAGCTTGCTTCAGTCCGTACAATGATTTGACAAGTCTACAGACTTTGTGTTCTTGTCCGGGGACAACAAAACCTTCAGGTTGTTTCATATAGATTTCTTCTTCTAAATCTCCATGTAGAAAAGCGGTTTTGACATCTATCTGATGTATTTCTCGGCCTCTTAATGCAGCGATACCAACCAAAAGTCTAATGGAGGTTATTCGCGTCACTGGAGAATATGTGTCAAAAAAATCCAGACCTTCTTTTTGTCGGAATCCTTAAGCCACAAGCCTAGCCTTATACTTATCCACAGAACCATTGGTTTTCATTTTTGTTGTGAAAATCCATTTAATCCTAGTTGTTTAGACCCTTCGGGTAGATCGGTAATCTCATATGTATGATGTTGCAATACAGAATCAATCTCACTATTAATAGCTTCCTTCCAATTGGTTGCTTCTAGTGTAGACATGGCTTCTGAGTAAGTTTGTGGTGCGTTCTCTGTGAGAAACACCATCATGAAATCATCACCAAAAGATTTTCCCTTACAAGCTCTTTTTCTGCGTCGAGGTTCATCTTACGTCTTCCACATCATGTGTTGAGGTTCTGGAAGTGCTTGCCTCATTGGTTGAGAAGCTTGTTTCCCGTTGTTCAAGTGTCCTATTTTGACCTTGTTTTTCTTTACAAGGGAAAATGTGTTCAAAGAAAGACGCATTTCGTGATTCCATGACTGTATTCACATGAATATCGGGTATGTCTAATTTGTGAACCAGAAACCGATAAGCACTACTGTTGTAAGCATATCCTATGAAAATACAGTCCACTATTTTAGGTCCAATTGTAACCTTTTTTGGAGGTGGTACTGCGACTTTAGCAAGGCACCCCCACACTTTGAGGTATTTGTACGAAGGTAAAACACCTTTCCAAAGTTCATATGGCGTTTTGCCACTAACTTTATGTGGTATTTTGTTGAGAATATAGTTCGTAGTAAGCAAAGCTTCCCCCCACATTGACTGGGGTAACCCAAATTCCTGCAACATAGCATTCATCATCTCTTTGAGAGTTTGGTTTTTCTGTTCCGCAACTCCGTTAGATTCACGGGAATAGGGAGCTGTGGTTTTATGTATGATGCCATGTTGTTGACAGAAGTCATTAAACGGACCATCATACTCACCTCCTCTATCACTTCGAACTACTTTAATAGTTTTACCTAGTTGGTTTTCAACTTCAAGTTTATACTCTTTGAATTTTTATAAGGCTTTATCTTTGCTACGTAACAAGTATACATAATAGTATTTTGTATTATCATCGATAAATGTCACAAAATACTTTTTATCGCCTCTAGTTTGTATAAATTTCAAATCGCATAAATCTGTGTGTATTAAACTACGAGGTTCAGTAGTTCTTTGAACTTGGGAAGAAGGAGTTTATTCTTGTTTACTTTGCATTTTGGAATTAGGTTCAAATTTATTAATCTTTGCATAGATTTATAGTTGACATGTCCTAAACATTCATGCCAAATATTAAAAGACTCAACCAAATAAGCAACAGAATTATTATTAAATGAATTGTCAGAAGTTACAACATTAGCGTTATTAATCTTATCACTACGAAAGACTGTCAAAACAAACAACTTGACAAGTTCTCCTTTCTCATAACCCTTTCCCAAATACATCCCATTCTTCCTAAGTACCAATTTATCAGCTTCGAAGGTGACTCTGAATCCTGCCTTGCTCAAGAGAGTTCCTAAAATCAAATTATTCTTCATGTCCGACACATGTTTCACATTGTTGAGTGTGAGTTCATGTCCTGAAGTCAGCTTCAGAACCACTTTGCCGCGACCTTCAATCTTTGATGAAGCCGTGTTTCCCATGAACAGCTGCTCCTTCAATTTGATCTTTTGATAAGTGGTGAACATTGACTTATCAGTGCAGATATGGGTGGTTGCACCTGTGTCATACCACCATTCCATTGGGTTGTCATTGACCATGTTCACTTCATTGAGGACAGCGCACATATCCTCTTCAGTGAGGTTAGCTTCAGCCTTTTTGTTACCCTTGGGTTGGCTTCTGCATACATCAGATTTGTGGCCTATCTTGCCACACTTGTGTACATATACAATGCGTGTACGTACACCAATGCGTGTACCCTACTTTCTTTTTCCTATGTTCATATACCATGGATGTACGTTTATATCTCTGTACCTAATGGAGTTTCTAATTTTGTCGCAGGTAAAAAGAAGGCTAACAAAGATGATGAGAATGTTCATGTTAAGATTCCTGGACCGTCTAAGAAAAGAAAATGAAAGGAGATTGCGAATGAGGTACACCAAAAACCTGCTAAGGAACAAAAGGGATCAAAGATGGATGATGTACGAAGAAAAGCCGTAAATGATGACAAAGGGGAGCCCATTCGTGCTGAACCTAGATGTGGCTTACTCCTTCAAAAACAACATACAAACAATGTTGTCAAGGGACTAAATTGTTATTTCCAGAAACAAATCAGTGGAGCTGTTGCAAAGCTTGTTGAGTTATTTGAATGTCGCTCTGATTTTGTTCATCAACCATCTCCTACCACAAGGTCAAGGAGTACACCATTCACTGCACCTAGGATAAGGTCAAGGACTACTCGCACAAGTGTACCAGTGTCAAAGAGTACACCATCCACTCGTTCTGGTCTTAGATCTTCATCAAAGGCAAAAGAGGTATGTATATTAGGTGTGTATGTATTTTAATTGTTTTATGTACGTATCTAAATTAAAAATAATTAGGTTTTAGATTTTGGGGGTATGGTGTAGGTGGTAGAGCTCTTGCTTTGGGTTACTTAATAAAATTTTAGGCTTTAGATTATTGGGCTTGGGGTTTAGGGGTTTAGAATATTAGTTGTGTACGAAACTAAATTGTTTAATGGACGTATAACTAGTGTAATAGTTTTTAGGGTAAGGTTAGGGTTTATGGTTAGTTGTTTACGTTTTAGAGTAACTAATCAAGTATATTAGTTGTGTACTTCTCTGGGCTTACTTCTGCAAATATTGTTTATATGTACAGACGGCTGCAGCTGACGAGGTACACCCTGTTCAGTCAGACGTACACCCAGTTGAGTCGGACGTACAACTAGTGGAGTCATGTGTACATGAAACCTCACCAGTGGGCAGAACTACATCGTTGCCCAAAGAAAGTGTTGATGCCGTATTCAGTGATGTTCCTATGCCAAACAATGATGTTCCGGGTGATGTACCTAATGGTGATGAATTTTTAGGTGATGTACGTACACCTATTGGTGTAGATCATGTACATCATGCGCCTGTACCTGATGTACCACTGGGTGGACCAACTGATATGGAGGAAGAGATTGAAAAAGAGGCCCATGAAGTGGAGGTTGTCAAAGAGGCTGAGGATGAGGTTGTTAAAGAACCTGAGTTAGATGATGTACAAGTATATTTCTATGTCCCTCTTCTTACATATCTCCATTTTCATTTTTTCTAATCATGTACTTATTTCAACTAAAGGGACTTAAGGAATTAAATGGTGAACAGAGTGTACCAGCTCATGTACGTACATCATTGGCCGAGGAAGAGGTTGCCAAGGAGGCCCAGGAAGAGGTTGTCAAAGAGGTTGAGGAAGAAGTTGTGAAGGATGCTGAGTTAGATGATGTACAGAGGGTTGAAGCGACTGAGAAGTCTCCTTCACGCATTATTGATGATGTACAAGTATGTCCCTCTTCTTACATATCTCCATTTTCACTTTTCAAATCATGTACTTATTTCAATTAAAGGTACTTGAAGAATTAAAGGTTGGATAGATTAGACCTGTAAGGAATGGAGTTCCAACGCGGAAGATGCAGGAATATGTTGCCAATGTACAGAAACCTAAGGCTATTAAAGGTAGTGTTATGCGATACGATCCCTTATATGGCGTTCATAAGGATCATTTCATTAGACTTAAAGACATCTTGGACAGTGAAGAAGGGTAACTTTTATATCTTCATTGTTTATTTATTTTATTTATGTATTAAGTGGTGTACTTAATATCCACTTTGCTCTTTATTTCAGGATCAACAATGTGTTTGGTATTTGCAAACTGCGTAGGGATTTCTTCTTCCTACTCTCCAAGCCACACTGCTGGCTCAATTCTATGGTATCTATCAATAGGTTTTCTGTTCCTATATGTACGTATTTGAATTTTATGTAAGTATTTTTTTAAATGAATTTCGTATGTCATACAGCAAATGAAAATGATTGCCCTCATGTTGTGGCGGAAGTCCGGGGGGGAAATGAAGGAGAACCGATGCACAATAGTGGGAGCTATGTTCACATTTGAACTAATTAATCAATTCATTGGTTTTAAGGGTGCAATTGACAAGATATTTTTTTCTGAAGACCATCCTTAACACGTGTTGCATTTGGAGATCCTGGTAATCGTGTACCTGTTCTTCGATGGCTCAAAGATATAGATCGCATCTATGCACCCATCAATTGGAACTAAAAACATTGGGTTGGGTTGGAGATAAATCTAGTGGAGCGCAATGTCGCCATTTTGGATCCTATTATTTGCACAACCATAGATGCTCATTTGTCCTCTTTTGGTGATGTTGCCTTACTTTATTAGGGCCGTGTACAAGCAAGATTATCCAGTGACACCTTTTTCCTACGCCCGTGCAAGGTACATATCACAGAACGTAATGGCAGGCGATTGTGGTCCTATGGTCATGAAGTATTTGGAAATGAAGGCGTTGAACTATTCCTTTGACTTGCTGTCTAACATTGATAAGGAAGGATTTTTGAACCGAAGAAAGAAGTTTGCAGTGGATATCTATGAGTTTGGTATTACTCCCATCCCTCTAAATTCTTGGAAGTAGGTGTTTTATGTGTTTGTTTTAAGTACTTTTATGCTATGTTATTGTGATTTAAGTACAAGATGTTAGGTAATGTGTTTTCAAAACTTTTTAAAAATGTGTGTTAACTATCTTTACACTACAAAAAAATAGCCTCATTTGCGACGATTTTTTGCGAGGGAAAAAAACGTCGTAATTTTGCGACCAATTTGCGACGATTTTGCATCGTCCCTAAGACCGTTCTCGCAAAATCGTCGCAAATTTGTGTCCCAATTTTACGATGCAAAATCGTCGCAAATTGGTCATGGTTGCGACAATTTTGCGACAAAATACTTCTTTCGATGCAAAGTTGTCGCCAATATTTGCGACGTTTTTGTGACGCTAGATATTTTATTATTTGCCACAATTTTGCGTCTATTTTGCAACGATTTTTACGTTGCATCGATTTTGCGAAAACACTATATTGAACACGATTTTGTAGTTCTCACCTGTCTGGAGGTACAAAAGTATAGTTGCAAAATAGTCGCAATAGAGATGCACAAAAGTAGCAAAATCGATGCAAAAACGTAGCAAAATCGATGCAAAATCAAACTCATTTCTATAAATACAACGACCAGATGATGAACAAATGCATTAAAACAACAAACAACAAATCATCATTATCCGAAAAACACACAACTTTTTCAAATATTTGGTTATAAGTTATGTCGTCTAAGCATCATGAGGTTTACACGATTAGAGGATGGATGTACAATCGCAAAATTCCAGAAAATGGCGAAGTGACGTCAGAGTTTATAGACGGGCTGAACCAGTTTTTAACCCAGGCGCAAAACAACCAAAGAGCCATGATGGGAACATCCAAAGAGACCGGCGACGCGATAATTTACTGTCCCTGTAAGAAATGCAAAAATTTTACCGCACATGATACGCATACTGTTTGAAAACATTTATTTTCTAAGGGGTTTTTACCCAACTACAATGTCTGGTTTTCGCATGGGGAGAATTTTGTTGTGAATGTTCTGGGTAGTTCAAGCAGAAGTAATTTTCATGCAAATATAGAAGGTGGTAGTAATCATGAGGATAATAATTATCAGTACGGTCATGATACTTTGAATGCATTTGCATATGGAATTGTAGGTGGTAGTAATTATGAGGATAATAATTACCAGTATGGTCATGATAATTTTAATGCTTATGGAAATGCATATGGAAATGTTGATGGGAATAGGTTCAATGACATGGTTTATGATGCATTTCGAGAAACTACTGCTTCATTTAGTGATAATACTTTTGAAGAACCAAACCCGAGTGCCAAAAAAATTTATTATATGTTAGATGCTGCTAACGAACCTATCTACGAAGGATGTAGAGAAGGGCTATCAAAATTATCGCTAGCATCTAGGATGATGACAATTAAAAGTGAAGAAAACCTAACTGAAAATTGCATGGATAAATGGGGTGGATTGTTTAAAGAGTATTTGCCAGAGGGTTACTCTGCAGATAGTTACTATGAGATAAAAAAATTGGTAGCAAGTCTTGGATTACCGTCTGAGATGATTGATGTTTGCACTGATAACTGTATGATTTTTTGGAAAGCTGATGCTCAGTTGCAGGAATATCGTTTTTGCTCTCATCCAAAATATAAGAAGACTAGTGGTCGTACAAAAGTCTCGTTCAAGCGTATGTAGTATCTTCCAATAACAGATAGGCTGAAACGATTAGACCAATCTGAGCAAACAGTCGGAGCAATGAGGTGGCACGCAGAACACGAGAGTGGGGAAGGGGTGGTTGGCCATCCATCAGATGCAAAGGCGTGGAAACACTTTCACACGGTATATCCGGAATTTGCTGTTGAACATAGAAATGTTTATTTGGGCTTTTGCACTGATGGTTTAGTCCTTTTGGTTTGTCTGGTCAAAAATATTCGTTGTGGTCAGTCATAGTGACGCCATATAATCTTCTACCGGATATGTGTATGCATCGAGAATTTTTATTCCTCAGTATTTTGGTTCCAGGGCCTAATCATCCCAAAAGATCACTTGATATTTTCTTACAGCCTCTTATCCAAGAACTAAAGGAATTGTGGCATGTTGGTGTACGCACGTATGATTCGTCAACCCGGCATAACTTCAACATGAAAGTTGTTCTTATGTGGACGATAAGTGACTTTCGAGCTTATGGCATGCTATCTGGATGGACAACTCACGGGAAGTTATCATGTCCATATTGTTTAGACCAAATTGAATCATTTCAGTTGTCAGCTAGAAGGAAACCTTGCTGGTTCGACTGCCATCATCGTTTTCTTCCAAGGGGACATCCTTATAGAAAGAGTAAGACGTTGTTCCGAAAGAGAGTTGTTAAATCATCCCCAGTGATTTACCTGTCAGGTGAGTAGTTGGAAGAACAAATGGATGGTTACAATGCTGAAGAAACTGTTAAAGTTGGGGGTAATTGGCAAAGTCATCCTGCAAATATGCCTGTCGGGTACGGGGTGTACCATAATTGGCATAAAAGTATATTTTGGGAGTTGCCTTACTGGAAGGATCATCTCTTGAGGCACAACTTGGATGTTATGCATGTGGAGAAAAAAATTTCGAAAATATTATACACACATTGTTGAATGTTGTAGGTAGAACAAAAGACAATTGTAAGTCACGGCTAGATCTCGCAGTTCTATTAATAAGGCCCGAGTTACATATAATAAACGATAATCCGCTGCCGATACCAAGTTTCCGACTATCACTTGAGGCAAAGAATGCTTTGATCAAATGGGTTAAGGAGTGGGTGAAGTTTCTAGATGGATACGTGTCAACGTTTTCAAGGTGTGTTGAGCTGGGGGGGAAATTTTCTGGGATGAAGAGCCACGATTGTCATGTGTTTATGCAGTGATTACTACCTTTTTGTCTACAAGAGCTTTTACCGCAAGATGTGCACGAGTCCATTGCAGGTTTTTCTTAATTTTGTCTACTGTTATTGAATATGTTAATTTATTTCCCATCCAAGTTTATTCATATTTATCTGCGTTTTCAAATCAGGTATTGGAGCATTTTTCAGGGACTTATGTGCTAGAACGTTAATGGAGGACGAAATTCTGAAGTTGAATTCATACATTCCCATCACGGTTTGCAATTTAGAGAAGATCTTTCCACCTTCTTTTTTTGATGTGATGGAACATCTTGTTGTCCATTAACG
Source organism: Draba incana (assembly GCA_963576765.1). Taxonomy (NCBI): domain Eukaryota; kingdom Viridiplantae; phylum Streptophyta; class Magnoliopsida; order Brassicales; family Brassicaceae; genus Draba; species Draba incana. The sequence goes on from OY755207.1 coordinate 27,739,395, forward strand.
TTCTCGCAAATGGGACTGTTTTCTTGTAGTGTTAGTATGTTTAATTGTAGACCTTTTTTGTTATGTTTTGAGACTTGAAATGATATTTCATATTTTCGGTTATGGATGTAAACTTTCCGTATGTATGGTATGTACATATTTTATGTTTGCTTCCATGCAATTATTAAATGTTAAACATGTTAGACTTCCATACATTAAATCTACAATATTTATGTTACATATTAAATTACAACATTAAACACGATTGGACACTCCCTTTTTCTGCACACTTGAAATATCATTATTCTTTCTACATATTTTATTCATCTCTAAGAAAGTTGGATTATGTACGTCACCTTCCCAATTGTACATAATTAGATATGACATATATCTAACAACATTAATTACTCAATCGTCCACTATATATGCAATCTCATTATTCATTCCCATAAAAGAACTGAGATCTATTTACCTTTTATTCCAAATATGGATCCTTCCTATAACAATCTACCTGAGATCTATTTAGCTATTTTATACCCTAATCCTTTTACCATTCTTGTTAACTACATCCCTATAAGCAGGACTCCAATCTCTGCTATAAGGGAAATGTTCCATGGATGGCACATGAATGATATATCCATCCCAGTGTTTATTGACAAGCCATCTCTTATTCTTCCTCAATCTCCATTTAGAGTTTTTTTTTTAGCTTCTATTAAATGGAGAAAATGTGATCGCAAACTATCTTGAAGGCGTTAGGCTTTCATGCACCCCCGATACGTTCATTGATGGATTACGTCTACTATCCAGTGTTGCGCCTTATCACCCATTCGCCAATTTTGCATCCGCGCTCTTCTACACCCTTTCTCCTGCATCTGATGGAGCAAATATAGCTCGAAGACTATTTTGGGAAGCATACCCAACTGTAAGTGAAGCTGAAGATATTACATCGGAGGTCATGTTTCACATTGGTGGCCTCTATACCAATGATGACCCAACCTTTGCCGCTACATGGGATAACGTCTACCGCCCCCCATGCGTTGATCAATGCTCGATTGGTAACATTTGTAAAGAATGTTTCAAGAATTTTTCTTTTACTGGTACGCAGCTGAGGTATGCATATTTTTCTAAATGAGAGAATTCAAGTTCATATATTTTTAACCGAATGTACGTGTATTGACCGCGGAAGCAGGTATATGTACGTATATTTCACTTAATGTACGTATATATTCCTCCGATGAAGGCCGATGTTGTGGGAGGTTAGTTTTTACCTTTTGTACATTAATCTTCGTGTTTAGGTTTATGTTTAATGTTTATGTGTAATGTAATTTGCTACGTATATTCACTGTATGTACACGGGCTAAGTCCCATGCGCGTACACGCTGTGTAAGACCCACTTTAAGTTTGATGTTATGTTAAATGTTGAATGGTTATGTATAATGCGATGTTAATGGTTCCTGGATATTCACATAGAATGTTTTACATAAACATCTAACATAAGACTCTAAATACAAGGTCATGTACGCGACGAGGACAAATATACAAATGTACGTACATATATATGTACGTTTGTACATATATGCGTACATATGTATGTACATTTGTACCGATGTACGTCCAACAAAATCCTACCACATTTTACGACAAAAAAGCTATATGTACATCGCTTCATCCAAGGTATATGTACAAAGACAACTACAAATCCCGTACATCAGATAGGCTGTGATGTGCTAAGTTTTAACCCAAAATAATTCTGCAAGTGCACAGACAATCGCAGTAGTATATAGGGTATCGAATCCACAGAGACCAAGGTTACACTATGAGATTATAGATTCTGATTTAAAGCTAAGATAAAATATGAGTTGATGAATTTCGTGACGATGAAAACAGCAAATTAAACGATGTAAAATCAATAAAGATAAGCACTAGATCAAGGTCATTCTCTGGTGATCTCGGATTAAGGACTGAGCAACTATTCAGGAATTAAACTAAGTACGGTCTAGAACTCAAACACAATGATAATATTGCCCCACTGTTGTGATGTATCAATAACTTTGTCTAACAACCTAAATGCCTAAACTGCCGTTTGAATTCAAAAATGTTAACAAGCATTAAGAGTTGGTTCAATTTGTTCACAATTGATGGTAACAATCAACTGTCGTTAGTTACACACCAATTGCTCACCAATGGTTTATCTAGCAACCTAGAGCACTGCCGTGAATAAATTTAACTTGTATTCATAGATTAAGTGATCAGTAATAATCTAAGCATGAAGAATCCCTATTGATGAAGACATATGATTATGCAATCCTATTTGGCTCAGTCACTAACATCCTAATTCACCATTGAAAACCTCAATCTAGCTAATGGACTACTCAATCATGGAGAAAGCAAACACAACAAAACAATAAAGAGAATTCATGATGATAAATAAAATAGATAAGGGTTTAGAATTCCTCTCAATAGAGTTGTGGAATGAATCTCTAAATTGCAAATCCAAAAGCAAAGAACAACAGGAAGAGTCTCCAAGGGAAGTTCTAAAGATGTCTCCCAAAAGTAACGTGAAAAATAGAATGAATCGTCCCCCTGGTTTTGAGGTGGCTACCTCTTATTTATAATTAAAAGTAGGTTAAAATCGGATATGGGTGACCGACCGGTCGGTCTGGTCTTGGTCTTCTCACGGTCTAAAAGCGTGGACCGGTCGGTCTCGTGTGCCGATCGACCGGTCATGTGTAAGACCCACTTTAAGTTTGATGTTATGTTAAATGTTGAATGGTTATGTATAATGCGATGTTAATGGTTCCTGGATATTCACATAGAATGTTTTACATAAACATCTAACATAAGACTCTAAATACAAGGTCATGTACGCGACGAGGACAAATATACAAATGTACGTACATATATATGTACGTTTGTACATATATGCGTACATATGTATGTACATTTGTACCGATGTACGTCCAACAAAATCCTACCACATTTTACGACAAAAAAGCTATATGTACATCGCTTCATCCAAGGTATATGTACAAAGACAACTACAAATCCCGTACATCAGATAGGCTGTGATGTGCTAAGTTTTAACCCAAAATAATTCTGCAAGTGCACAGACAATCGCAGTAGTATATAGGGTATCGAATCCACAGAGACCAAGGTTACACTATGAGATTATAGATTCTGATTTAAAGCTAAGATAAAATATGAGTTGATGAATTTCGTGACGATGAAAACAGCAAATTAAACGATGTAAAATCAATAAAGACAAGCACTAGATCAAGGTCATTCTCTGGTGATCTCGGATTAAGGACTGAGCAACTATTCAGGAATTAAACTAAGTACGGTCTAGAACTCAAACACAATGATAATATTGCCCCACTGTTGTGATGTATCAATAACTTTGTCTAACAACCTAAATGCCTAAACTGCCGTTTGAATTCAAAAATGTTAACAAGCATTAAGAGTTGGTTCAATTTGTTCACAATTGATGGTAACAATCAACTGTCGTTAGTTACACACCAATTGCTCACCAATGGTTTATCTAGCAACCTAGAGCACTGCCGTGAATAAATTTAACTTGTATTCATAGATTAAGTGATCAGTAATAATCTAAGCATGAAGAATCCCTATTGATGAAGACATATGATTATGCAATCCTATTTGGCTCAGTCACTAACATCCTAATTCACCATTGAAAACCTCAATCTAGCTAATGGACTACTCAATCATGGAGAAAGCAAACACAACAAAACAATAAAGAGAATTCATGATGATAAATAAAATAGATAAGGGTTTAGAATTCCTCTCAATAGAGTTGTGGAATGAATCTCTAAATTGCAAATCCAAAAGCAAAGAACAACAGGAAGAGTCTCCAAGGGAAGTTCTAAAGATGTCTCCCAAAAGTAACGTGAAAAATAGAATGAATCGTCCCCCTGGTTTTGAGGTGGCTACCTCTTATTTATAATTAAAAGTAGGTTAAAATCGGATATGGGTGACCGACCGGTCGGTCTGGTCTTGGTCTTCTCACGGTCTAAAAGCGTGGACCGGTCGGTCTCGTGTGCCGATCGACCGGTCATGTTTCCAGGGGCTCCGAAGTCTGCAAATCCCCAAGCAAGCAGATGCTCAGAGCGGACCGAGCAGGTGCTCGGTTATGAGAAAACACCTTTTCTCTCCAAATTCATCCCGTTTGCTCCAATGACCCCCAATAACTCAAATCCATGTTCCCAAGCCTCCTTTAGACCTAAAATGACTCAAAAGAGAATGAAAGACTCGATAAACCCCTACAAAACAAAGGTTAGAATGCGCCAAAAACGCATTATATCAGGCTGCTTGCATGTTTTCTTGTTATGACCTTCTTTTTTGCACCTGCTACATTTGTTTGGTATCACCTTCTTCTTCTTCTGTCCCTGCAAAGTATAGAAATTTAAGTTGTACATCACCTTTGTGGACGATTATTATATAGAGAATATAAGAGTTGGCAATTAACCCTTTTCACTTTCTCCCCTATTGACAAGAACCGTTTCGATGGAGGTCTCCCTAGAGGTCTCCTTGTACTTGGTGGAATCATGTGTATTTTCTTCAAGTCATCCGGTAACTCCACGTCTCTTGAGTTTTGTGTAGGCAGTATCGCGTCATCATATGTTTCACGGAATACATCACGTTTATACCACCAACCAACAATTATTTTAACGTCAATATTGGCCTCAATGGCAGCAGCCATAGCATGTTCGTATAGAATCTTCAATTTGTTGTACTCTAGACACGTACATGATATGTCGTCAAGTACCAAGTGGTACTGTGTTCCGTCTTTGCCAGTTACTTGGTAACTCCATGAACTAGACTTCACTATACTATATGTACCAGACGCAGGTAACTCCACTAAGTATCGTAAGTCCACTTATTCTGTCACCAAGGAGTCAGATTTATGCCCTTCCACACGCCTTTTCTCAAACCATCGCATTAGTACCGATTGATACAATGCATTTTTGGCGCATTCTAACGTTTGTTTTGTAGGGTTTTATCGAGTCTTTCTTTCTCTTTTGAGTCATTTTAGGTCTAAAGGAGGCTTGGGAACATGGATTTGAGTTATTGGGGGTTATTGGAGCAAACGGGATGAATTTGGAGAGAAAAGGCGTTTTCTCATAACCGAGCACCTGCTCGGTCCGCTCTGAGCACCTGCTCGCTTGGGGATTTGCAGACTTTGGAGTCCCTGGAATCGGGACCGACCGGTCCTCCACAAGGGACCGACCGGTCCACACATTAAAGAACACGAAGACCAGCCCCCTGGAAACAGAACCGGTCGATCGGCACACGAGACCGACCGGTCCACGCTTGAAGACCGTGAGAAGACCAAGACCAGTCCGACCGGTCGGCCACCCAGATCCGATTTTAACCTACTTTTAATTATAAATAATAGGTTGCCACCTCAAAACAAGGGGACGATTCATTCCATTCTTTCACGTTACTTTTTGAGACATCTTTCAGAGCTCTTTTGAGATTCTTTCCATTGTTCTTTGCCTTTGGATTCAAGATTTGGAGATTCATTCCACAACATATATTGAGAAAAATTCTAAAACCTTTATCTCTTTCATTATCATTATGAATTCTTCTCCATTGATTGCTGCGTTTTTATTCTCCATGATCGAGTAGTCACTTAGCTAGATTGAGGTTTTCAATGGTAAATTAGGATGTTAGTGACTGAGCCAAATAGGATTGCATCATCATATGTCTTCATCAATAGGGATTCTTCATGCTTAGATTAATATTGATCACTTAATCTATGAATACAAGTTAAACTTATTCACGACAGTGCTCTAGGTTGCTAGATAAACCATTGGTGAGCAATTGGTGTGTAACCAACGACAGTTGATTGTTACCATCAATTGTGAACAAATTGAACCAACTCTTAATACTTGTCATCATCGCTGAATTCAAACGACAGCTTAGGCATTTAGGTTGTTAGACAAAGATATTGATGCATCACGACAGTGGGGCAATGTTATCATTGTGTTTGAGTTCTAGACCGTACTTAAATTGAATCATGAATAGTTGCTCAGTCCTTAATCCTAAATCACCAGCGAATGACCTTGATCTAGTGCTTGTCTTTATTGATTTTACATCGTTTAATTTGCTGTTTTCATCGTCACGAAATTCATCAACCCATATTTTATCTTAGCTTTAATTTGAAATCCATAATTTCATAGTGTAACATTGGTCTCTGTGGATTCGATACCTATTATACTACTGTGATTGTTTGTACACTTGCAGAATTATTTTGGGTTAAAACTTTATTGACATCCGGTCGATCTCCACAGACCCGCGGACCGGGTAAGTCCCCTGGAATCCCGACCGACCGGTCCAGTATCGGGACCGGTCGGTCCCATCCCAGGTAAGTGAAAAAAATTTTGGTTTTTCCGGTTTAAACCGGTTTGGTTCACTTGATTTGAACCAGTTTTCCTTATAAACACAAAAACTGGCGACCACACCTCCATTCCCGATCAAAATCGCAAACTCCATCTCTTTCTTGTGTTTTTGGTGATTTTGCTCTAAAACTTCATCAAACCCTAACTTCTAGAGTTCTTACCCAAATTGAACATTTTTTTGCTCTAATTCGCTTAGTTTTTCAAGCTCTATCTGATTATACCATCAATTTGTTCGATCTGCAAGGTATGAAGTTGTTATTTGGATGAGAAAGTTTTGGGTTTTGGGGTTTTCTTTCTCTTTGGATTTTTACATTTAATTCACTTGTTTCTCACTCTCAATTGGTTTGATTCTGCAGCCATGGGTCGCACTGGACATCCACTCGCCACCAATTCGCCACCCAAAGATGGCTTGAATGAAGAACATAAACTTCGAATTAAGCGTGCTCACGACAAACCAAAGAGATCGACGAGAAAGGAGAAGGGCAAAGGGATAGCAAGTTCTAGTCAATCGGATGCTCCGCGATGATCGTGAAGTTTGAATGTTCAATGGCCAAGACCGGACGGTATTCCTTTCCCTGGAATCGATATTCACCCTAAGTTAGAACGGAAGGAATTAGTTAGTGAACCATCTTATGAGAACAAACGGGCGTATTATGTCATCAGATGCTGGAAGAATTGGGTATATTAGACGAAGTACTTGCTATTCTCGATCGCATGGGCTTTGGGACAATGGCTACATACTAGTATCCTTTATATCCAGAACTGGTACGACAGTTTCTTGCCTCCTGTGAGGTCTATTATGCAGATGCGGCTCATAGGACAATTGATAGAGGATCCCTCACTTATGTGATCAGAGGGATTGAGTATGTGATCTCCCTTCAGGACTTGTGTACTATTTATGGTTTTGACAAAAGTAATACAAGTCTAGAGTTCCCTGATCGTCATTCTTTTCCTCAAAGCGACCGACTATGGAACTTGATCGGTATGGGTCCTGCAACGTCACGTAGCATGAAGCTCACCCTTATCAGGAATCCAATTATCCGTATTGTTGCTAAGGCTCTGAGTACTACCATGTTCTGCAAAGAGGAACCAGGAACTGTGCATCTTGATGAGTTATTCTTGCTGCATTTAGGGATGCCAGAGTTTGTGTCAGAGATTTACACAGAGCGTCCTCGCGACCAGCGCACTAACTTCGAAGCAGCATTTGCACATTTCCTAACAGAGAGGAAGATCAGGGGTCTAGCTGGACCTGGAAAGATGAAGCAGGAAGTATGTGGAAGTCTCCTCACTCCCATCTTTATATTCCATGAGATTGATACGAGCAACACTGAGGAAATCCTGGATATACAACATTTGACTCAGAGTAGATGGATAATTGGAGGTAAGTGGCGATACTTTGATTTGGATGGGATTCAGAGCTCCATTTCATTACCTAGTGAGCATGCACCACTCACTTCCATGGACAACGTGAGATTTTTACAGTCCGCCTAACCTCAGAGCACAGATCCAGATACACCTCTGCAGCGCCGAAAGCCATGTTAGTAGAGGTGTTGGTACTGCAGGTACTAGCAGTGGTACTGCCCCGCCTGAACAGAGCTACCGGCTTCCACCGTACGAAAACCAGTTCGCCGTTTCTCCACTTCGCGACACATGGACTACATCCGCGTACAGGCAGTGGCATCACAGAAGTCTTCAGAAGATGCACAGTATGATGTCCACCATTTGGGGTGCTCTTTCTTGTTCCTGAGGCACAGATGCAGTAGGAGGATCAGGTTTTGCTGGAAGCCACATGCCCCCGCCTGCTGGACTTTCTACCACATTGAGATCAGATGATAACGCTATGGTAGCTGACTCCGAGGACACTGCGGATTCTGACGAGTCTCCAGAGTTCTGATGATGAAGTTAGATTTTCTTCCTTTTATTTTTCTTTTCGTTTTATTTTTCTTACTTTTAATAGTCCTTTCCTTTAGATTTTATTTCACACCGGGACGGTGTAAAGTAAGTCTGGGGGGGAGTGTTATTAGTACTAATTATGTTTTCATTTTTCTTATGTCTTATTGAGTCTCGTTTTTATTCTCTTTTTTATTTTCTGTTTTATTGAGTCAATACTTTGTAGGGAATCAGGACTTTATCTTATGATGATATTTGAACTATCTATGTTTAATCTTCTCTCTAGTGACCATTTTTACAGAGCATGGGTACAAGGAACAGCTGGAACACTTTGATACACTATCTTCCAGGTTTCAGATTGACCAAAATTTCCTCTCGTTACTGGCACTAAATTAGGGAAACGAACCATATTCAGGACTCCTTATTCTTTTTACCACTCTTGTTGTTCCTGAATAGCTAGCTCATTTTTAGCTAGTACCCTCCTTAACCATTACCTCTTTTCAAACTCCTTGCATTCTTGTTACTTCATTGTCACATGTGGAGCATATGCGCAAAAGGGCCGGAAAGAATCGAGTCGACACTGCATCTAAATCACTCTTTCTGAAGAACCGAGCACCTGCTCGCAATTTCAAAAGAAGATTTTATAAAGAGGAAGGAATAGCAATGATGAGCTCCACTTGGGTACGTACAACACTTCTATTTATCTTCGTGTTTGAGAGACACATACCTGGAATGTAAACCCTCTTCATCAAAATTCTAAAAAAAAAAAAAAAAAAAAAAAAATTCGATGATGAAGAGTGGTAAGTTGTAAAACAGAGAAAAAGTGTCTCTCTGCACAGTGAGTATACCCAAGGTGGATGATTAGCCGAATGAGACGTTAGAGAGTTTTGGAGAAGAAAGAGTGGTTTAGAGAATGTGGATATCAACGTACTCATTCTCTCTTGCAATTTTGTGTGATATCCTGCATCCTCTACAAAACATTGGGTAACCCTTAAACACTCTAAATACTTTGAACTCCACCTCTAAATGGCCTTCACCCCTTAGCATCGTCTACCCTAAAAAGGTTCCTTTAGCGAGATCCTCGCGTATACTTTGAATGCGTTGAGTTTGTGTTTGGGAAATGGCCTGGTTGAGAAATGTGTTGAGGATGTTTTGGTAAAGCTTTGCTATTTGTAATCTGAATTATGTGGTCTGCAGATTGAGGATTTTAAACTCGGTTAACTGAGGATAAAAGAATTCCCGCGTTTTCAAACCTTTCTCCTTTACTTACTATTGGATTTGTTTGAGGACAAACAAAGATCTAAGTCTGGGGGAATTGATATAATGCGTTTTTGGCGAATTCTAACCTTTGTTTTGTAGGGTTTTATCGAGTCTTTCTTTCTCTTTTGAGTCGTTTTAGGTCTAAAGGAGGCTTGGGAACATGGATTTGAGTTATTGGGATTCATTGGAGCAAACGGGATGAATTTGGAGAGAAAAGGCGTTTTCTCATAACCGAGCACCTGCTCGGTCTGCTCTGAGCACCTGCTTGCTTGGGGATTTACAGACTTCGGAGTCCCTGGAATCGGGACCGACCGGTCCTCCACAAGGGACCGACCGGTCCGCACATTGAAGAACACGAAGACCAGCGCCCTGGAAACAGAACCGGTCGATCGGCACACGAGACCGACCGGTCCACACTTAAAGACCGTGAGAAGACCAAGACCAGAACGACCGGTCGGCCACCCAGATCCGATTTTAACCTACTTTTAATTATAAATAAGAGGCAGCCACCTCAAAACAAGGGGACGATTCATTTCATTCTTTCACGTTATTTTTTTAACATCTTTCAGAGCTCTTTTGAGATTCTTTCCATTGTTCTTTGTTTTTGGATTCAAGATTTGGAGATTCATTCCACAACATCTATTGAGAAGAATTCTAAAACCCTTGTCTCTTTCATTATCATTATGAATTCTTCTCCATTGATTGCTGCGTTTTTATTCTCCATGATCGAGTAGTCTCTTAGCTAGATTGAGGTTTTCAATGGTGAATTAGGATGTTAGTGACTGAGCCAAATAGGATTGCATCATCATATGTCTTCATCAATAGGGATTTTTCATGCTTAGATTAATATTGATCACTTAATCTATGAATACAAGTTAAACTTATTCACGACAGTGCTCTAGGTTGCTAGATAAACCATTGGTGAGCAATTGGTGTGTAACCAACGACAGTTGATTGTTACCATCAATTGTGAACAAATTGAACCAACTCTTAATGCTTGTCATCATCGCTGAATTCAAACGACAGTTTAGGCATTTAGGTTGTTAGACAAAGATATTGATGCATCACGACAGTGGGGCAATGTTATCATTGTGTTTGAGTTCTAGACCGTACTTAAATTGAATCATGAATAGTTGCTCAATCCTTAATCTGAAATCACCGGCGAATGACCTTGATCTAGTGCTTGTCTTTATTGATTTTACATCGTTTAATTTGTTGTTTTCATCGTCACGAAATTCATCAACCCATATTTTATCTTAGCTTTAATTTGAAATCCATAATTTCATAGTGTAACCTTGGTCTCTGTGGATTTGATACCTATTATACTACTGCGATTGTCTGTGCACTTGCAGAATTATTTTGGGTTAAAACTTTATTGACATCACCGATCTTAAAAATTCCACCATCCACACTATTGGGTAACTTTTTACCAATGCTATCACCGCATTCATTGACTCTCCGATATTACTTGTCATCATGTTGAACCGATTCCCCTTGAAATGTGCGTGTGACCAATGTTCTACGCCAATTTCTTCTAAATAATTCCCACATACCGGACTTCGTATCTTCAACTCATTGAACAAAGTATTGAAATCGGAGACCTTGTATGCCTTTGTAGCGTTAAAAAATAGCTCTAACACACCAAATCCTCCATATTTTCTGATGTTTCTTTCCATATAGTCGACACACGCCCCATGGTGAGCTAACGGGTACACGGTACTTAAACCTTTGTATATGCACGAGTGTCTGTCTGAAACTATACACAATTCCTTGTTGTCTTCAATGATTTCTGCTAACTTTGTAAAGAACCACACCCATGACGTGTCGGTTTCACCGTCCACTATTCCAAATGTGATTGGAAATATTTGGAAATTTCCATCTTGTGTACATGCAATTAAGAGCACACCTTTGTAACGCCCTGTTAAATATGTGCCATCAACCACAAGAACTTTCTACATGTACTTAATACCTCTAATTGAAGCACCAAGGGCAATAAAGAGATATTTAAACCGTGATTTACCATCTCCTTCTGGTGTGGAATGAATGTGGTAAATAGTTCCAGGATTAGCCTTCTGCAATAGATATAAGTACGTAGGTAGAAACTTATAACTCTCTTCCTCATCACCTCTCACTTTGTCAATCGCAGTCTCTTTAGCTCTCCACACTGTGTGATAAGGGATCCTTATATTGTTATCTTGCAATATCATATGTGTTAACTCTACAGCTTTTGGACCTCCACGTACATTATTGTATTTCCCTTTTAATAACTCGGCAACTAGCTTAGGATTCGCATGTTTGTTATACTCTTTACGCGTGTCGATGTCACAAGTGTGGACTGAACCCACTGTTATTATCTTGAATTTTTTTGTCTTCTTATCATACCCGCTGTCAACTTCCACGGGCACTTTTTATCTTTACACTCATATTCCAATCTTATGGGGTTTGATCTTCCTACTTTTATCCTATACTGTCGACGTACATAGTTCATTGCTAACATCAACTGAAGTTTCTGCTTCATAGCAAACACACGCCCCACATATAAATTATTGTCATTCAGCCACATTTCCTCTTCTGCATCCGTTATTTCCAAACAAGTTGTATCATCGTACACAGGTGTTGCGTCATCGTCCACAAACTCAGCAATCTCTCTCCATCCTCCTAAGCCTTTAAACCCATACACAACCTGATGCTCATCCACTGGAATATTGCTCATCCACTGGAATATTGCTAACTTCTCCAAAACTGTTTGTTGTTCCATCAACCTCAGCATTCAAACCGTCTCTCATGTACATTGGCTCGCCAATGGGTGTACGTACATCGTCACTAAGCTGACTGATTCCCAAGCAAAATGACGGTGTACGTACATGATCATATACTTTACCCGGTACAGCAGCTTGTACAGCATCCGGTACAGCAGCTGGTACATTATTCGGTACATCATCCACTACATCATCTGGTACAACATCTTGTACAACACTACATACCTTGTCATTAATGTGACCACTAGTTTCTCCTTCACAAATCATCGTATTTATATCCATGTACGCAGTAGCCCCACCCATTTGCTTCATAAGTTCTAAGTGCCCTATCGGCGCATTCTCCCCTACTCCCTGACCAGTTTGTGCAGAGCACACTTGACCATCCCAGTTATAACCTCCACTATGATATTGCTCCCATAACTGGTCCCCTAATAATCTATCATTCCTACCATCGTAATCGTAATCTTCCATCGATCTTTCTTCATCTCCAGAACTACTGGACTCTTCTATTGAGTCTTCCTCACTTCTATTAAGTCTTCTATTGAAGCAATCTGGTCCCACCTTCTTCCAACTGTCGTGTACAGATTTGTGGTTTCTCTTATAAACTCATCTTCAAATTGCTTCTTCTTCAAAGTGTTTTTATGAACCTATGCTCTCTGTCATTCGTGTCTTCTTCAATCTTTACTGTGCCTCTCAAGGTAACAATTCCACAAATAAATTCTAATTATCTTATTTCATTTGCCTTTTTGTACGTGTACATCCTTCTTCCTCTCTCCAAGGAAATGTTGTTTTTTCATTAATTAACATTTGAGCTGAACCAAAATATAGGGGTAATTGTGGCATTATTTGGGTCAAAGTGACAATTTTGTGTTAAAAACTTAAAAGTGATATATGTGCATTTTATAACTGCCTTTTTGTGACTTTTCTGTAAGTGTCCCTTTGGTTTTTCCGTTAATTAATTGTACTATTCGTTTGGCATGCAATTTTGAAAGTCCTATCGCAGATGCTAGATGAAACTTCATGTAAAGTAAAGATAGACAAAATTTGACAGAAAGAATGTAATTTAAACCGGTTGTACCTCCTATACAGAAGTTTTGGTTCCACTAGTGCATGTCGTCATTAATTATCATTGTTTTGGAAACCAAAAAAAGAAAGAAAAAGGCCCGCTCATCTTTAACCCAACATTAACTTGATGAGGTGCGACCTAATAATAACATCAGAAACATCCCAACAATTACATTAAAAGATAGTGTTGTACGTAAGAAAATTCACGTGATTCACAACATTTATACGATATCGAAAAACTGTGTAAAACTATATTTGATAGATTAGATGTTCACATAAAAAAATCATCAAAAAGTATAACTGTTAAATTCACTCTTGTTAGATAGACAAAGAACTCCAAAAGAGAAAACGATTACAAATGAAACTATAAAGTGAAAGAAGCGAGTTAGAACCCATTAAAACTTAATTCATATGTTGTCAAAAAGAAAATATCAACTTCATACATGATGACTTGATGACCAAACTAAGATGATTTATCATAGGTTTTCTTTGTATGACAATGTATTAGATCTTATCCATAATCCATGCATCTAGCGGCTTAGATATCGTTGAAGGTAAACTCAAGAAGCTATAGCTTTTGGTGTTTGATCTTGCACGGATTTTAAAATATGGAGGATTTTTCTGGTTACATTTCTTCGACTATGCTAACCATAAAAAGGAGAAACATTTTTACGCTTCTGATCGAGAGGGGTGTGTTTATAAGAAGCTAATGTGGCTTATTGGAGAAATGGCTAATGCAGAAGTGTATCCTGCTACATATTCTGCAGTCAGAGCCGGTCCTGAGCATAGGCGGGAGAAGCGGTGGTTTTGGGCTTCCAATTTAGTTTTAGGCTTGAAATTTTTTTTTTTTTTTTTTTTTTGGTAGTAACTTGGCCTCCATTTCCGGTTCGGCTTGGGGCCTCCGTTGGCTCAGGACCGGCCCTGTCTGCAGTAGCTAGTGAGAATATGATTGGAAGGCTAAAAAACAAAACTATGCTAATTAGAGACAAAAGAATTGTAATGGTAATTTCATACGTTATAATATTGGAGTTCATTATGTAATATAATTAGCTCAGAATAGAAGGCAATGTCAGATATTTATTTACCTGGGCCATTGGAAAAATTTATCTATCTATCTATCTATACTATAATAGATGGTCAACACTCTTCATAGATGGACATGTGGTGCTCTCTGCAATCGATATCTGGCACATTGTAATTTAAAAAAAAACCTTGCATTTATAGACTCTCTGACTTCTTTTTCTTCATACAACTTTTCCTCATGCGAAAGCTCAAAAGGTTTATCTGATTCCAGACTGAAGGGTTTTGTTGTATTTTTTTGTAAGTTATTCTCGAGGGTTTTCACGGATCGTTGAGGATTTCCGAAGTTGGAAGCCATTTAATATCTAGGTTTCAGTGATTTCTCCGGTCTACCCATAATCTTTTTCGAACAAATGCCTCATCGTCTTCTTCTTCCTCTTGGTTTTTTCCCTCGCTTGATTCGTTGGTTAATCCGTAAAATGGGTCTCAAGAGAAAGAAGGGTGATGGTGGAGTTAAAAAAAAGGAAGGAGAGATCAATAAGTCCCATCAGAAAGTCAAATTGTCATAGGAGAAAATTTCACGATCCCAAATTTATGTGGCATCTTGAGATTTTAGCAGAGCAGTATGAAAATAGCAAGGTTGGCTTCTATTCATTTGATTTTAGGGTTTATGTATCTCCCAAAATTAACAAGATATGTTCCGGTATATATTTAATGTGAAAGATGTTTAGAATAAGTTGTTCATATGTGTTCAGTTGCCATTATCGTCTATGAGTTTATGGTTACGATGTGGATTGAAATAATTTAGACTTCTACTTCTAAATGGAAGATGTTTCATGTCTCGATGTAAAACTTAGCAATAAATAATTAATCAAGTTGCTCATAAAAACAACCATCAAAGAATAAATTGAAGAATATGTGAGAGCTTGATCATATTCTTCCAAACTATTTCTCTATGTTTTCTAATGTTGTTACCTCTTTTTTTTATTCTATATTTTTTCTCTTTAATGTAGGGAAAGACAAGTATGTGAGCGCAAATGTACCGAGCACCAATGGTATGTTTCCTATATTATTTTAGGTTACAAAGAACGTTCTAGGTGATATTAGATCAATCACAAGATTGAACAAGCTTGGTATGGTGAGATTTGGTGTTCCTCTTTGTTGAAACATGGAGCGAGCTCAAGAGATCACAAAGGCTTTGTTAGTTCTTACAATTCGTTGAAAGACTTGAAATTTCGTCCATTTAATTAAAAGTTGAAAAACCTTTGATGTTCCTCTATTTATGTTTTCAAGAATACATTATGATAGATGTTTAGTTGTGTTAAGCAAGGAGTGATAAAAAGATTTTCTACTTGAGGAACATTGCTCAAGCCTTACTATTTCATTTCGTCCTGGATAATTCACCTTCACTATTTTTTAGCTATCTCTTTTTTACTTCACGAAAAATGCATCTTTTAAGATTATTTTTATTTTTACATTCCTTCCATGGACTACATTTTTCTTATTTGTAGCTAAAATCAAAGATAGAGAAGTAAGCAATGGAAATGGCCAAATTGAATTTTTTTTGGAAACTATTTGAGCAAGATGATAAATGAATAATATTTGAGAAGAATATGTCTGAAGATGAAAATAAGATTCGTTTTTGGTAGGACCTCACCAGATCCATCCTTGTCTTTTCTAATTTCTTAACCAATTATTAAAAGAGTGATTTATACAAATTTCAATTTCATATGTTCCATTTTTGGTAGAAGAGGAGTCTTTTATGGTTTAATGGAAAATTTGCATCACCATTGGAATGCACAAGAAGATTGCGAAAGTAATCACGATGTTTGAATATCTACCAAACTTAAACAAAACCATAACTTAAAAATAGTTAGCACGACAATTTGCTCTGAACTTGCCATGTGTACATATAATTTTTTTTTCTCCGATTTGAGTTCTGAAATTCCCAAGCGTCTTTGCCTTCGTCTTCCTCTTATGAACGTTATCATTAATTCTTCCATCCACCTTTATTAATCTGCCTGCGGAGCTTCCAAACAAACATGTGTTCACCTGTCTCTATATGAAACTGAAACGAAACGAATCGGTGATGACGCTAACAACGATTATCGCGACGAGCTAGAGATGTTTGCTCATCCGACTCCCCGTTTCCTCCCATTCGATCTAGATTCTTCACTCTTTTCCTCTGTTTTAATTTCACTCATCACTGCAGCTTTGGAATCGTGACTTATTCTCAAGATTTTACGGTCTCTCTTGCCATATTATGGGTTCTCTCTATTTTTGCTTCTCTCCCTCTGTCAAACCAATCTCTAAAAGGGAGGATGTCCTTTGATTGGAATATGTGTCGGAGATCCCACAAATCGGCTTCCTTAGATTTCATCTTTGCTTGATTGGAGTACGTCTTTACCAATTAGTTTTCAGGTGAGTTTCTCGCTTTTTAATGCCTTCTTTGCCCTTTTGACTTGTCCGATCTCGTCTGTTGTGAGGAATCGTCTCGTTTGTCCCTCAAACGACGACTCAAATCTTATAAATCCTTGTTATAAAACTCATTTTCTTTTAAGTTTATTTTTAATACGAAAAATAACAAAATTACCCTAAAACCAACCCATATTTGTTATATTACAACTTATACCTGTGTATAACCCACCCACCCAAAAAAACGGGTCAAATCCGAAATTGTAAAAAAGAAAAAAACCTAATTTACACAGATTCTTTCTTTTTACTCTGAGGATTCAAAATTACACAGATTCTTTTACGATTCCTCCTCTTTTACTCTCTCAATTCAAATCCACTTCTCCTTGTTCGTGCTCGACAACTCTCCCTCTCTCCCTTCTCCTCCGACAGTCAATTTCTCCTTTTATCTTGCAGATTTGCTTCTAAGGTTTAGGTTTGTGATGCCGCCGAAGATGATTTTTCCTAAGGGGATGAATCCTAAAGGGAGGAAGAAGAGTCATAAGTCGCCAGATAGAGTAGTGGAACCGTTAGCGGAGGAAGAGGCGCAAACGGAAGCGAGTCAAGAAGAAAGTGAAGAAGACGAGAGAACAGAGACTGAAGAAGAAGAGGAGACTGAAGAAGAAGAGGAAGAACATGACACCTCCGATGCGAATTTAGTAAGTATTCCTCTCCATTTAGTTAGGTAAAACAAGAGAAAACTTGGGAAAAATAGTTCGTTTTAGTAAGGGAATTTGTTTGTTTTTGTGCAATTTGATCTTTATTGCAAGTAAATTGACACATTTAATCAATAAAGCATGTCAATTTAGAGGTTGGGTTTGAAGAGAAACTGGAAAACTTGGTAAAACAAGAGTGCTGTAAAACTGGATAACTTTGTAAAAATATACAGATGTATAAATGGAATAACTTGGTAAAAATGATTGATGCAGGGATCTGGTGATGAAGCAGAGGTTATGAGACCTTTGAGTATGTACTTCCAACCAACAGAGTACAAGAAAAAGATAAGGATCTCGACGAGATGCTACGTCAAAGAGTTTGCTAAAACTCTGGAGAATTTGGAGCCTCCACTTACGCGTGCTGAGAAGAATTGGTTTGCAAGCCATCCCCAGTTCAAACACATCTTCCACTTGCCAAAGCAAGGTTTGGACCACAGTCACAAGCTCCAAGGCATGTGGATGCTTTTACTCCGAACCGCACGCATTGAGAAGAAAAAGGAGGCGTGGTTCGTGGTTAATGGCGTTCCTATCCGGTACGGTCTGAGAGAGCACGCCTTAATATCCGGATTAAACTGTAGAAATTATGAGGTGAATTATGTGAGGAGGCAGTTTGGTAGAAAAAAAGTCAGATATGAAGATGTCAAGAAGAAGCTAGAAGATGGGATGCCAGCTAATAGAGATAGGTTGAGGATGCTTGTGTTGTATTTTCTTTGCAGCATCATCATAGCTCAGGAAAAATGTGGAAAGCATGCAACACCGATCCCCGATTTCTTCCTGAAAGTTGTTGACGATCTTGAATTGTGCAAGAGTTATCCGTTTGGGAGGTTGTCTTTTGAGTACATGCTGAAACAGATGTATCACTTCCTGGATAAATTTAACGGAGTCGTCGAGGAAGACATTTTAAGGCCGATTCCCGGTTTCTGTATCCCTCTGGAGGTATGTACAATTAGGAAGTAATTGTTGCAACATTTGAATAATTGAAACTATTTCAACTATAAGTGTGTTGTGCAGCTGCTAGCGTTTGAAGCAATTCCAGATTTGGGGAGTACTTTCCTTGAGCCAATTCTAGAGGCAGACGGTGGCTGTCCAAGGATGTGCAGGTTTAAGTTCAAGAAGAGTGGGATGAGAGGGTTTCCTCTTTCAATGATCAACGAAAAACTTGGTACAATTAAGGTCAGTTATTTTACGCATTTAAATTATTTAGAGTTGTTTTTTGTTTTAATTTTTAACATAATTGTTGACATTCGCAGGGCATTCAAAACATCCTCTTGAACCGTGAAGAAGAAGTAGATCTTGCTCAAATCTTCCAAGAAGACTATGTCGAGGATTGTGACGATCCGGTTGTTCGCGAATGGATAACCCATTACAATAAAGGAAATACAATCTTCTTTCCAGAAACGTACGACGATGACGTGGCTGCCCGAGTGGAAGAGGAAAAAGAAGCTGACAAAGAAGAAGTTGAGAAGGAAGAAGGTGGAACATCCGGAGAAGCGAATGCTTTAAAAGATTTGGCACAGCTTGTGGATGGGATGAAGGCAGAAATGGAATTAGGGTTCAAGTCAGTTAATGAGAAGTTGGATGGGTTTGATGAGAGAATTAAGAAGGTGGAAAGTTATGTGTTTGAGAATTTAGATGAGGTAAAACTATGTTGTTTTCAAAGTCTAACATGCTTAGATAAATCTTACAAACACACGACATTAGTATATAAGTCTTACAACACAAACAAAAGATATTAGAAGATAAGTCTTAAAATACATAGATAAGTCATAAAACACAAAGATAAGTCTTAAAACCCAAGAGATAAGTCTTAAAACCCAAGAGATAAGTCTTTTCGAAGCGAGCCTTAAGCTAAGCGAGCCTTAAGCTTTGCAACCTCTTTCAGCTCCTCTTTGAGCTTTGCATTCTCATTTTGAAGCTTTGTAACTTCTTCTTCGAGTCCATGAACCCAAAGTTTTTTAAGGTGTTGGTCATTATCCTCCTACACAAGAAGACATAATAGTTTAACCAAGTTTTCCAGTTTTACCACACGCTAGTTTTTCCAAGTTTTCCAGTTTTACCACACTATAGTTTAACCAAGATTTCCAGTTTTACCACACTATAGTTTTTCCAAGATTTCCAGTTTTACGACCGAACCCAGAAAAAAATAAATGTCTACTGACATCAACAACATCACTCACCTCATATTCACTGCAAATAAGGTACCTCCTTCCTACATCAGATCCAGAGAGGTGTGAAGGCTCCACAACGATTGGAGCACCGCATGGACACTTTGTTGGTATGCCATCACAACCATCGGCGAGGAACCTCCTTCTCTGCTCTTCCTTCTTAAACCTCTTCATGTCAGTGTACCACGGATCAGTTTCACAAATCTTGTCCATGAGATGAGCAAATAAAGGAAAAGGTGAGAACTAGAGAAAATGAGAGAGATTAGAGAGAGAGAGAAACTGGAAAATGGGAGAAGTAGAGAGAGAGAGAGAGAACTAAAAGATAAAAAGGAGAAATGGTCGGATTTTTTCTCTAAAGGAAAAGGAGAAATGGTCAGAGAAAAAGGAGAAATGGTCAGAGAGAAAGGAGAAATGGTCAGAGAAAAAAGATTTTGTCTCTATTCGTTTTTGTCTCTATTCGTATTGGCGCCAAAAAATTTTGGTGAAATTTTCGTTTTGCCGCCCAAATATTACACATAGTTTTACCAAACATTTTAGTTTTATTCAGTCCCAAATAGTTTTACTTTGGCTGTTTTCAATTTATTATTTAAAGTACCACCCGCGGCCTCCTTCCGGTGTTCATTAAACCACTGGGAAAATGTTCTAATGATTGTATCAAGCATGGTAATTATGGGGTACTTCCTTGCGTCCACAAACGTGTTGTTCAAAGATTCCACGGCGTTGCTTGTGTCTAGGTTGTATCTGCAACCTGGAAAATAAGGCCTTGCCCATTTTTCTTTCACGGTACTCTCCTCAAGATACTTGGCCGCAGATGGATATCTCATCTTAAATGACTCATAAGCACGGTCGAACTCACCCACCGTGTATATCCTGCTGCACTCCATGAATCTCCATGCGATTACGTCTTTGTTGGCGCCCAAGGTATGATTTTTCACATTTTGGGACAAATGCCATACACAATACCCATGATGAGCCTGGGGATACAGTTTCTCTATGGCGCTGATGAGGTTTGCATTTCTGTCACTCATAAACACCAATTCGGAAGAGTCCGGTACAACGGATTTCAGCATCTCAAAAAACCAAGTCCAACTATGAAGTTTCTCACCATCGAGCACACCAAACGTTATGGGATAATGGTGTCGATTAGGATCCTGGGCTGAGGCGAAAACAAGCACACCACCAAATCCGTTCTTCAAAAAGGTCGCATCCACAATTATCACTTTCCTCATCGCTTTGAACCCTTCGATGCTAGCTCCCAACGCTATGAATAGATACTTGAATTTCCCCACATCATCCAATAACAACTTTGTTTTCGTACCGGGATTGACCTGCTCTAACACGTACAAATAACGATACAACATCTTGTAGTTGTCTTCGGGACTACCACGTAAATCACGAACAGCTAGACTTTTACCTCTCAGAGCTGTGGAGTATGATATCTGCACACCTAAATCTCTCTGAACCATACCCATGATAATTTTCGGCTTCGGAGTATCCATTTGTCCTGGATACTTTTCATTCAAATATGATGCAACCAATTGGGCCGACCCTTTCCTCTTCGTGTTGCTTGTACTCTGACTAGCCCGAGAGCATGTATGCATCTTCGTGTACGTTCTAATCGAGAAAATCTCTGTGTTTGTAACCACTGCAGCTCTTAAAGCCCATTTACAGTTTTCTATTGGACATTTTAGCACTAATCGCACATTATCCGACTTTATTATCCTATAACCGAAACTGTTGGCAAATGCACCTCTATCCACCACCTCTTGTACTGCCTTCCTATTTTTAAATTCTTGACCCACACTCAGACCCAAACCGTCTTCCCATTCCTCTATAAACTGACAACGTTCTACAACAGGCTGAGGCTCAATATATGACTCACGCATATCCGATATCTCCATACCGTTGTCCATACATTCATCACGTGATCTATCATCATCATCCTCCATCGCATGATGTTGTTCGCTTGCTTGTTCTTTGCCTACATACGGAACAATGGCATTACCTCTGATTTCCTCGTCATTTGATTCCAATACATCAAAGTTCATACCAATAGAACTTTTATCTACTCTCGACAGTTGCTCGGGCTGTTCCGATGAAGCGATGACCTCCACGTACAAAAGACATCTTCGGTTCTCTTTACCACCACACCTTAGGTAAACAGACATATCCTCCTCATCCTCAATAACTAATTTTTCCTCATCTCTTCCCATCAGCACTGGAAAATAACTCAATTCCAATTTAACCCTTCTTTCATCTAACGAAATCTTCTTCAATATCCTAGCTTCCACCATCGACAAAGTTATCTCCCTCACTGATGTATTGAACATTATACTATACATGCGACCTTGGTATTTAAAGAATATGCCCACTTCATTGCTCATCGTATCCTGTCAAAAACAATACAAAAAATTCACTCATAATTCTCAGTTTTACCAGTTTTACAATATTTACAATTTTACTTGTTTTACCTAGTTTTACCATATCGCAAGAACACAAATGGGGATCTAATCTACTTCCAATTCAGTAGGATTCAACTACTAAAAATACATTTGTTACCTCTTAATAGCCCTAATCGACCCATAATTCATACTAAAACACCCAATGTTGTGCATCAAAAATGACCTAAATCCAGTCAATCCCTAATTTGCTAAAACCTAATCTACATTGAGCAATACCAACCGAGACCAACCTAAGAGCAACGAATCGGTGGCGGCGGAGGTCCGGCGGCGGTCCGGCGGCGATGACGAGGGTGGAGAGGTTTGATTGACGAGGAATCGGAGGAATCGTTTTCCCGATGTCGATTATATTTTTTTTTCAAATTGGGCAACATACATGTGGAGTGTGTGACGTTTTTAGTGTAGAAAAACTACATGGTGTTACTCTTTTCTCACAAAAACCGCAGAGCGTTCTTTGGTTTCATTAAGGGTATAAACGGAATTACACATTCTCTCAACAAATAGAGGGACATGAAGATTAGTGAGGGATATAAGAGATTTTGTTTGGAAAAAAAGGGACAAAAGAGGCGTTGGCTCGTCTGTTGTGTGCTTATAGTCGAGTATAAAAAACAAGGGTATTCCCTTTGTTTGATTAGATTAAGAGTTGAATCGTCGTTGGTCAAATACGCAGCTCACAATGCGGTGCGGCCTTGACGTTTAAAGAATGGAAGAGAGGCTGGCCAATGCGGTCCGGTGAATTAGTGTGGGTAAGCACTCCATTCTCGTCTAATTTCAATTAGGGGTGGGCGTTTCGGTTTAATTTCGGGTTCGGTTTGGGTTGGGTTCGGTTCGGTTTATTTGGTTTTAGTAAAACTCTAACCAAAGCCAACCAAACTTAGTTCGGTTCGGTTTTGATTCGGTTCGGTTTTAATTCGGTTCGGTTTAGTTCGGTTTGGGTTAAGTTTGGTTCGGTTTTATTTAAACATAAATCATAAGTATTGTATTGTATCTAAAAAAAATTAGCATAAGTCATACATATTGTATGTTAGCTTTAATACGTATTGTAGGTTAGCTTTTAATACATAAATCATACATAAATTATACTAAAAAAATCAACATAAATCATACGTATTGTTTCTATATTACTATTAAACATAATTAACTAATAAGTGAAATAAACATATTACCGAACCGAACCATTTGGGTTGAAGGAAAACTCATCCAAACGGTTTGTGTGTAGACTTTGGTTCGGGTTGGGTCGGTTTGAGTTCGGTTGGGTCGGGTCGGTTTGGTTCGGTTCGGTTAAAATGCCCACCCCTAATTTCAATACTATTCTGATGAAAATTGAATACTTGATGCGCGACTGATTAAATTAGGAGAAAATTGCTAAATTAGGCTACATTTAAGCATAAAATGTCCCAACAGGTTTTTTTGTAATCAAAAAGTCTCAATAGGCTTTTTGAAATTCAAATCCCAATTATAACCTTCAATTTAAATTACTAATTAAAATTGTTAATTAGTAAAATAGTTTTATAAATCAGAAAAAGAAATATAATAAAATGTTTAATTATATATAAGAAAAAGGAAATAAAATATAATAATATGTTTAAAAACTTTTTGTTTTCCCGATCCCCAAATTCTGTCTTCCTCGATAGAAAATTAGGGTTCTTGTTTGGGAGAGAAAATCCTCTCCTCAATTCACCGGTTTCTTCAGGTTTTTTTTTTCAAATTCTCCTCTTCGGCATCGTAATATTCCTTCCGTATTGGTCTCTCCGGCGTTTCGTTATCTCCGGCGAAGCTTAGGTATGTAAAACAGTTTCGTTTTGGGTTTTCATTCATCATATTTGATACAATTTCGATTTGGGCACTCATGGTTTGATTATGTTATTGTCATAATTGAAAGAAATATGGTGATTGTAAAGATTGTATCTTGACACATTTTGTGAATTTTTTGATGGAACAGGATTATGTCCCGACGGTTTTCGATAACTTTAGTGCGAATGTGGTTGTTAACGGGGCTACGGTGAATCTCGGATATTGGGATACTGCAGGTAATGACATAACTTGATCATCTTTGAGGAGAGATTTTTGTATGGATTTACGATTGTGTTTCGTTGTTGTTGTTTACAGGGCAGGAGGATTATAACAGATTAAGACCGTTGAGTTACCGTGGTGCTGATGTTTTCATACTAGCCTTTTCTCTCATTAGTAAGGCTAGTTATGAGAATGTGTCCAAGAAGGTGAGTTTTGCTCATCGTGGTCCTCGATAGTTTCTAATTATGAAAACGAGAGTTTGGTTCATAATTTTTGCTTCTTGGTCTTTTGTTTTACAGTGGATCCCAGAGTTGAAGCACTATGCTCCTGGTGTCCCAATCGTCCTTGTTGGAACCAAACTAGGTAATAAGTTATAGCCATTTTTTTCTTGTGACTGTTTTAAGATGCTCTGATATATATGACATTAGTGGGCATAACTTGACATTTTTTTGGTTCTGGATGGATCCATTTGGTGAAATGTTTGGTTGTAACTCACAATCGTTTGCTGCTTTTGATATTTGATAACCCTTTATGATTGTTTTGTGTCAGATCTTCGAGATGACAAACAGTTCTTTATCGACCATCCTGGTGCTGTGCCTATTACCATTGCTCAGGTAGGAACAATTCTTGATTACCCTAAGTTTACAAAAACCAGTTAATTGTTTTCCGTTGTGCATTTTTAGGGAGAGGAGCTCAAGAAGCTAATCGGAGCGCCTGCTTACATCGAGTGCAGTTCAAAATCACAAGAGGTAAAAGAAGAAAAGACAAGTCATGAATCAATTTTTTCAATGTTGGCTTCATCTTTTATTGATGGAAAAACTATGCGACTAACTGCAGAACGTCAAGGGAGTGTTCGATGCAGCGATCAGAGTGGTTCTTCAACCTCCAAAGCAGAAGAAAAAGAAGAGCAAAGCACAAAAGGCTTGCTCCATCTTGTAATAGCTTTCATGGAGGTCAAGAAGACATGGTTAAAAAGTATTTGCTTGTTCATTTTTCTTTCCTTTTTGTTGTTTTTCTCTACTCATTCTAATCCCTATCTCTCTTAGTTCCTTTATAAACGCATTGTGAGTTTAAATTCAACTTATGTTTTTAACTGATAAACAAAAGAGCTAATATTGCAGTTATGTAGTCTCTTTTTGTTCATCATGATGATGTAGTAATTCCACTTTAAAATCACAATTCCAACATTTTATTGTAAAGAGCAAGAGAGATAGAGAGCCTTAATATTGATATTACTATATAACCAACCGCAAAGAATAACAAACAGTGTCGTCTTTTACAACCTTATAAAGGCTAAACCAAAAATGCTTGGTCCGATCCGGTACATGGATGATGCCTCGACCAGACCATTATCATGAACCATCATGTTCAACAGGGAAACGAAGAAGAAGATACGAACGTGACTTGCAAATAATTAGTTTAGGTAACAAGAATATTTACTCCCACATTTTTAGGAAAGTGTAACTTATTTCTACATAATTCGGATGGATAAACGTATTTATTGTTTGTACTTTCATAAAGAACAAGTAATAACGTCTTGCCTTAGTGGTTACAACTCATGCTCTTCATTTGTTGATGATACGGGTTCGAGCATCAAAGGGTGATTTTTTTTGCAACTTTTTTTTAACCACATAAAACACTAAATGGAAATAATAATAACTAATTTCGTAATAAATAGAATTATTCATAATTTTATAAAACTTATATTTCGGAATATTTAAATTATATTTCGTAATAATAAATAGAAATAATATTTTCGGAATTTTTCATAATTATATTTAAATTAGTAAATCTTTACATTTTTGGCAACTAAATATTTTTTCCTAAATTTTAGGAAATAATAACTAATTTCGTAGAAAACAGATTCTACCATACGGTAGATACGTGAAGAATGGTAGAACAGTTGGTAGAAATGGCCTTCTACATATGGTAGAATTTTTGAAAATGGTAGATTTTAAATTCTACGAATGGTAGAAATTTGATATTTAGTAGAATCGATATTCTACGATATTCTACGAAATGGTAGAAATTTGATATTTAGTAGAATATATGTTCTACACATGGTAGATTTTTATAAAACGGCAGAATCTAAAATCTACTGTATTCTACTACCGGTAGAAAAAAAAACTAAAATGATTATAGAATATGCATTTTACTTTAAAAAAAAAAAAATTTTACAAAAAACTCTATTCATGATATGTTTATAATTTATATATTTTTAAAAAATTTAAAAACTTATTATTTGTTTTTTTTTCCACCACTTAGGGGTATTATAGCTAGGAAAACAACAAGAAAGGTCTATTGGGACATTTTATGTTTAAATGTGGCCTATTTTTGCAAATTCCCCTTAAACTAGTTAGGATTATAAAATAGCATTCCAAATTTCACTCTTTTGGTAATTTTCTGAAACAATTTTAGTTCTTTACGATGATAGGTCCGCATACGATCAATCCATCTCCTGTCAAGTGTTTCACGCCGAGGTGTTTGGCTGGAGACAGTTTTATTCCTGTGATAAGGTGAAGATAATCAAATCCATGAGTTGTTCTCAATATTTTCCCCTTTGTTTTTCCCTTTGTCTTTTTACACACACCAAACTCTAATTCTATCTTCTCTGAGCGTATTCATTGTGGATGCATCGCTTCTAGGTTTATGATGGCGCTTCTTGATAATGGCGATATTACGTGTATCACCTGCACCAAGAAATCCGGACTCTTGTCTGTAAGACTATTGCATGACATACGTATTTTTGCATCAAATAATCATGGACTAGGGTTGGGTGGAACTTTCATCAGAAAGTCTATGTATGGAGTTGGGGTTCGCTTAACTGCCGTAAATTGCTCTGATTACAGGTTTTCTTTCTACCTCTATCTCTGGTGCTTTCATATTTAACCTGCCTCCTGTCATTTGTGTTTGGCACGGTTTAGTTCATTTGTTTCATGTTTCTCTTTAAGCATATGGGAAAGATGTTGTTTAAAGTGGTAGACATTATGATATTAATGAAAATGGTGTACACCACATTGTCTACAACATGCATATGAACACTCACATTTACCCAGAGTTTGTAGTTAGCTTCATGCTGTCTATCCCCAATGCTGAAGGTGGTTACTGTTTGTTCTCCCTCCCTACTCTCCTTCCCATCCTAAACATAAAGTAGAATTTCTATTAAAATCAACTGATGATGCATTGAATGTGAAACAGCATATAACTCTTGGTAAAGATCAACTATTTGCACCATGTAATGTGAAATCTTCCTTTATAACTTAAAGAAGGATCCAACATGTGTCACCTTCTGACCTTTGGGGGTAGTAACACACTTCACCATCCTGGGGCCTGTGTCATATTCATGGCTAATGCATATGGTTATTAACATTTTCTTTTCTGCAGTATTCAAAATCAAATGACATATACCATTTGTGCAGGGAATTTAATTCCTACTACGCAGAGTAAACATGAGAATTTGGGACTCGCCTTCGAAGGACCCAATGGATCTCTCTTAAATGTGAGTCTTACTGGACCTGAGAAAGTTCCTTGCTACAGTCGATCAATGTCTATCTTTGATTGAGACATTAAACAGTAATGCGGCTTCTTTGTTTAAAAGAGGGGGCAGGAAAGCTATCGAGTGGAGGTTTAGGAAGAACTACAGAGAGTGAAATTGACGGCGCAGGTTCCAACACTAAGAAGCTGAAATCTTCTTTGATGCCTTTACATGTGTTGGTCAGTGCTATCTCAAGCAAAAATGCCCAAAAAGACATGGACTTGCTCACTGCTGATTACCAACAACTTAGGGTATAGTAGTGGACCATACTATTTGTATCATTGCTTTTATCCATGTCTGAAGATTATCATATTGTAATACTGAATCTAAGTCTTGTTGCAGGAGAAGAAGATGTCTAGAGAGGAAATCTCGAAGAATCTGCGGGTAATTGTAGGAGATGATGATCTGCTGAGATCCACCATAACTGCTCTTCAACGCATGCCACACTCTGCCTTGAAGATGAAACCGACCACAACTGGCGTGTAAAGATTATTATGGCGAGGGAAGTGCTTCTCTTTTTTTTTGAGGGTCTTTAATGTTTTTTTTTTTGTTTTGCTAACAGGGTCTTTAATGTTGGTGCTAGAGAAATGTCGACTTCTTTATGCTGTCGAGAAACTTTTTAGTTAGATTACGACAAACCATCTATAGGAGTTATTAATATTGTTTAGTTACTATTTCTCAAACTATTTCTGCATTGTCCTAACATTCTCTAAACTGGAATTAAATAGTCTTTATCGAACACAACAGGTTTAGCTCTATGTAAAGTTCACAGCTCTGACTTATTCAATAGTTTTTTTTTTTTTTTTTTTGGTCACAAATGATAAGAAAACTCAAAATCGTTGAATATACAACTTCTACAAATTATGAAAATAATATGATAAAAACTCCTCAACACCAACACTTGTTGGCTATTTTGTAATTTTTGTACGTATATGTTAATGTTAAATATATGTCTTGAATCTGTTTTGGGCCTTAAGCCTTATATTTGTTTTGGGACTTAATGATAAAAGCCCACATATGGATTAGGGTTAATGTGAGCTTCTCTTTATAAGCACATCATTAACCCTAACCTTTAGCATTCTGAAACTCTGTATTTTCTGCCTCCATTAATAAATCAGTCTCCTTTGCTCGTGGAGGTAGCCAACACATCGTTGGTGAACCACATTAAGTCTGTGTCTATCTTTGCGTTTTTGTTTACCTTCTCACATTTGTTATAACAAACTAGTACCAGAGCTAGATCCATATTCTGGGATTTACTCGTCTGTATTCTGGTGAGAAGATGTCTAGTGTCAACGTTCAGATCGACAAGTTCACAGGGAGAAACAGTTTCAGTCTCTGGCAGATCAAGATGCAAGCGCTGTTGAAGCAGCAAGGCTTGTGGGCGCCACTGTTGAATAACAACAAGGGTGGTGCTACTGAGATGGTACGTTTGGAAGAGAAGGCACACTCAATGATTATGCTTTGTCTTGCAGATGAGATCATCATCGAGGTTTCTGATGAAACGACTGCCGCTGGTCTGTGGGGGAAGTTGGAGACTCTATACATGACAAAGTCTTTGACTAATAAGTTGCTTCTAAAACAGCGTTTGTTTGCATTGAGAATGCATGAAGGTACGCAACTCAGGGATCATCTAGATCAGTTGAACACATATGTTAAGGTTGAAGATGAGGATGTTGCTTTGCTTCTACTGGTGTCTCTACCACTATCATATGAAAACTTTGTCCAATCGTTTATAGTTGGTAGAGATACAGTTTCGTTGGAGGAAGTTAGATCATCGCTTCACAGTAGGGAGTTGCGTCACCAGGCTTCTGGTACAGGTAAAGACAATTAGGCTTCTGGTACAGGTACAGACAATCAGGCTTCTAGGTTATACGTCAGTAGCGGTAAAGGATTTGGAAACAACATGCAGAAAAATAATCAGAAGCTGTTTTTAAAGGGTCTCAAACTAGGCGATGTCTGTAACTATTGTAAGGAAAGAGGCCACTGGAAATCAGACCTGTCCGAAGAAGAAGCAATATGGATCTGCAGCTGTGGCAAAAGTTGCAAAAGATGAGACACTATCAGATGGAGATATTGCTCTGTTTGCTGATGGACAAGACCTCTGTCACGCCTCTGATGAGGCATCAGTCTCCTGATGGAGCATCCGGTCCCCTGTGGGGGAATTTGACCTCTGATGAGGCATCTGGCTCCCGATGGAGCATCTGATCCCCTGTTAGAAAATCTGGCCTTGTAGAGGCATCTGGTCTTATTTAAGACATCTGGTCATGCAGTGACATCTGGTCATACGGTGACATCTGGTCATGTGGTGATATCTGGCCTAATATAGGCATCTGGTCTTGTTGAAGACATCTGGTTACGCGGTGACATCTGGCCTAGTGGAGGCACTTGGTCTTGTTGAAGACATCTGGTCATGCAGTAACATATGACCTAGTAAAGACATCTGACTCTGATGAAGACACATGGTCATGCGTTGACATCTGGCCTCGTTAAGGCATTTGGTCTTGTTGAAGACTTTTGGTCATGTGGTGACATCTAGCCTAGTAGAGGTATCTGACTCTGCTTAAGGCATCTGGTTATGCGATGTTATAAAGGCATCTCGTCCCTGTGAGATAGAGCATCTGGCCTTTGTAAAGTCATATTGCTCAAGGTGGATAATCGAGCTTAGTGTGAGAACATGACTTTACGAAGGAATCTAGCTATAGGTGGAGCATTCAGCCTGTTAAGGCATCCGGCTTAATGTAGGACTCTATCCTTTCAGAAGGCATTAGGTTTCTAATGAGACATCAAGCTTCTGTTGGAGTTCCACCACCTGATGGGGGCTTCTGGCCTTTGTAAAACATCGGATCTTGCTAAAGACGTATAGCCTTTTTTGAGGGCATCTAATCTTGTTTAGACATCTAGCTCAGTGGAGAATCTGGCCCAACAAGGGCATTTGGCTCAAAAGAGCCTATGTTTCCTAAGAGGATGTCCAGGTATCTGAGAGGTACATCTAATGTTGGTCTCATGTATGGTGGTGAGACTCCGTGCCTGGTAGCAGGCTATTCTGATTCAGATTATCCAGGAGATGTGGATACTAGGAGATCAATGACTGGTTATGTGTTTACCTTGGGTATTTTGTTGTTAGTTGGAAAGCAACTCTACAGCCAACTGTGACTCTGTCAACTACTGAAGCAGAGTATATGGCGTTAACAGAAGCTGCTAAGGAAGGTATTCGGTTGAAAGGGCTAGTTAGTGATCTGGGTTTGCATCAAGATCAGGCTACTGTATTCTGTGATAGCTTAAGTGATATCTGTTTAGCCAAGGATCAGGTTCATCATGAAAGAACCAAGCAAATTGATGTGAGATATCATTTTCTGAGAGGTGAAAAGAGGATTAAGGTGAAGAAGGTAGGAACGGCTGATAATCCTGCAAATATATTCACTAAGACGGTTCCTCAGAGCAAGTTCCAACATTGTTTGGACTTGCTGAACATCATAAATTGTTGCTCAAGCCCCTCGGCAGGGGCATCAGGCTCGTGTTCGAGCATCTGGCTCGTTGTGGCATCCGGCCTCTGAGTGAGGCATCTGGCTCCAGGTGGAGGGTCTGGCTCAAGATAGAGCGTCTGGCTCAAGGTAGAGCGTCTGGCTCAAGGTAGAGCATGTGGCTCAGTGGAGCATCTGGGTCAAGGTGGAGTATCTGGCTCAAGGTGGAGTATTTGGCTCAAGGTGGAGCATCTGGCTCAGTGGAGCATCTGGCTCAAGGTGGAGCATCTGGCTCAAGGAAGAGCATCTGGCTCGGTGAAGCATCTGGCCTAGTGAAGGCATCTGGCCTGTTGAGGGCGTCTGGCCTGGTGAGGCGTCTGGTCCGAAAAGACATCTGGTACACCTTGCACTACACTGGTACATATGGTACATATGAGGCAAATGAGACATCTGGTACGTCTGGCATTTTAAGTATGCATCTGGTACATCTGTTTGAAGGATTCAAGTCAAGGTGGAGATTTGTTAAATATATGCCTTGAATCTGTTTTGGGCCTTATGCCTTATATTTGTTTTGGGACTTAATGATAAAAGCCCAAATATGGATTAGGGTTAATGTGAGCTTCTCTTTATAAGCACATCATTAACCTTAACCTTTAGCATTCTGAAACTCTGTATTTTCTGCCTCCATTAATAAATCAGTCTCCTTTGCCCGTGGAGGTAGCCAACACATCGTTGGTGAACCACGTTAAATCTGTGTCTATCTTTGCGTTTCTGTTTACCTTCTCACATTTGTTATAACAGCTAATTCTACGTGTATTCAAAGACGAGACAAAAACAGACACTAATGGATCATGCATCATGATTAGGCATGGGCATTCGATCGGGTACCCATTCAGTTTTTGGGTCGGGTTATTCTATATTCGGGTTTTCGGGTTGATGAATATAAAAATTATTCGGGTTATTAGAAATATCGGTTCGGATTCGGTTCGGGTATTCTCGGATTCGGGTCGGTTTTCGTGTTTGGGGTCGAAACCCATTAAAAACCGCATAATAATCGGATTCGTTTATGGTTATCGAGTTTCGGTTATTTTCGGTTTTTTAACCCGAAAAAACCGAAAAACCCATAAATTTTGG
Organism: Draba incana; assembly: GCA_963576765.1. NCBI lineage: Eukaryota > Viridiplantae > Streptophyta > Magnoliopsida > Brassicales > Brassicaceae > Draba > Draba incana. The sequence continues at coordinate 27,771,721 of OY755207.1, forward strand.
TTCTTGGCGTTCACTACACTTGAATTTTGGTTAAATGTGCTGTCTAACTAAGTTGATAACAACATCTCTCCTCTCTATTATGGGCCTTTGAAGTTTTGATTGGGCCTAAATTTCCGGCCCATTAAATAGAAACCGGAGATGTAAATTTGGTCAGTGTAAACAAGTTGGCGATCGCATGAAATGAGTCGGAGTTCTCTCAGACTCACTGTTCAAAGGAGTCACAGAGAAAGAACAAAGAAAAAAATTTGCTTCGAGAATCATCATCTTCCATAGTTTGATTCTTCGAAATCTCCAGAATTTCTTGTAATTTAGTAGCTTTTGTAAAAACCCTTGTTAAATGACGTTCAAAAAAAAAAACCCCTTGTTAAATTCCACTTGATTTTAACCTAGTCTGGTACTTGTACGGAGTTTATAAAAAGAGATTAGTCTCGCCGGTGATCGGCGCAGACGTCGGAGAATCTCCACTGTGTAAATTTCTTCGCTCTTTGTTCACCATGAGACCATAGTCAGGTCTGAACAAAGATCAAGCAGATAAAGGTTTTCGTTTTACTGAGACTTGTTATATATGACTATTTATCAAGACATTTTAAAAATACAAAAACAGAGGAAAGGAGAAGAAATTGGACATGTCTGATTCTCCTTCTTTTGGTTCTCTATTCTTTCTCGCTTTTCTTGCAAGCTTCATATCTTACACACAACAACAAGACCCAACTTACGTATACCATATTTGTCCTAATAAGACAACATACTCCAAAAACCTTTTAACCTCTCTTTCTTCCAACGACCGTTTTTTCTCCACCGGATTCTATAGCACAGTCGCGGGTCAGAGCCCTGACGTGGTCTACGGGCTTTTCATATGCAGAGGAGATGCGTCGCCTGAAGTCTGTCGTGACTGCGTTGTCTTCGCTGCCAAGGACATTCTGTATCGATGTCCTGATGAGAAAAAGGGAGTAATATGGTATGATTATTGCAGGCTTCGATATGGTGACCAGAACTTTTTCTTGGACTCTTCACTTCAAAATGGAACAAATGGAATTCTCTTGTTTAACACCGAGATTGTTGCATCTAACAAGCAAGGCCGGTTCAGAGATTTGCTCTTGTCTACGATGAAACAAGCCGCTACCAAGGCATCCAACAGTTTCACAATGTTTGATGCAAGAAAAGCTGAATTTATGTCGTTACAGAGTTTGTATGTATTGGTTCAGTGCACTCCTGGTCGACAGAGACAATTTTGTTTGCGTTGTCTGCAACAGATCATCGATCAATTACCTACTAACAGGACTGGCGGAAGAGTTCTGGATCTGACATGTAGTTTAAGATACGAGCTTTATTCGTTTTACAACGAATCTCAACTGCAGATGGATTCAGCTCCTCCTCCGCGGATGTCAGTTCCCTCACCACGACATGGTCTGAATATTTTATTTCCATTCAAGATTTCCTAAAGCAGGGTTCATATGTAGATGTAGTGATCTTATAAAAACTATTTCTGTGAATACAGGAAAAGGCGGAAAATCTTCTGTCATAATCATCGCCGTTGTTGTTCCAATGACTGCCCTTTTTCTTCTTTTTTTAGCTGTTTTTACTTTCCGGGGTAAGAGGAAAAAGACGATTTATGAGACGGAACCAGTAGCTGAAGGTGGAAAACTCTTTCTTATTTAGGTTGAATGACTAGTCTTGCTTTCTTCTTATCTTAATTTAGCCTTTGAATTTTTTTTCTACAGACAAGGATGATATTACAACTGCAGGCTCACTTCAATTTGATTTCAAGGCTATTGAGGCAGCAACCGAGAAGTTTTCCCCGAGTAACAAGCTTGGTCAAGGTGGATTTGGCGAAGTTTACAAGGTATTACCGTTACATAGAGCTTCCACTATAGATGTTTATGTACAAGTATAAACTAAACGATACATTAAGATATAGTATTTTAGAGTTTTGAATCTTGGAAACGTTCTACAAAATTGCAATGGAGTACTTCATTGTTCTGATTAATCGTATATCTATATTCCCATTTTTATAATGATTTTCTTAAGAATAAACTAGTACTCTTGTAGGGTACATTTCCTAGTGGAGTACAAGTTGCGGTGAAGAGGCTATCAAAGACATCAGGACAAGGCGAAAGAGAGTTCGAGAACGAAGTTGTTGTTGTGGCAAAGCTTCAGCATAGAAACTTGGTGAGGCTGCTAGATTATTGTTTGGAAGGAGAAGAAAAGTTACTTGTCTACGAATTCGTGCCCAATAAAAGCCTTGATTACTTCCTTTTTGGTCAGTCAAATTGTATATGTAGCCTAAGTCATATTTTAAATATCGTATTCCATTCTTTGTTTTGACATTTTAATATACATGTGTAGACTCTACGATGCAGAGCAAGCTCGACTGGGCAAGCCGCTACAAGATCATTGGAGGAATTGCTAGAGGGATCCTATATCTTCATCAAGATTCACGACTCACAGTCATCCATCGAGATATTAAAGCGGGTAACATACTCTTGGACGTTGATATGAACCCAAAAGTCGCAGATTTTGGAATGGCGAGAATTTTCGGAATGGACCAAACAGAAGCCAATACTAGAAGAATAGTAGGAACCTAGTAAGTTTTCCTTATGCTATTTCTTGTCTCTATAGACTTAAATATACTTCTATTTACTCAACATTTAAGTATTGTGGCAGTGGTTACATGTCTCCCGAATATGCCATGCACGGACACTTCTCCATGAAATCAGATGTCTATAGTTTTGGGGTCTTAGTTCTTGAGATTATCAGCGGCATGAAGAACAGTAGTGTTTGTGACATGAATGATAGTGTTAGTAACTTGGTTACATATGTGAGTAACGAGCCTTAAACATTCCACTTTTATGGCTTATTTTTCAGTGACTTAAGTTTAAAATGTTTAACAGACTTGGAGATTATGGAGCAGTGGGTCACCATTAGAGCTCGTGGATCCGTCCTTTCGAGATAACTATGAAATAACCGAAATTACGAGATGCATCCATATTGCTTTACTATGTGTTCAAGAAAAAGCTGAAGATCGTCCAACTATGTCAGAAATTGTCCATATGCTCACTTCTAGGTCAATGCCTCTTGTCGTACCCCGACCACCTGGATTTTACTTCCGAAGCAAGCATGAACAAGTAGATAGAGCAAGTCCATCAATTGATGTGTCTGCTCTTTGCTCAGTAAACGATGCTTCTATTACTATTGTAGCTCCTCGTTGAGGAAAAAAACAATTCATAAATCTAAAAGTTTTGATATATTATTCTAGATTATTAAGAATCACAATGAACAAAGATTTGTCTACATTAATTGTTTCCATTGCTCATTTTCTTGAGTTTGCTCTAATGTGGTAACAAATCCTTTTGGAGCTCATCAAGCAATTAACAGTAACGCTTTTAAAACAATCATATGAAAATTTTATATGGTAAGACGAAAAATGTTTTTGGTCATATATGCAATAATATAAGAGTAGTGGGGTGACTTTTCAATTTCCTAAAACTTGTTTATACAGATACCATCGTTGATCCGACTTCCACATCGAGAACCCACCGGAATATAACTAACGGCGAAAATGGAAGCCGGAGCTGAACTGAATGTCGATCGGCCGGTGAATGACGATTCTTCGATGGCAACTGGCTCGGAACTAGACGGAGGCGGAAAATCGGAGCCGTCGTCGTCGAATCAAGGGGAGATTTTGAGAACTCTTGCTACGGTCGAGAAGGATTCGCAATCAATCGCGGAGAGCTTTGCGTCTCTCTTTGTTTCTCTCCGATCGACTCTCTCTGAGGTTAGAATAAGCTTCTCTGAATCGATTATTGTTCATCAGTTTCCCGAGAAAATATGACATTTGGGCGATTTGAAATCTAGGGTTTAAATCCATCAATTTCGAACAGTTTCTTGGAATTTAGCTTGATTCCAATTACAGAATTGAGGTTTACTTGATTCTGAGACTTGGAAATTTCATCAATTCCTATTTCACTGTTTATGTATTGAGCTCTAGAAAATGTGATTCTTGAAATGTTTGTTGAACAATGAAAACCATTGCTAAGTTTTTGATTGGCACTTTTCGAAAACAAGCTCGAGATGGCTTATTCGATTAAAATCTTTGTTTGTGTGGTGTTATAGGCTACTGGTAGCTCAGTTGATCACATGAGTTGTTTCGGTGATGCAGCGGGACGGCTTCAAGAAACCGGTAAGAAAGCTATATGTTCTGAGCCTAACTGGTTTTCGTAATCTTATTACGAAATGAACGGCTTTTCTTTGTTTTGTGAATTTGTAGCTCTAGATGCAGCCACTAAAGGGAACCGGTATATCAACTCTTGCCTCAGGTAATGATCTCGATATTACTCTGAATCGGATAATAGAACACACCGAGTCTGTCTCCACTGTATTGTGTATCCGGTATAATTTATTTTGGCTCAACATGCAGATTAAACGAGGAAATGAAAGGCGTTGAGAATCTGGCAGCACGGTTGTATCCTTTATATGGTTCTTTGCGTCTCAACCGTGTTTGTGTTTTGAATGTTGAATATGCTACTCAGCTCCCAAAGCTTTTATAACCATGTTTTCTTCGGATTTTGTTGTACAATCCTTAATGAAATAATCTGCAGGAAGCACCTGAGGAGAAACGTAGATGTTCTTGACACGGCCGTGAACAAACTTCTTCGGCCTCCATGACAAGTCTACCAGCTTTCAGTAGTGGAACACTTTTTTTGTTCTTTTCGTTTGCAGCCTTGGATTACTTATTTCTCGTAGATAAAGCTTGTTTTACATCGAATGAACCGAATTCGAGATAGCAATACCGTCAGAGTATTTTTGACGCGTCTGCGATGATTGTCCATGTAGTTTGCACAATCGCCGCAGACGAATATGGGACAAAAACAAATCGCATATTCGAAGCTAATTTACAACGTAATATCGACATCTATTTTCAATGCCGCAATTCAACTATTTCTAAACAAAAGTGAAATAAGAAATAGAAATGTATATGGTGTGAAGTTGAATTTAAAGTTAGTTATTGATTTATTGGATGACAAATGTCATATAAAAGGGTAAAAAATGGCCTTTCATTTTCCTTTTCCTTTTTTCTTATTTATTTTTAATAGTTTCTTTGTAATACGTGTACCTGAGGTATTTATCCACACCGACTATTTCGATCTGACCCGACTCATTAGAGACATATATAGGGATTAAGAGAGGTGCACACTAGGTTTAGGATGAGTTGGACATTAGGAAACTTTAACGGACCGGGTTAAGGCCTATTAATTTTGGGGGCCCGGGATAAGGTATTACATTCTTTTTCTGTATATATATCGGAGAACTATTGAAAAATCCCTAATAGAGTAGCTAAGTGTTAAAGGTGAGATTACTTTTACTTTTGTTACGAGTTTAACCTAGGGTTTCGTCTCTCTCGCTCTTTGTATACTTGTTTCCGTTTACTTCTCCTGCACGACTGATCGAGTCTTTGTTACTTCGAATTTCACTTGGTTTGGTATTTGCATCGAATCATTCCGACTATTTTCTTCTGCGATTTCGTTCTAGTAAAGCAGAATACTTTCTTTAGATTCTGCATCTTCTTCGTTAAATTTAGTTGATATTTCAATTTTTTAACTTTCTTGAATTGATGATTTGATTAAATATTCATCGAAACCTTTCGTTGTTTCAGCCCTGAATCATGGCTATATATCCTAATCCAGAGAATGCATTAAAGCGCGCAGATGGTAAACAATACATTGTCTTTCTCCTTTAGTTTAACTCTTTTCTTTCACCATTAGTTTTGTTTTAAGTTTATGAATTGGACATTGTGTTGCGTCTTTGCAGAACTTGTCAGTCTCGGTCAGAACAACCAGGTTCTCCAGCTTCTTCACGATCTCGTTACCTCCAAGAACTTCAGATCATGGCAGAAACCACATGAAAACATTATGTTTAGATTTGTGGAGCTTTGTGTTGAGTTGAGGAAGGGACTGTTTGCTAAAGACGGACTGATCCAGTACCGTAACTCTTGTCAGCAAGTGAATGTCAGTTCCTTTGAAGAAGTAACCAGGCACTTCCTATGGCTTGTTACCGAGAAAGCTGAGCAGGCAGAGGCCCTGGACGAGGACGAGGAGGAGGAAGCACTTGAAACCGATAAAGATTTTATCATAGTCAGGTCTGAACAAAGATCGAAGACAAAGGTTTTCGTCTCGTAGGTCAACCCTCTTTGTTCACCATGAGTCCAATTCAGAATTTCTCCACATTTATGTCACCTTTTTCTGATAGAAGCAAGCACCTTTCCATTCGACGGCGTCGCCGAAGTAAGTAGGTAGGAGATCGACGGCGGAGTTGAGAGAGTTGAGAAGCGGCCACGAGACTTGCCTGGCCAAAAACGGAAGAAGGTCCCGAGAATATTAAAAAGATATATATGTATTCGGGTAGTTCGGTTAACTGCGGGTAATACGGGATTACCCGAACTCGAAACCAAAACCAAAATCCGAGGACTATAGAACCCATTCATGTAATAGGCACTACCCGAAACTGAACCGAACCCGGCTCTTTCGGTTTGGGTTCGGGTTCGGTTTTCGGGTTCGTGAAATATGTTCAGGCCTAATCATGATTGTCCGATTGGCATAGACATGTTAAGGAGAAAGGTTTTGTTTGGTACTAAATAATTGTCATAAAAAATTGACAAGAAACCTTAGAGGTTGTAAAGGGTTTTCTTATTTATCAAGTTGTGAGGTTATTAACCTTATATAAAGATTACATCACTACCTAATTGTAGTGCTAAGTCTATGATTACAATGGGCCTTAATATGGCCTAATCTCCCCACCATGGTGGATATCCAACTTTCTTGTAACAATACTCTCCAAGATGGCCTTGACGACCACAATAAGTGCAAGTTATTGCTCCTGTTTGTGTAGAACGAACATCTTGGCGAGGTTTGCTCTGTGCTTGAACCGCAAAGCTAACACCACTAGCTCGTTCTTCATGTAACCGAGAAAGGGATTTCGATTCTTCGTCTTGTGTGAGGACATTGTATGCTTCGTCAAGAGACGGCAACAGTGTTCTTGACAACAAAGCTGATTTTACTCCTCCATACAAAGACTCATCAATTCCCATAAGAAACTGATGTAATTTATCCTCTTCTCTTTCTTTGGCTATCTCTTCTAGAGTTTTGGCTTGTTGATAATCAGCGAGACTCGTCCATAACTTCGTCAATTTCCCATAATATGCTTCAATAGGTAATTCGTTTTGTCGACACGTAGCAAGCTCAGTCTTGAGCCTTTGCACTCGCTGTCCATTCTTCACCGCGAATCGTCTTTGAATTTGTGTCCAAAGACTAAAAGCGTCGTCACTGTGTGATAAGGTCGCACACAATGTTTCGTCTATGGTAAGCTTGATCCATGAAACTACCAAAGCATTATTAGCACACCAATCTTCGTAATCTTCAGAATCTTCATCTGGTTTTTGAATTGTACCATCTGCGAATCCGAATTTCTTCCTTGCTTTCAACGCCAACTGAATGCTAGCTGACCATTCATCGTAGTTAGGTCCGCGCAAGGATGGACGTGAAATAATTGTGCCTGGATTATCTCCAGCCGTTAGGTCATAGGGCGAGATCGTTCGTCATGTCATCTCAACCTTAGGTCTTGATTTAGTTACAACCGAGGACTCATCATCACCACCAGCCATCGAGATTTCTTAGATAGAATAAAAAAAAAAAAAAAAAAAATTATTTGCGGAATAGAAAACGTTTAAGATCGTAGCACTAAACCTTGTAGAAGTTAGGTTTAGGGCTCTGATACCATGACAAGAAACCTTAGAGGTTGTAAAGGGTTTTCTTATTTATCAAGTTGTGAGGTTATTAACCTTATATAGATATTACATCATGACCTAATTGTAGTGCTAAGTCTATGATTACAATGGGCCTTAATATGGCCTAATAAAAATCATAGAAATTTTCTTTGAATAAATTGATATGGTTTTCTATGTAGTAAGTACGGACAATCATTGATTTATTTCAGTAATTTTTTGGTTTAAGTGGATTTCATTTTTTAGGTTTGCGTGATTTTTTCTCAAATGTTCATTTCTACTTTTGACATTTAGTACAACATGATAACTATTGACACTAAGGCCTCGAATGTTAGTGTCTTATGTCTTTTGTCTTAAAGAAAAAAATTAATCAATCAATCTTATCTTAATTTGAAATAAAAAAGACAGGAAAAGACAACATTTTAAAGACAAAAGATATCAAAAAAGAAATTTTAAAAGACTCTTTATTCTAGTTTTTACCAAGATTCTCTTCAGATTTCTTTTTGCCAAATCAAGTAATTATTTATTAAAACAAAAGAAAATCTTATTTTAAACTATTATTTTATTTTTTCACAACAAAAATTGTTTTCTTCATTAAAAAAAGCTCACTATATCTTGACATCAATTAATTTAAAATAAGTTTATACCAATTTTTGTTTGTTCTTACGTATTTAATACTAAAATATTACAAATTTGTATTTTCCTTTTTTTATTGACATATACACCAATTATATTAATATTTATGATATTGTTAAATTTTAATTCAGATATATCAAATTCAAGACTATTACAAATTTATATTTTTCGCAAACAGTTTTTTTCTATTTTATTTAATTATATAATTAATTTCAATTGTTATAAACAATTTAAACATTAGTTTGAAATTCATAGATGTTAAAAAGATCATTTTCACCATTCAATCTTTTAAAATTGTCTAAAAGACACTGCAGACAATAGATAACAGACAAGAGACAACAGACAAAAGATGAAAGACATAAGATTAAAAAAAAGATGTTTCCATTCGAGGCCTAATTCTTTTCTAACATCCCTTATTATTAATGAGCAAGATCATATATCATGCTGTTCTTTGCCAGTTCAAACTCCCAGCTATTCGACTTGTCTAATTTTTAATTTTTTTGTTATTTTCAAAATAAATTATAACGTGGTTGGTTTTAAAAAGGGTTCATGTTTGTATTTGGTTATGGTTAAGAGGCATCAAACTCTTGATCCATATAATTTGGAAAACATTTTCGAGACATGATGATGTATGATTTGAAATTCAACAGGTATCTCTTTACTATTGTGATTAACTATATGTTGTATGGTATACTAAACAATTGCTACATCAAAGTGAGTCTATGTTTCATAAATATATCTCCCTTTATAAAACAAATTAAAGAAATAACTCATATGGCTATATATACATGAAATGATAATACTCCTAACTATTCATTTTTGAAAAATATAAACAATTTAATCCCACGCGTAGCGTGGGTACTCACCTAGAAAAAAATTGATCGGGAAAAATAAAGAAAAAGGGACGTTTGGATTTATTTAGAAGACACGTGTCAATTTAGGTTTGCTAACGTGTCAAGCTCATGGAGAGAGCCATCTACTTTTATATAGATCTACTTTTATATAGTAGATAGATTCTTACAGGTGTATTTCTATTACCACTATATTATATTATGCATAGAAGCTAATTAGGAAGTGTTTTCTTTCGTCTAAATGATATATTATAATGGTTTGTAATACATTTGAAGAACTACATGAACAAGCACAAGTCGGCTAACATGTACAATACAAAAACTAAAAGTTCATAAATTGGAGAGCGAAGTCCACACTCTGGAAAGCGAAGTCCAAAACCTGGAGAGCGAAGCCGGGCGAGCTGATGAGAAAAGTCTCTGGGAGATACAAACCAACACAAATAGAAAATCAACCTCTAGAATACAAAAATCCACTTGAAAGGGAGAATAGAAGAACCACTCGCGAAATTAACGGAAAGTGAGACAAGAGTTGCAGATGCGGATTAGCAAAGCTCACATAATGCTGACGAAGAGCGAGAAAACCACGATCATAAGACCCAAATACAACGAGTAACCATGACATACAACCTCGATCGAGAATTTAAACCCCCTAAACACCTAATCTTGCCCTAAAAAATCTAAATCGAGGACTATGCTTTCCCCCAAAAGGTTAGCCTGACAAGAACCGACCAAAGAAGACTACAAGCGAAGACTGATTATTGACTAAACTAAAAGCGGTGGCAGGTTATAATGTATACAGATTCAACGATTTAAACGAAGGCTAAACAAGATGACCCAACCCCGACAAACAACATCGCATACACAAACCAGAAATAAGCGAGAGCCACCCAACCATCTTAATAGCGGAAAAACTACTCAATCTAGGCAACCAAGACAGAACCCAAACAAAGACAAACACCTAAAACTACAAAACTATAACTAGAAACACCAACTACCTTATCGAAAAGACGGACAAGCATAAGAACAAAACAGAGCCAAGCCACGGTACCGTTTATGATGTACGTTGTGTCTTGAGACAACTACTTTTTGTCTAGTGTTTCTTTATTAACATGTGGATCATTTTATATAACCTCCAAAATCCAATACTAGGATTAAGTAAACATAAGAATAAAAATATCTCAATTGTAACGTACACTACCGCAAGGTTTTAGCCTATGACATTTCAATATTAGACTATTTCGACTCACGACAAATTGTTTTTACTACTTCTAATTGCCCATTCGAAATCTATCATAAAAAGAAAAAATAGTCACCATATAATGTCACGGTAGTGTCTTTTTGGTATAGCACATTTGAGCTGTTATTGGAGAATCCATGCGAGTCAGTTTGGTTATTAACCTAATAAACCGAGTACCCAATAACCCAATATGAGTCCATAAAGAACCATTCGAATTAATTCGGTTAAGCTGCGGTACATTCATTCCAAACCGGATATCACGCGGCGTCGTTTCCTTCACCATCATCAGAGCTGGTCAAAAGTGACGTGGCATATTTCAATCTTTCATTTTGTTGTTGCTTCGTGTAGATGTGAAATCTCCATCTTCGTCTACTTTTCAAGCATTTCGTGCTCTCTCTCTCTCTCTCTATTTATCCTCCTTTTCTCTGTAGCTCCATCGAAATTCAAAGGCTTTCGTTCTCTCCAGAAATGGGTTCTTCAGAAACGGAAAGTAGTAGTAGCGATTCTCAAAACCCAGATTGGGAAACCGAGTTTAATCGCTTCGAACAAGCGATTTCGTCTGGTCTGACTCCAATTCGTGTAAGATCCGTTGTAAAGTTGTCAGATTTAGCCAATCGAGTACCGGAGAGTATTCTATCCCGAGCAATCCCGGTCCTCGCTAGTCTTCTTCGCGTCTCCGACGATCCCAATCGCTCCGTTCAAGCAGCCGCCGCACATTGCTTAAAACGCATCGCTTGTCGCGGCGGTGAAGAAAGCGGATTCGCGGTTGCGATTGGGAGGTGCGGTGTGATTGCTTCCTTGTTAGGGTTATTGTTTGCGACGAATACTAATAATACTGATGGTAATGTATACCGAAAGATTTGGGTGAAATGTATGTGGAGTTTGGTTACTTTTGGATCTCCGATTCGAATTGGTTTAGCTAGGTTAGGTGGTTTAGAGATTGTGATTCGTGAGTTGAATACTTGGGAAGATGATGGAACTAGATGGTATTTGTTAGAGATCCTTAGTGCTTTAGCGACAATACGAGAGAGTAGACGCGTTCTTGTTCATACAGGAGGGTTGAAGTTTCTCGTAGAAGCGGCTAAAGTTGGGAACTTGGCGTCGAGAGAGAGAGCTTGTCACGCAATCGGATTGATCGGTGTTACTAGACGAGCTCGGCGAATGCTGGTTGAAGCAGGAGTGATTCCAGTACTTGTGGAGCTTTTTCGAGATGGAGATGATAAGGCAAAGCTTTTAGCTGGTAATGCGTTAGGGATCATATCTGCGCAGACCGAGTACATTAGGCCTGTCACTGAAGCTGGTTCAATTCCTTTGTACGTCGAGCTTCTCTCGGGACGAGATCCGATGGGGAAAGATATTGCAGAGGATGTGTTCTGTATACTAGCTGTAGCTGAAGGTAATGCTGTTTCGATAGCGCAAGAGCTGGTGAGGATCTTGAGAGAAGGTGATAACGAAGCTAAGTTTGCGGCTTCTGATGTGTTGTGGGATCTTGCGGGTTATAGGCATTCGGTATCTGTTATTAGAGACTCTGGTGCGATTCCTTTGCTTATCGAGCTTGTGAGAGACGGGTCTCTTGAGTTCAGGGAGAGGATTTCGGGAGTTATTTCTCAGTTGAGTTATAACGAGAATGACCGTGAGGCGTTTTTCGATTCTGGTATGATACCGATTCTGATTGAATGGTTGGGCGATGAGTCGGAAGAGCTTAGAGATAACGCAGCGGAAGCACTTATTATTTTCTCAGAAGACCAAGAGCATTATGGTAGAGTGCGTGAGGCGATAGGCCATCCGGTGTTTCAGAGTATGCAGAGCAGACTTGCTAGAATCCGAGCTTCCCATGAACTTATGGTCCGGTCAATGCGAAGGGTTACAATCGAACATCTTGCCCGGGATCGAGATCTTCTTTGATCCACCTGTATTGATGTATGTTTATAATCTGACTTTGAAATAAAACTTAAATGTTGTTTGATTTGTGCAAGTTTTTGTATACATGTACTCAAAGATATTTTGACTTTGAATAGTATGGAATCTACGTCTATGATCTTATTTTACATGATAGTGCATCCAGTGGATGGACCATAAGAGTCATAGACTACTTCATACATCTCAGAATGTGGCTGGTTGTAGCAAATTGAGGAGCATTGACCTAAGCAGCAATGCGGTGGAACTGTTTGATTTGTACAGTTATCATCATCAGCGGTTTCGATGTTCTTGTCGGTATCATTTTCTTCTTGTGGCTTCACTTGATCATCATCAGGAGGTGGAACTTCTTCAAGAGTCTCTAAAATGGCAGTGCACACTTTCTTCCTCAAGGCTTTAACCAAACAAGCAGCATCAACTCCATCACCAACCACTACAAGCTCGTCCTCGAGCTCTCCTTCCATTGCCACAGAGATTACACCTGCAAGAAATGTATATACAATTCTTGCATTGGAAACTATATTCAGCATTGATTAATTTCAAAATATTTTACCTTTTGCACTAACTGCTACTTCCATCGCTTTCCTCCGGCATTTTTCACAATTCACCGACACTTTGATACGCATTTTCTTCTAAAAAATGCTCCCACAAAGAAACACATATAAGACGCCAGAAACGTTGATAATTATTGTGAAGATTGAAATACTTGCTGACCAAGTCTCACCATTTCATGTTACTCAAGCCTCAGATCATCAAGTTTACCGAAGGTGAAAGTAAGTTTGCCAAGGTAAACTTATCCTTTTGGCACATTAAGAGAAAACGGCTACAAGGCATGAAAGGGCAACGTACAAGTTTGTCTCTTAGTGTCACCATTTGAAGCAACGGCTTGATTCATCTCTATGGTACGATCAAAAGCAAAAGGTAATCGCAATCAATGGCGTCTGAAAAGAGAAAGGAGGCGTTCTGCATTTGCTTTAGGTCAGTCCATGAGCTAAGGGTGTTCTCATATAAAAGGAACATGAAGAGGAGAAGAGAGAGAAAAAAAGAAAACGGATCGATAGAGAATGAGAGAGATTTGTATTAGTATAAGCTTTGATTACAAATTTCTCTAAGGCATAGATTAGATTGAGTGTTACTCTAAGTACTAGTGAAGGGTATTAGGGTAGTACACTAATCTTATCTATTGTAACTCTATCAAATCTAGTGGATTCCGAGTATAAGACTCGGCGAGAAGTAGCTACCCTTGTTAATGGGAGTGAACTCGTTAAGTGTTGTTGTTCTTGCTTTTACGTTTCATTAACAACACTCTCTTCTCTCTACAAACACTCTAAGTTCTTATTACAACTTAAAAGACTTTCTTTTTGCTCTGTTTATTGCTCTGTTCTTGTGGGAAAAAACATTGATTGAGTTCTTGTGGATAATCCATTGCCTTCTCTTAGTTGTATTCTCTGTTCCTTGGTTTGTTGGTTTGTGTTTTGACAGGAAAGTAGACTCCTTTCAGGTGCGCAAGTCCTAACTGAGTGGTATCAGAGCTGAGGTTGCGTAAATTTGGTTCTGGTCAGATCTAAATCTTAGAACCATGTCCTCAGCAAGGATAGAGGTAGGGAAGTTCGATGGGAAAGGTGATTATACGATGTGGAAAGAAAAGCTTCTGGCTCAGCTTGACATTCTAGGCCTGAGTGTTGCTCTGAGTACAGAAAAGAAGACCGTTATAGTCACTGATGCAGCTGGAGCAGTAGTAGAAGAAACAGAAAAGAAAGAAGAGATTTTAGAAGAGAAGAGGAGGAAAGCAAGGAGCACTATTGTGCTAAGTGTTACCGATAGAGTTCTGAGAAAGATCAAGAAAGAGCAGACTGCAGCTGCTATGTTAGAGGCTTTGGACAAGTTATACATGTCAAAAGCTCTTCCAAACAGGATCTATCTGAAACAGAAACTCTATGGTTTCAAGATGTCTGAAAGTCTATCAATTGAGAACAACATTGATGAGTTTCTCCATATTATAAATGATTTGGAGAACACCAATGTCTTGATAGCTGATGAAGATCAAGCGATATTGTTACTGATGTCTCTGCCTAAGCCTTTTGATCAGCTAAGGGATACCCTAAGATATGGTTCAGGTAGAACCACACTCTCATTAAATGAAGTTGTTTCCGCGATATACTCAAAGGAGCTTGAGTTTGGATCTAATAAGAAGAGTATCAAGGGTCAAGCTGAAGGCTTGTATGTCAAAGAAAAGAATGACATGAGAGGAAGGTCTGAGCATAGAGAGAAAGGTTCTAAGTTTCGAAGACCAAGATCCAAGTCAAAAAACAAGAAAGGTTGCTGGATCTGTGGAGAAGAGGGACATTTTAGAAACACTTGTCCAAACCGGAACCAAGCTCAAGCTAGACAAAGAGAGACTGGTGGTAACAGAGGAGAAAACTCAAATGGAAATGGTAATCTTGCAGAGGCCATTGGCCTATACGTATCAGAGGCACTATCTTCTACAGATATAAGTCTTGAAGATGAGTGGATAATGGATACTGGTTGCAGCTACCATATGACTCACAAGCGTGAGTGGTTTGAAGAGTTAAATGAAGATGCTGGTGGATCAGTAAGGATGGGAAACAAGACGGTGTCAAAGGTGAAAGGAGTTGGTTCAGTCAGACTTAGAAATGAAGCTGGTTTGAGTGTGCTACTTACAAATGTGAGATACATTCCTGAGATGGATAGAAATCTCCTGTCTTTGGGAACTTTTGAGAAAGCTGGATACAAATTTGAATCAGAAAATGGTGTGTTGAGTATCAAAGCTGGTGATCAAACTATCTTAACTGGTAGGAGATATGATACTCTATACATACTTCAATGGAAACCTATGATTGAAGAATCACTTGGAGTTCAGAGGAAAGAAGATGATACAGTGTTATGGCACAAAAGATTAGGGCACATGAGCCAAAAGAACATGAACATTTTACTGAAGAAAGGTCTCTTAGATAACAAGAAAGTGTCTGTCTTCGAAACCTGTGAAGAATGTATCTATGGCAGAGCTAGAAGGGTGGGTTTTACTCTAGCTCATCATGATACTAAAGAGAAACTTGAATATGTTCATTCAGACTTATGGGGAGCACCATCAGTACCATACTCTCTTGGAAAGTGTCAGTATTTCATCTCCTTCATTGATGATTATACAAGAAAAGTTTGGGTTTATTTTCTGAAAACTAAGGATGAGGCTTTTGATAAATTTGTCGAGTTGCTATCTCTGGTGGAGAACCAAAGTGAGAAGAAGCTGAAGACACTGAGAACTGACAACGGTCTTGAGTTCTGCAACCGCATCTTTGATGAGTTCTGTGGGTCAAGAGGAATTCAGAGACACAGAACCTGTGCATACACTCCACAACAAAATGTTGTAGCAGAGCGTATGAACAGAACGATTATGGAGAAAGTGAGAAGCATGCTATGTGATTCTGGTCTCCCAAAAGTTTTTTGGGCAGAAGCTACACTCACTGCTTCTATTCTCATAAACAAGACTCCATCATCTGCTATAAACTTTGATATTCCAGACAAGAGATGGTTTGGAAAAGCTCCTGGATATAGTTATCTAAGAAGGTTTGGATGTGTGGCCTTTGCACACACAGATGATGGAAAGCTCAGTCCTAGAGCTAAGAAGGGAATTCTTCTAGGGTATCCTAGTGGAATCAAAGGATATAAACTCTGGTTGCTAGAGGAAAAGAAGTGTGTGATCAGCCGAAATGTTGTGTTTCAAGAAAATGCAACATATAAAGATGTGAAGATCAGAAAAGAAGACTCAAGAAATGGAGATAACACTTCTCAAGAGTCTTATCTTGATCTAGATCTTGATGCAGAAGATGGATTAGCTTCAGGTGGAGACCTCATCACAAGTCAGGAACCACAGAGGAATGTAAGTTCAAGCTCTGCAAGTCCTGGACCTGAAACTCCACTTACAGCATCATCACACACTCCTCAGGAAGATGATGTCACTGGAGATGATGCTTATCAATCTCCTATCAGCTATCATCTAGCAAGAGATAGAGTAAGGAGGGAAGTAAGAGCCCCAGCCAGGTTTGATGATGAAGAGTATTTTGCAGAGGCTCTTTACACTACAGAAGACGGTGGAGAGGTTGAGCCTGCAGACTACAGAGAAGCAAGGAGAAACTCAAGTTGGGATAACTGGAAACAGGGAATGGATGAGGAAATGAGATCTCTTGAGAAGAATCACACCTGGACTGTGGTTAAAAGACCAATGAATCAGAGGGTCATTGGAAGTAAATGGATTTACAAGTATAAGCTTGGTATTCCTGGAGTTGAAGAGCCAAGATTTAAAACAAGACTTGTGGCTAAAAGATATGCCCAAAGAGAAGGAATTGACTATAATGAAGTTTTCTCACCAG
Source organism: Draba incana (assembly GCA_963576765.1). Classification (NCBI taxonomy): domain Eukaryota; kingdom Viridiplantae; phylum Streptophyta; class Magnoliopsida; order Brassicales; family Brassicaceae; genus Draba; species Draba incana. The sequence continues at coordinate 27,788,527 of OY755207.1, forward strand.
TGGTTAAGCATGCGTCTATAAGGATTCTGCTTTCAATTGTAGCTCAAGAAGATTTGGAGTTAGAACAGCTAGATGTCAAAACAGCATTCCTCCATGGTGAGTTACAAGAGAAGATTTACATGGTTCCTCCTGAAGGATATGAGTCATTATTTCAAGAAGATGAGGTATGTCTTCTGAACAAGTCTCTCTACGGTCTGAAACAAGCTCCTAGGCAATGGAATGAGAAGTTTGATGCCTACATGACTGAGATTGGTTTTGTAAGAAGCAATTATGATAGTTGTGCTTATATGAAGGAGCTTAGTGATGGTTCTTTGATGTATCTACTGATTTATGTGGATGATATGCTTGTGGCTGCAAGAGACAAAGAGGAAATAGCTCAGCTCAAGTTGGATCTCAGTAAGAAATTCGAGATGAAAGACCTTGGAGCTGCCAAGATGATTCTAGGAATGGAGATCACTAGAGACAGAGCTGCTGGGACTCTCACAAGAAGGATATCTGAACAAAATCCTTCAAACCTACAACATGATGGATTCAAAGCATACCTTGACTCTCCTTGCTGCTCACATGAGAATGTGCTCTGCATCTCTGAAACAGATTGCTAAAGATGCAGATTACATGAAGTCAGTGCCCTACTCTAATGTTGTGGGTAGCATAATGTATGCAATGATAGGAACAAGACCTGATCTTGCATACCCTGTAGGAGTTGTAAGTCGGTTTATGAGTCAACCAGTTGGTGATCATTGGCTTGGAGTCAAGTGGATTCTGAGATACATCAAGGGAACTGTGAAAACCAAGTTGGTTTACAAGAAGAGTCAAGACTTCAAGGCTATTGGATATTGTGATGCTGATTTTGCTGCTGATTTAGACAAGAGAAGATCAATCACTGGATTGGTGTTTACACTTGGTGGAAACACCATAAGCTGGAAATCAGGGCTGCAAAGAGTAGTGGCTCTGTCTACTACTGAATCAGAATACATGGCTCTAACTGAAGCAGTGAAAGAAGCTGTGTGGTTGAAAGGTTTGTTGAAGGAATTCGGATATGAGCAAAAGAATGTGGAAATCTTTTGTGATTCTCAAAGTGCTATTGCACTCTCCAAGAACAATGTGCATCATGAAAGGACTAAGCACATTGATGTCAAGTATCACTATATCAGAGAAGTGATAACAAGAGGTGATATTAATGTGATGAAGATTTCAACTGAGAAGAATCCAGCTGACATCTTCACAAAGACCTTGGCAGTAAGCAAGTTTCAAGCCGCATTGAACTTGCTTCAGGTCAAGTCTGAGTAATAAAACTCAGAAGAATCTGAGTCTGGAATCCTGGAACTAGATTTGAAAAGGTATTGTCTCTTTCTCCTCTCAAGCAACACTCATGGAGTTGGTATGGTCATCATGAATTTCAGGTGGAGATTTGTGAAGATTGAAATACTTGCTGACCAAGTCTCACCATTTCATGTTACTCAAGCCTCAGATCATCAAGTTTACCGAAGGTGAAAGTAAGTTTGCCAAGGTAAACTTATCCTTTTGGCACATTAAGAGAAAACGGCTACAAGGCATGAAAGGGCAACGTACAAGTTTGTCTCTTAGTGTCACCATTTGAAGCAACGGCTTGATTCATCTCTATGGTACGATCAAAAGCAAAAGGTAATCGCAATCAATGGCGTCTGAAAAGAGAAAGGAGGCGTTCTGCGTTTGCTTTAGGTCAGTCCATGAGCTAAGGGTGTTCTCATATAAAAGGAACATGAAGAGGAGAAGAGAGAGAAAAAAAGAAAACGGATCGATAGAGAATGAGAGAGATTTGTATTAGTATAAGCTTTGATTACAAATTTCTCTAAGGCATAGATTAGATTGAGTGTTACTCTAAGTACTAGTGAAGGGTATTAGGGTAGTACACTAATCTTATCTATTGTAACTCTATCAAATCTAGTGGATTCCGAGTATAAGACTCGGCGAGAAGTAGCTACCCTTGTTAATGGGAGTGAACTCGTTAAGTGTTGTTGTTCTTGCTTTTACATTTCATTAACAACACTCTCTTCTCTCTACAAACACTCTAAGTTCTTATTACAACTTAAAAGACTTTCTTTTTGCTCTGTTTATTGCTTTGTTCTTGTGGGAAAAACATTGATTGAGTTCTTGTGGATAATCCATTGCCTTCTCTTAGTTGTATTCTCTGTTCTTTGGTTTGTTGGTTTGTGTTTTGACAGGAAAGTAGACTCCTTTCCGGTGCGCAAGTCCTAACAATTATCAAAATGAAACGAGGATGATGCAATGAAGGTGTTGGCAAAATTCAGACCTTCATTGTCCTTGATGATGAATGCTCTGATTTGGCTAAAGTGGAAGATGGAAGAAAACAACCATCTTGGTTAATTTACTACTATATCAACTTATTTATGAATCCTTGTTTTGTGCTGAGCACGAAGTGCTAATGAATCAAAGTTAGACTTGGCAAATAAGATTTAAACTCAATATATATATATATATAGTCAATGCCACATTTTTTAAAATACCATATCAAACATTGTCATAGAACAGTCATGTAGTTTAAACAAACATAAAGAAAATGACAAAAGACTACCCTAAGAACTCATTAGATATAAAGACGATTTTCACATAATTAAGCATCCAGGAGTTGGACCATATGAATCATAAACTGCAGGCCATCGTGGCTGCTCGTAGCTAACCGAGGAGACTTGAACGGACTTTTCATCAACTTGCGGTTTCTTCTGAGGGATACTCGGCTTTACCTCTTCAAAAGTCTCTAAATTGGCGTCACATGTCTTCTTTCTCAGTGTACCAACCAAAGACACCGCATCAATTCCATCACCCATCACAACAATCTTGTCCTGACCTTCCTTAGACACTGAGATTACACCTGTGTTGCAAATATTAAAGTATACATTTTTCACATCAGTATCCATTCATGTGTTCTTCAATTTCAAGAGGAAGTGGGCTATTTTCTAAGACTTTTTAAACCAAGAATTTGACACTTGTCACTTACCATTTGCTACCACTACTAATTGCATTGCTTTCTTCATGCATTTCTCACAGTTCTCACACACTTTGATACACAACTTTTTCTGCAAAAATAATCCACAAAACCCAAAAAAAAAGAAAAACAAGAAGTAGATCAGGACTCAAAACCACCATGATAATTAGAAACAAAATTAAGAGATTTTGTCATAAAAAATGGTACCTTCATTGTTCCCTTTTGAAGACTTCCTCAGCTAGCCCCAAATAGCCTCCTTTGAAAGCCAAGAAGCTTCTACACACTGAGACAAAGACAGAGAGAGAATATTAGAAGATAATGTACCACATCTTGTAGATATCTATGTTTCTTTAGCCAAGATCAAGAGTATTCGACAAAAATTTAACCCTAGCAACAATTCTTCACTATCAATTCTTACATACAGAAAAATTCACTCCAACAAGAAGAAGAACCAAAGTAAGAGAAGAAGAAAATCAGATTGAGCTTAAAACCTCCAAGAAGAACCGAAGGTTAACTAACCTCCCTGCTTTTTCGCTCTCGTTTTCTTGTTAATTGCAAAAAAAAAAAACACAACTTCAATTCTGCTTTTACTTGATATCCAAGATTTTCTCTCACATATTTTCCCCATTGCTTTAGTATCTAATTACCATTTTTTGCCATTGGAACTAGTAGATTCAACCAAATTACGTCATATTTGTTTTATTAGTTGAATTTATTCTGATACTTCTGTACTCATAACATGTAGCTGTCTACAGAGGAGAGAATCTTCCTCTTTTGGAATGTTTAGTATTAGCTCAATAGCACATTATTTAATTATCTCAAGTAACATCATCATAGCATATATAACCTTCCATTTATTCTTATAGATAATACGAATATTTTAGTTAGAACAAATGACAAATCACACCAACAAGGATTTGTATAACTAATAACAAAAAGAATCGAATGGCCAACCTAAGATCTCTCTCTAAAAACTAAATAATCTTTAGAGAACACATAGGCAAACAAAAAACAAGTTTTTGAAAATTGACATACTTGGGTTTTTGTCTATTCTGGGGGGGGGGGGGGGGGGGGGGGGGGGGGGTTGGTCCTCTCTCTTCTGTTCATTCTTTTTTTTTCTCTTGTCTTGGAAGACAAGAAAGAGAAAAAAAAAAGGGTTCTATTGAATCAAAAGAGAGCAAGAATTCTTCTTGAAGAATAGATTTGTAGCGCGTGTTCGCTGCAATCTCGGGAGAACCCAGTTAGGCTTGCATGCAACACGGCCTCGACGAAAAAACTAGCCTTCGTTACATTCCTCATCATCCTTCTATGTCCGGTCACAACGGTCTTGTCACAGCAGCAAGAGGTGGTTGTGCCAGTTTCAAACGCAGATTGTCTCTTGAGATTCAAAGGCACTTTAACAAATGATTCCGTCGTTAGCAGTTGGGATCCTTCGACCCCACCTTGTACTCGAAACTCCGCGAATTGGTTCGGTGTTCTCTGTTTTAATGGCGATGTTTGGGGTCTACAGCTCGAAGATATGGGCTTAACCGGGGGACTTGACCTCGAACCATTGGCTCCTATCAAGACTCTACGAACCTTAAGCTTCATGAACAATAATTTCTTTGGTGCAATGCCATCTGTCAAGAAGCTCGAATCGTTGAAGTCGTTGTACTTGTCTAACAACCGGTTTATAGGTGAGATACCCGCGAACGCGTTTGATGGTATGCGGCATTTGAAGAAGCTTTTGTTGGCCAACAACGCGTTTCGCGGGAAAATACCTTCTTCTTTAGCTTCTTTGCCAATGCTTTTGGAAGTGAGGCTAAATGGGAATCAGTTTCAAGGAGAAATACCTGATTTTAAACAAAAGGATCTTAAGTTAGCTAGCTTCGAAAACAATGACCTCGAGGGACCTATACCCGAAAGCCTACGTAACATGGATCCTGGCTCCTTTGCAGGTAAGTAAACAAACATTTCAAGGTTTACAAATGTTAATAACTAAAAGATTTCTTGTTTTGTCAAACATTACAGGGAACAAGGACTTGTGTGATCCTCCATTAAGCCAATGCTCGGTTGATTCAGGATCTTCTCCTCCTCCACCTCCTCCTCCTCCTCCTCCTACGGAGAAGAACGAGAACCAACCTTTCTACACAGCTGCAATCGGTTTGATTGTCATTGGGATAGTACTAGTGATCATTTCGCTTTTCGTATGTGTCCTTCATACAAGAAGACGGAAATCATTATCGGCTTATCCATCCGCGGGAAATGACAGGACAGAGAAATACAATTACGATAAATCCGCAAACATGGAGAAAGTCGCGGACTCTGTTACGAGCTACACTACTAGTAGGAGAGGAGCAATACCGCCGGATCAGGGCAAACTCATGTTTGTGCAAGATGACATTCAAAGATTCGACCTTCAAGAGCTTCTAAGAGCTTCTGCTGAAGTTCTTGGAAGTGGAAGCTTTGGTGCTTCTTATAAAGCCGGGATCAGTACCGGACAAACGCTAGTCGTTAAGAGGTATAAAAATATGAACAATGTCGGAAGAGAGGAGTTTCACGAGCATATGAGACGGTTAGGGAGATTGAGCCATCCGAATCTATTGCCTCTTATCGCTTACTATTACCGTAAAGAAGAGAAGCTCTTGATCGCCGAGTTCATGCCAAATCGTAGCTTGGCGAGCAATCTTCACGGTAATGCAAAAATCGATCTTTTTGTCTATTCCTTTACGGGGTTTTAACTCGAAAAATGCTCTGTTTTTCAGCGAATCGTTCTGTGGATCAACCTGGATTGGATTGGCCAACAAGGCTAAAGATTATACAAGGAGTGGCTAAAGGGTTAGGTTACTTGTTCAACGAGCTACAAACCCTAACGATCCCACACGGTCATCTAAAGTCATCGAACGTCGTACTTGACGAATCATTCGAGCCTCTTTTAACGGATTACGCACTAAGACCCGTGATGAGCTCGGAGCATTCTCATAACCTAATGATTGCTTATAAATCACCAGAGTATAGCTCAAAGGGACGTATAATGAAGAAGACCGATGTTTGGTGCTTCGGGGTATTGATATTGGAGGTTTTGACGGGTCGGTTTCCAGAGAATTATCTACGACAAGGGTACGATGCTAACATGAGTTTGGTGACTTGGGTGAGTAACATGGTTAAGGAGAAGAAAACAGGTGACGTGTTTGACAAGGAAATGAATGGGAAGAAGAACTGTAAAGCAGAGATGCTAAGTTTGTTGAAAATAGGGTTAAGTTGTTGTGAAGAAGATGAAGAAAGAAGAATGGAGATGAGTGATGCAGTGGAGAAGATAGAGAAGCTAAGAGAAGAACAAGAATTCGAAAATGTCTTTGCTTCTCGGATAGTAGACTATGATGACTTCGGTTTCGCAATGAATCGATGATTGATGGAGAAAAAAAAGGATTAGTCTTTCGTCGTCTCTGCTTCAACGAGAAAAGAAAAACTTTCCCGAGAAAGTTTTGGGTTTTTTTTTTTTCTTTTTGGGAGAAAATGTACTAAGAGTAAATCCATGAAATACCCAGAATTTTCTTTCTTATGTAACTTTCCTGATTTTTTCTTAATCACTCTCGTCGTGTAGATCCAGTTTGCAGAGTTTTGAAAGTTTACTCTTTTCTCTATCTAATTATTGTCCCAATATTTGTTTTTTTTCTTCTTTACAATTCAAGAACTGAATCTAAGCGTTAAATACTCTGAATTTTTTTTAAAAACCCAACTTTTTTCTCGAAAATTGTATAAAGATTTGAAATTTAGGGATGAATATGATAATTAGGGCTATACTAATTTGGGGCTAAATTATCCATTCTTGTTCTTAAGTTCACCACTGAATCCGAAATCTTCTAATTTGGGGGAAGAGAAAATCTCGAATCCCTAATTAAGGAATACCGCAGATTTCGATAGTTTTGAAAATGAAATTTTCCAAGAAGATAGAGGCAAATATTGTGAATAGAGATTCTGATTTCGTTAATTTGCAATCTAGGGTTCTAAAGCTTTGGTTAGTAATCGATGAAGAAGGAAACACAAAGAAGAAAAGTACAAATTCAGGGTTAGTGGCTGTAGCAGTTGATAAAGATAAAGGAAGCCAACATGCTCTTAAATGGGCAGCTGATAATCTTGTCCCCAAAGGCCAAACCATTATCCTCCTCCATGTTATCCTCAAAACATCATCTGATTCAGGTCTCTCTCTCTCTTCTTCTTCTTCTGAGTTTTTTTAGATTGTGTAGAGAGACTCAAATTTGGTACTGATATGGGTTTTGATTGCAGCTGAGGTTAATGCAGAGAAACATAAGCAAGCCGATAACCTTTTCGTGACGTTCCATTGCTATTGTAGTCGAAAAGAGGTAAAAGCCGCGATAAAATCTCTCTCGTCTTTACTTGCTTTGTTTCTGATGTTCCTTAGTTTATGTGTTGTTAGATACAATGCCTTGATGTGACGCTTGAGGATGACAACATTGTCAAGTCGCTTGCGGAATATGTTACCAATGGTGTGATTGAGAATTTGGTTCTTGGTGCTCCGTCGAGGCATGGATTCATGAGGTATTGTAATATAGAATTCTCTTCTTCTCTATCGGTTTGAATTCGTAGTCCTTATGTTTTGTTTCTATATGTATTAAGGAAATTCAAGATGTCTGATACACCGAGCAATGTAGCGAAAGCAGTACCTGATTTCTGTACGGTTTACGTCATTTCAAAAGGGAAGATATCATCTGTCCGCAATGCCTCACGTGCTGCTCCATATCGGTCACCGCTTATGGGTCAGATTGAAAATCACTCTGCAATCTCTAACTATGAGAAATTCAGGAACACCATGAGCTAACTGAGGCTTGTGGCCCAGTGGTAAAGGGGTTGCAGCTGTAACTACCGCCACCCGGGTTCGAGTCTCGGCCACCGGGGAATTAACATTTGGGCATCGCCGGCGACACAGATTAGTCTCTTGGGCCTAGAAAGCCTTTGGGGAAACTGTGTATAATTAAAAAAAAAGGAACACCATGAGCTTTAGAGGTATGATTATTAAACTAGTTTCTTTAGAGGTATGATTATTAAACTAGTTTTCTTTGAGGTTTAATCTCGTACGCATCTTGAAATCCTTCTTTCGCTGCTACAAACAGATAGGGGTCCGGGAAGGTCTTCGGTTTCTAGCTCTATTGAAGATTACGGAAAGTAATGCTTCTTTTGCCAAGAAACTGATCTGTCTTTAAGGGAAAATAAAAACTTATCATTCTTTCGTTTGCGGTAATATCATCAACAGGTCACCTATGGCGAGGACATCAAATTACGCAAACTCATTTTATGATTCGTCAGACTCGGAAAACGATATTTCATTTATTTGCTCAGGCAGGCCAAGTACCGCAAGCACAGGCCGCCCAACTACCGCGAGCTCAGGCAGGCCTTTGGGGAGGGCATCAAATTACTCAAACTCAATATTTGATTTGTCTGACTCGGAAAACGACATATCATTTGTTTGCTCAGGGAGGCCAAGTATAAGCACAAATGGAAGGTCTGACATATCTTTTGTGAGCTCAGGTAGGCCAAGTACAAGCACTATTGGAAGCTACGAGTTTCCTGAGTCTGGTTTAACCTCGAGAATGTCCACGGGATCTGGACAAAGCGTTGGCTCTATGCGTCTAGGAATCAGGTTTAATGACACCAATATCCAACATGAATACTCATTCGTCTCTCAAGATAGCGGTTGGTCATCTTGTTCTTGTTCACCACAAAACTTGGTAAGACTGCGTTTGATTTGGTAAGAGACAGAAATAAATGTTTTCGAGAATGGTTACTACATATTGTTTTCTTGAAATGTACAGGAAGAAGTGGAAGCTGAGATGCGGAAATTAAAACAAGAATTGAAACACACAATGGAAATGTATGGATCAGCTTGCAGAGAAGTAATAGCAGCAAAGCAAGAGGCAAAGGAGTTACAACGTCAGAAAATGGAAGAGGAAGGATCGGTGCAAGAAGAACAATTATCGGAGAAATCTACAAAGTCGATAGTGGAAAAAGAGAGAGCAACCAAAGCTGTAGTTTCTCAAACACAAAACAAGCTAGCAGAGCTTGAAACACAAAAAAGAGCCATAGAAGCTCTCTCTGATGATTCCAGTTTAAGGTATCGGAGGTATGCTATTGGTGAGATTGAAGAAGCCACAAACTCATTCGACGAGGCTAATAAGATAGGCGAAGGCGGATATGGTCCCGTTTATAAGGGTCACCTTGATCATACCCCTGTTGCTATTAAGGTTTTGAGACCAGATGCAGCTCAAGGAAGATCCCAGTTTCAGAGAGAGGTAAGCATATACTTCAAATCTAAAAAAGAATCAGACTTTGGTTTTGGATATGGACTGACCATTAAGAATTGTTGCAGGTGGACGTTCTTAGCTGCATAAGACATCCGCATATGGTGCTACTTATTGGAGCATGTCCAGAGTATGGAGTGCTTGTATATGAGTATATGGCCAAAGGGAGTTTAGCTGATAGGCTCTACAGGCACGGAAAAGGGCCACCGCTCTCGTGGGAGCTCAGGTTCCGAATTGCAGCCGAAGTTGCAACGGGTTTGCTCTTCCTTCACCAGACAAAACCGGAGCCTATAGTGCACCGTGATCTGAAACCAGGAAACATTTTGATTGACCAGAACTACGTAAGCAAAATAGGGGATGTTGGATTAGCCAAACTAGTCCCTGCAGTTGCTGAAAACGTCACGCAATGCCACGTCACGTCAACCACTGGGACATTCTGTTACATTGACCCAGAGTACCAACAAACCGGAATGTTTGGTGTGAAATCTGATGTCTACTCTTTCGGTATCTTGCTTCTCGAGCTCCTCACAGCGAAAAGGCCTACAGGTTTGGCTTTTACCGTTGAGCAAGCAGTGGAGCAAGGGACATTCAAGGAGATGTTAGACCCAGCAGTTCCTAATTGGCCTGTGGAAGAAGCTTTGTCTTTGGCAAAGATTGCACTTAAATGCGCGCAACTGAGAAGGAAAGACCGACCAGACCTCGGAAAAGAGGTTTTACCAGAGCTCAATAGACTGAGAGCTCTTGCAGATGCAAATATGTAATGGATTATGTTCAACTTTAGCAGAGGTCCATTACCAAATAATCATAACCATATGACCTTGCCACCAGTTGTGAGTTTTCGAAATAACTCTTAAAACTATTTCAACATTTCGGTTTTTTATCCTCTTCTCATCTTAAAAATGAAAACAAATCTTTTGAAATGCCCCCCATTGCAGGATGAAATGAGCGTAACCCCGGATAGCTCTACTATACATTCAGGTGCATTATAGAATCATAATACTTTCCAACAAATGGTTATCTTTTATCATCTTCTATAACATTTTTATGTGTTAATAAACATAATTCTTGGTCTTGTATCAGACCAAAATGAAGAGGATTAGCAATTCTTGTTTGTTGAAAGAAATATGGAGTGAGAGGTGAGGCTATTCTTGTCTTTTTGTAGTTTGCTTAAGCTAATGTAATTATGAATATTTTTGTATGTACATATTGTGTATAATAAGAAAACAATAGAGAGAAACCAAAAGAAAAAGAGTTATAATTTCACTGCAAGACGTTAACTCTGTTTAATATGTAAGACGAAATTTGGACCACATGATTCCTACTCTTGATCCTAATAACTTCTAAATAGAGAAATTTTGTAGTTTGCTTAAGCAAAGGTGTGACACTGAGAGAGCGTTATAACCTTAATTTTGAGTAGAACCTGACGCAAAATTTCGCGATCATAATCCAAATTGTGTTAGTCACTTAACTAAAGTTCTTCCCCTATTTACTTGAAATTCTTAATTCAAACGCCATCTTCTTCTCTTTTTTCTTTATACTAGAATGGTATTTTCATAATGCTGGATTTCAATTTTTGGTAATCTCAATATGATTATGTAAATGAATTAGTAAGGTATTATTATTACTAATTAGTAAATTTAGATAGGGAAATTTTATCAGCTACCACTTTTGATGGATCAAAAATACTTTAAAAGTACCATTAAAAAAAATACTTGTAAGTCATATGAAAAAGAAAAGATAATTGAAAAAGATATATGAAAACAACAAATTTCGCAATTTGAAAGAGAAATATGAAAAAAACAAAAAAACAAAAATAAGAGATATATGAAAAAAAAACCCAAAAAAAATTCACTATTTGAAAGAGAAATATGAAAGTTTTAATAGTGAAGGTTAAAACCAAAATAAAAGAGATTGGAAGTCTTTTTCATTAATTTTTTTTTTTTCTGATAAAGGTTTTCATTAAATGATATACTCCATTTTTGGCGTATTCTAACCATTGTTTTGTAGGGTTTTATCGAGTCTTTCTCCTTTGTATTGAGTCTTTTTAGGTATAAAAGTGGTTGGAATGAAGAATTGGAGTTTGCTAGGAGGCTTGGTGGAAAAGAAAGAAAAACACGATCTTTTTGGAGATTTTGGAGTCAAAAAAGACCACCTGCTCTCTAAGATGATGCACCTGCTCCCCAGAAGATTCACTTCGGATATTCTCATTAAAAGTGAATATTCACCTAGAAGATTTACCCTAGATTCACCTTGGATTCACCCAGCCGCCGTGGGCCCTATAAAAGGGGACTCTCTTCAGTCTTTTTAGACATCTCTTGGCACGCCCCTTTCACGCCTCTTTCACCCAAAAACACACACACGAACGCAGACACAAGGAGACGGAGACGCACGCAAGAGAGAGACGCACGGAGACCGAAGGCAGGCACACGAGAGAGAGATTTGATACTTGTTGCTTTGAGTTTTAAGATTTGTTCTTCCATCTTGAGATTGAAGTTTTCTTAAACCTTAAATATTAACCTTAGGACTCACATTGAGACTAAGGAAAATAAAAAGGGAAAGTAATGTGTTGGGAAGAAAACAACCCGCGGATCGTGTTGGCATCAAGAAAGTGATCTGCGGGTCGAGTCGGCATCGGGAGAAGGCAGTTGCGGATCAGTCTGAGCATCGGGCATCGACGGATCAGTCTGGTCTCGAGGCGAAGCGATACGCGGGTCGAGTCGGCATCGAGAGAAGCTGCCTGCGGATCGATCTGGCGTCAAGAGAAGGAACCGGGTCACAGCACGGGTAAACGGGTTTACACGCGGACATTATCCGGGTAAACGGGTTTACACGCGGACCTTATCCGGGTAAACGGGTCGCGTGTTGATCCCGTACCGCGGGAAGGAACCTGGACGCATTTCTGGATCCGCGGTACGTACGGCATCGACGCCACTCGGTCATGCGGATCGGGCAAGTGACCGAGGCAACTTTTTCATCTTTTTGATAAGATTTTCCAACGGTCACCTTGACCTACCTAGTCTTTGCTATTTATAGATTGTTCCCAATCATTGTAACCTTATCTTGAAAAAAAAACCAAAATGTTTCAAGTTCATATTCTCCCATTCTCTTAAATCGCTTATAATCTCTTCCTTAATCTTTCTTAATCTAAAAACTTACATGGTATCAGAGCAAGTTTCGATCCTTTGAGTGTCTTAATCTCTCCTAAATCTCGTACAAACTTCTTAATCTCTCCTAAATCTCTTACAAACTTCTTAATCTCTCCGATTTGTGAGTTGTTCTTTAAAAGGTTAGGTCAAATCGTTATATAGGGATTTCTATTCCCTTTATGCGATTGCCTTAACATACATCTAAAAGATAATCACAAATCGTTTCTAAAAGTCTTGAATCTTCATCAAAGTTCCAAAATCTCTCGGTTCGTGGTTGTTGTTGGTGTTGAATCTTTGAAAGTTTCAAACTTTCGGTGTAAATCTTTGTTGGTTGGTTGGAAGCTTCAATCTTTTGTAGGTATCTCTCGGTTAAGTGAAAATCGAAGAGAAAGATGAATCCAATGGAGAATCCTAAGGCGTTGGTAGTTCCGGTGATTCTCAAAGGAGAAAATTACTTGTTATGGTCAAGAACGACCAAAACGGCTCTATGTGGTAGAGGTTTATGGGAGCATGTGGATCTCTCCCTAAGACAAATCTTCAAGTCGGAATCAGTGGAAAAGGAGAAAGAAGATGAAGCCGCCAAGAAAGCTAGAGAGGCAAAATGGTTTCAAGAAGACCAAACGGTCTTGGCGGTGCTCCAAAATGGTATTGATCCATCCATCCTTGAGGCGTATTCATATTGTGAAACAGCCTTTGAACTTTGGGAGACATTGAAGAGTGTGTATGGAAATATCTCGAATTTGGCTCGTGTGTTTGAAGTGAAGAAAGCTATCAATAATCTCCACCAAGAAGACATGGAATTCACTAAGCATTTGGGAAAGTATCGGTCTTTATGGTCGGAACTTGACATGTTACGACCAAGCTCTATTGATCCCATTGTGTTGAATGATAGGAAAGAGCAAGATAAGGTCTTTGGGTTGCATCTCACGTTAAACCCGGTGTACAATGATCTTATCAAACACATTCTAAGGTCGGAGAGGCTACCAAGTATGGAGAATGTGTGTTCTCAAATTCAAAGGGAGCAAGGAACTCATGGATTATTTGGTGGTAAGGGGGAGCTTCCGATGGCCAATGTCGGAGCTTACAACCGCAATGACAACCGAAACTATAAAGGCAAACATTTTAATCCGGATCTCAAGTGTGAACATTGCAAGAAGGAGGGTCACTTAAGGGAGAAATGTTGGGTACTCAATCCCCATCTACGACCTCCACCAAGACCGGGTTACTCAAGAGGCTACTCAAGAGCCAACTACACCTCGACAAAACAAGACCAAGGAGATCAACCAAAGAGTCAACCCACAACACCGATCAAGATAGGAGATGAGGCGGTCCAAGGAGATTACGTGAGGAAATCTGACTTGGAATCTCTTATCAAGTCAATTGCATCACTCAAGGAATCCGGTAAAACTTTCTATACTCGTAAACCTAATAACTCTCTTGTGGTTGATTCTGGTGCATCTCATCACATGATTAGTAACTTGAACTTACTTGAAAAATTGGAACCTTCTAGAGGAAATGTGATGATTGCAAATGGTGAAAATATACCTATCAAAGGAATTGGGAACTTGAATCTATTTAATAAAAACTCTAGAGCTTTTTACATGCCAAATTTTGAATCAAATTTGCTTTCGGTTAAAAGAATGACTAGTAACTTGAATTGTCATGCAATCTTTGGTCCTAATGACTTCCATTTTCAAGATATTGAATCCGGAAAAGTGATAGGAGGTGGTGGTACCAAGGATGACCTCTATATCTTAGAAGAACTATCTCCAAGCTCATCTAGTGTTTTTCGATTTCAAACTTGTTTAGAAAAAGCAAATAATGCAATATGGCATGCTAGAGTAGGACATCCCCATTCTCGAGCTCTTGAAATAATGCTTCCCAATGTTGTCTTTGATCATTTATCTTGCGAATCTTGTATTCTTGGAAAACATTGCAAATCCGTTTTTACTAAGTCTTCTACCGTTTATGAAAATTGCTTTGATCTTGTGCATTCGGATGTTTGGACCTCACCTTGCTCATCTAGAGATAATAATAAATACTTTGTCACATTCATTGATGAGAAATCGAAATATACATGGCTTACTCTCTTACCTTCTAAAGATAGAGTTCTTGATGCATTTGAGAATTTCCAAGCTTATATTGCTAACAATTACAATGCCAAGATTAAGATTTTTAGAACAGATAATGGTGGTGAATATATGAGCAACAAATTCAAAGCCCACTTAGCTAAACATGGCATTATTCATCAAACGACTTGTCCTTACACTCCTCAACAAAACGGCGTGGCCGAAAGGAAGAATCGGCATCTAATGGAGGTTTCAAGAGCTATGATGTTCCATATGAATGTGCCAAGAAGATTTTGGGGAGATGCGGTCATGACCGCGTGCTACTTGATAAACCGAACACCCACAAAAATCCTTGATGACATTTCACCATTTGAGGTACTCAATAAAACTAAACCCTTTCTTGATCATTTGAAAGTCTTTGGGTGTGTTTGTTTTGTTTTGGTACCTAGGGAACTAAGGGACAAGCTAGAACCAAAGAGCACAAGATGCCTCTTCCTTGGATACTCATCGACACAGAAAGGTTACAAGTGTTACGATCCGGTTTCAAGGAAGACTTTCGTATCTAGAGATGTGAAGTTTCTTGAGAATCAAGGGTTTTATAGTGTCACAGATCGTGGTGAGTTGGGTGATTTGGCTACTCCGACGGACCTTGGCTCAAATTTGCGATTCCTCCTTCAAAATCTTGGGAATCATGAGCCAAGAGACAATATGGGTACCAACAACAAGGATCCACCGGTTCAAGAGGAGGAAGCTCAAGATTCGGTTCAAGAGGAAGCAAGTCAAGAAGAGGTTTCGGTTGAGCAAGGACAAGTTCAAGAGGAAGCTCCGGATGTCGAAATTCAAGAAGAAGCTCCGGATGTAGAACCAGTTTTGCGTAGAAGTACAAGATTAAGAAAAGATCCCTCTCAATGGAAAGAGAGCCGTGTGTATTTCAACAATGAAGTTGTAGCTCATCCAATCCAAGCGGTGTGTTCGCTCGCCCTTTTACCATCTTCACATAGGGCTTTTGTGACCAAGATAGATGAGTATACCATCCCTAAAACGTATGAGGAAGCTATGGAAGATGAGCATTGGGTAGACGCGGTAGATGATGAGGTTGGAGCTATGGTTAAAAATCATACTTGGGATGAAGCAGATCTTCCCGAAGGTAAAAGAACCGTAAGCTCAAAATGGGTATTCACAATAAAGTATTTGAGTAATGGAGATCTTGAGAGGTATAAGGCAAGATTGGTGGCTAGAGGATTCACCCAAACATATGGGGATGATTACACGGATACATTTGCTCCGGTTGCAAAGCTTAACACGGTGAGAATTGTTTTCTCTTTGGCGGCAAACCTAGATTGGGATCTATGGCAAATGGACGTAAAGAATGCTTTCTTACAAGGAGACCTTGAGGAAGAGGTGTATATGACACCGCCACCCGGACTTGAGACCTCTATAGCCCCGGGAAAGGTCCTCAAGTTAAACAAGGCCATCTACGGATTGAAACAATCACCAAGAGCTTGGTATAAGAAGCTTAGTTCAACACTTAAGGAAAAAGGATTCAAGAAATGTGAGTTAGACCACACACTCTTCACACTTCAAGGTCCTAATGGGATAGTGGTTGTCTTGATCTATGTGGATGATATGATCATCTCCGGAAGTGATAAGCAAGGAATTCGAGAAACAAAGGACTTTCTCAACTCGGTGTTCGAAATGAAAGACCTCAGAGAAGTGAAGTACTTTCTTGGGATTGAAGTGTGTCGAGTTAAGAACGGATTGTATATTTCTCAACGAAAGTACACCTTGGATTTGTAGAAAGAAACCGGGAAGCTCGGAGCTAAGCCGGCGAAAACCCCATTAGAAGACGGTTATAAGGGCGATCGAAAGGGGGAGAAGGAGAATGAGCCATACGAGGATCCATCAAGATATAGACGGCTTGTGGGAAAATTGATCTATTTGTGTCTCACAAGACCGGATATAAGTTTTGCGGTCAACCAAATTAGTCAACATATGCAAAAACAAACGGTATATCATTGGCAAATGGTCGAGAGGATTCTTAGATACTTGAAAGATAGTCTGGGTCTAGGAGTTTGGATGGGTAAGAATGAAAGCTCCGATGTGGTTGGCTATTGTGATGCGGATTGGGCGGGAGATCGGAATGATAGAAGATCTACAACCGGATATTGCACATTCATTGGTGGGAACTTGGTCACTTGGAGGACTAAGAAGCAAAAGGAAGTCTCATGCTCAAGCGCGGAGGCCGAGTATAGGGCCATGAAGAAATTAACAAATGAGCTTACTTAGTTGAGAGGAATCTTAGCTCACATGGGAATTGAGATGGAAAAGCCGATGGTAATGCACTGTGATAATCAAGCCGCAATTCACATTGCTACAAATTCTGTGTTCCACGAGAGGACGAAGCATATTGAGATTGATTGCCACAAGGTTCGAGAAAAGATTGAACAAGGATAGACTCTACCGTGTTTTACAAGAAGTGAAGATCAACTAGCGGATGTGTTCACCAAATCCGCAAGTCTTAAAGTTTGCAACAACATCTTGGGCAAACTTGGACTTGTGGATCTCACACATCCATGAGAAGACCCCTTACTCGCAATCGTCACACTATTTTTCCCTTATTAAAGTTTTGTCCCATGAGGTTTTTTTTTTTAAGGTTTTTAATGAGGTGATGGTTGTGAGTCTCCAAGTTAAGCATAAAATCTTTATGTTTAACTTGAGGGGGAGTATTAACCTTAGGACTCACATTGAGACTAAGGAAAATAAAAAGGGAAAGTAATGTGTTGGGAAGAAAACAACCCGCGGATCGTGTTGGCATCAAGAAAGTGATATGCGGGTCGAGTCGGCATCGGGAGAAGGCAGTTGCGGATCAGTCTGAGCATCGGGCATCGACGGATCAGTCTGGTCTCGAGGTGAAGCGATACGCGGGTCGAGTCGGCATCGA
The DNA here is from genome assembly GCA_963576765.1 of Draba incana. Taxonomy (NCBI): domain Eukaryota; kingdom Viridiplantae; phylum Streptophyta; class Magnoliopsida; order Brassicales; family Brassicaceae; genus Draba; species Draba incana. The sequence continues at coordinate 27,805,965 of OY755207.1, forward strand.
GAGAAGCTGCCTGCAGATCGATCTGGCGTCAAGAGAAGCAACCGGGTCACGGCACGGGTAAACGGGTTTACACGCGGACCTTATCCGGGTAAACGGGTCGCGTGTTGATCCCGTACCGCGGGAAGGAACCTGGACACATTTCTGGATCCGCGGTACGTAATCTGAATTATGTGGTCTGCAGATTAAAGGTTATTAACTCGGTTCACTGAGGATAAAAGAGTTCCCACGTTTTCAAACCTTTCTCCTTTACTTACTTTGAGTTTGTTTGAGGACAAACAAAGATCTAAGTCTGGGGGAATTGATATACTCCATTTTTGGCGTATTCTAACCATTGTTTTGTAGGATTTTATCGAGTCTTTCTCCTTTGTATTGAGTCTTTTTAGGTCTAAAAGTGGTTGGAATGAAGAATTGGAGTTTGCTAGGAGGCTTGGTGGAAAAGAAAAGAAAACACGATCTTTTTGGAGATTTTGGAGTCAAAAAGGACCACCTGCTCTCTGAGACGATGCACCTGCTCCCCAGAAGATTCACTTCGGATATTCTCATTAAAAGTGAATATTCACCTAGAAGATTTACCCTAGATTCACATTGGATTCACCCAGCCGCTGTGGGCCCTATAAAAGGGGACTCTCTTCACGTCTTTTTAGACATCTCTTGGCACGCCCCCTTCACGCCTCTTTCACGCAAAAACGCACACACGAACACAGACACAAGGAGACGGAGACGCACGCAAGAGAGAGACGCACGGAGACCGAAGGCAGACACACGAGAGAGAGATTTGATACTTGTTGCTTTGAGTTTTGAGACTTGTTCTTCCATCTTGAGATTGAAGTTTTCTTAAACCTTAAACTCTTTATTTTATCTATGAATTCCTTCATCTATCTTGTTATGTTTCGGCCATCTATGTGCGAGTAATCTCCTTTGTTAGGTCGAGGGTTCGATGGGATTAGAGAATCATAACTAAGCATAGATAGGTTTTAAACCATAATTTGATTATCTCTGTCTAATGTTGATCGTAATGCCGAGACTAGTTTGATCACCTAGCCTCTGATTTTAGGTTTAATTTACTCATCAAAAGTGTAGTGAATTACTTGAATTAACTTAGATAGGCGATTTGACCCTTAGCCAACGACAGTTGAAGTTAAGGCAACTCGTGAACATATCAATCCCATTCGTTTGATGCTTATCATTCTTTGTAACCTCAAACAACAGTTTAGGGTGTTAGATTGAATTGTTAAAGTAGTTGATACCACGACAGTGGATCCTCTTGAATTTATGATTGAGTTCTAGATTGGTTCATAAATTGATAACCTAAATAATTGCTTGGTTTTGATATCCTAATCCCTGAGATTTATCCTTCGATCTAACGCCTTAATCATATTTGTTTACAACCGATTTTTACTTTGTTTTGCTATTTAAATTCGTGACACTTAAACCACTTGAATCGCTTAGCTAGAATTGTGTTTAAAGGAATTAAAGTGTATTGCCGGTCCCTGAACGAACCTAAATCTATATCTACATCGGATTAGTAATTTAGGACTTGAGTTCTTAATTGAGGGAAAAGTCTTGTTATCAAATTGGCGCCGTTGCGACGGGGACCTACTTCGATACCTTTAATTTTAAAATATGTTTCTAGACTAAGTACTAATTCATTCTCTTTGTTTCTCTTGCTTGTGTTTCAGGTGCATGAAACCAAAGTCTACCCGAAAGAGTCGACAAACACCTCTCGTGTACCTGAACAACTGGGAACTTGCAAGACTAGAACGAACCAATCGACAAACAAGAAGTCGAATCCAGCCAACATGGGCGACGAAACCGACAACCGAGCTGCAAATGGTCATGTAGCTGCTGCTATTCGGAGGTTGGGACAATAAATGGCTCAAATGCAACAGCGTGCGCGTGAGCAGCAGCGAGCCATAGGGGATATGGACAATCCCCATGCTTTCTACCGGAACCGAGCTGCTATAGTTTCCCCTCCTGTTGACCGGAATGATTATGAGATCAAACCGCAGATGATATCGCTGGTTAAGCAGCATTTGTTCCATGGATTGCCTGCTGAAATTCTGATGGACCATATAGAGAACTTCGAGGAGATTTGCTCCATGACGAGCTCTAATGGGATGAACCCAGATTTCTTGAAGTGCAAGCTTTTCCCTTTCTCACTCGCGGGCAAAGATTCCCGTTTGCTCAAGTCGCTACTAGTTGGATCCATCACGACTTGGCCGTAATGTAGAGCAGCGTTCTTGGACCCCTTCTACACCAAAACCATGACCGCGAGCCTAAGGAACAAGATCTACACGTTTCAGCAACATTCAGGAGAGTCCTTTTGTGAGGCATGGGAATGGTTCAAAGAGTACAAGAGGTAATGTCCACACCATGGGTTTACCGATGAGAATTTGCTGAGTATCTTCTATGATGGTGTTGAGTGGAATTATAGGAAAACACTTTGAATGCTGCGAGTAATGGTGATTTTATGACCATGACCAGGGAAGGAGCATATAAATTGATAGAGAACTATATATGTCAGCAGTGTTGAGTCACAAAATATTGATGAGCTGACAGCGAAAGTGAACCTGTTGTTGAAGAGAAATCAGAGAAGTATCAAGCTTTGTGAGAACAAAGGAGATGAGCAGTATGTTGAGGTAAACTATGCGGGTGAAGACTATGTGCAGAATCAAAGCTTTCAAGCTCATGCATCTAACTCTCAAGACGAACTGAAGTCCCTTATGCAATTGGTTTTACTCAGCCAGCAGAAGTCTGCTAATGAGATCAATGTCAAGGTGGACAGCATGTACAACGATCTCAACAGTAAGTTTGAAGCTATTTGCACTCATGTGAATAAGCTTGAGATTCAGGTCGCTCAAACCGCTGAGGCAGTCAAGAGTCCACAAGGAGTGTTGCCAAGTAAACCAGTTGCAAACCCCAGAGAGTTTGTGAACGTCATCACGCTGGGAAGTGGAAGAACTCTTCCACCGATTGTAGGGGCAGCGGCTGAAAACTACCCAGAAAAGTCTGTGGAGCACCCGCTCCCGGAAGGAGAACCTGCCCCAGGAGAGAAAAAGGATGAAGGGGTTGTTGGACCATCTTCTACAGTGCTTCGACCGAATAAGCTTGTTGATAAGGTTCGGTCGCATGTATACAAACCCGTAGTCCCTTACCCATTTCTACCTAGAGATCAGAGGGATCCCATCAATGCAGAGAAACTAGATAGTTTTAAGAAGATGGTGAGAAGGATTCCTAAAGAAATCTCCTTTGAAGAGGCTTTGGAAAATCGTCCCATACATGATTTGTTTTGGAACTGCAGAGAGACTCAAGAGGAGATTAAGGCAATCTTTGAATCACCGAGGAGTACACCACCACCATTGAGGGTATTACCTAAGGTTGAAGATCCAGGGAAGTTTGTTGTTCCATGTTTCATCTTTGGAGTTGATTTTGAAGATTCTCTATGTGATTCTGGATCTAGTGTTAACCTCATGTCAAGGGATATTGCAGAATCTTTGGGTATTGTTGATATACGGACTTCTCAGATGTCTATTAGGTTTGCGGATGCCTCAGTAACAACTTCACAAGGGTTAATTGAGAATTTAGATATCCAGATTGAGGATTGCTTGATCCCGACTGATTTCCAAGTTGTGGAGATGAGTAATGGTTCATACATGCCCTTGATTCTGGGGAGACCTTTCCTTGCGACAGCAGGTGCAGTAGTTGACTTAGCAAACAGAAGGATAGTTTTCTCTAACATCGACAAGCAAATCTCTTACAACGCCATTTCAGCCAATGGTGGCAACAAATATGGCTCTTGTGTTGCCATAGACGATGTAACAGGGAAGGTAAGTGTCTTGCCAGCTGCAGCACTTTGCAATAAGAATGAGGTTAATGAAGTCTTGGATGGAGACACTCGTTCTTATGAAAGGAAGCCCAAGAAAGTCAACAAGCGGGACAAACCAAAGCTCGAGAAGAGTATTTTAGGTTCGCATATAACCTTGACACCGCAGAGATGTGTTGGAGACACCATTGAGTATAAGCTGAAGGGTAAAGGTATGTCTAGGCCTTTATCTAAAGTCAAGGCTATCATTACTCCGGAGTTATAGGGAAAAAGGTCAAGCAGCTATGGCTAGTATGCTGAGCAAGGTTCTGCAACTGAATATAAGTGATCAAAGAGCAAGTGGACCACGCCTCAATCCACCTCCACCGAGTCCTGATCCGAACAAGAAAGCCTCTAATCCTCATATGGATTCTGCTCGCGCCTGAAGGGCACGCACGTCAAGCTAACGACGTTAAACAAAGCGCTTGGTGGGAGGCAACCCACCGGTGAGGTTTCTTGTACATAATTCAATTTTTATTTCCTTTTATTACTAATATTTTACTTGTGTTTTCAGTACTTGAATTCTAAAAAAAAAAAAAAAAAAAAAGGAAAGGAATTTTCGCCGAGCACCCGCTCAAACAGGCGCGAGCACCTGCTCAATATCGGGACAGGGCGCTGCAAAGTCTCTGGAAATGAGACCGGTCGGTCCCATAAACGGACCGGTCGATCCAGAGGATTCTTGGGATCGGAGAAGCCCCTGGAGACGCGACCGACGGATCCAGTATCAGGATCGGTCGGTCCCATGCCCGAACACCCACTCCGACTTCCCTTTTCTTTTTCAAAAAAAAATAAAATTTCCTTTTTACTAACAATTCCTTTTTTCTTTTGGCAGAGATCGAGAACCCCCCCCCCCCCTCCTCCGCCGCTTTCATCACTCCCCATCGCCGAGCGGTCTTGCTTTTGAGTTTGTATTTTTTTTTTTTATTGAGTCAAAACTTTGTAGGGAATTAGGACTTTATCTTATGATGATATTTGAACTATCTATGTTTAATCTTCTCTCTAGTGACCATTTTTACAGAGCATGGGTACAAGGAACAGCTAGAACACTTCAATACACTATCTTCCAGGTTTCAGATTGACCAAAATTTCCTCTCGTTACTGGCACTAGATTAGAGAAACGAACCATATTCAGGACTTCTTTTTCCTTTTACCACTCTTGTTGTTCCTGAATAGCTAGCTCATTTTTAGCTAGTACCCTCCTTTAACCTTACCTCTTTTCAAACCCCTTGCCTTCTTGTTACTTCATTGTCACATGTGCAACATATGCGCAAAAGGGCCTGAGAGAGATGGGTCGACACAGCCTCTAGATCACTCGTTCTGAAAGACAGAGCACCCGCTCTTATTTACGAGGTTTTGTGGAAGAAGGAGTAGAAGAAACATCATTGAGACTCACTTGGGTGTGTACATTAATTCTAATATTTTCATGTTTGAGAGGCATATCTGTGTAATCAAAACCCTCTTCATCATCATCTTTCATATCAAAAAAAAAAAAAAACCCGATGATGAAGAGTGGAAATCTGTAAAAATATATGTCTCTCAAGCCCATCTAGTGTACCCAAGGTGGATAATAGTTTTATGAAAGGAAGAAAGAAAGAAGGATGGAATGAGTGATTTAGAGAATGTGGAGCATCAAACAGACCCGCTCTCTCTTGCAATTTTGAGCGATATCCTGCATCCTCTACGAGCGCCGGGTAACCCTTAAACACTCTAAACACTTTTAACTCCACCTCTAAATGGCCTACACCCTTTAGCGTCGTCTACCCTAAGTAGTGTTTTTAGCGAGACCCTCACGCATACTTTGAGTGCGTTGAGTTTTTGTTTGGGAAATGGTTTGGTTGAGAAATGTGTTGAGGTTGTTTTGGTAAAGTTTTGCTATTCGTAATCTGAATTATGTGGTCTGCAGATTAAAGGTTATTAACTCGGTTCACTGAGGATAAAAGAGTTCCCACGTTTTCAAACCTTTCTCCTTTACTTACTTTGAGTTTGTTTGAGGACAAACAAAGATCTAAGTCTGGGGGAATTGATATACTCCATTTTTGGCGTATTCTAACCATTGTTTTGTAGGATTTTATCGAGTCTTTCTCCTTTGTATTGAGTCTTTTTAGGTCTAAAAGTGGTTGGAATGAAGAATTGGAGTTTGCTAGGAGGCTTGGTGGAAAAGAAAAGAAAACACGATCTTTTTGGAGATTTTGGAGTCAAAAAGGACCACCTGCTCTCTGAGACGATGCACCTGCTCCCCAGAAGATTCACTTCGGATATTCTCATTAAAAGTGAATATTCACCTAGAAGATTTACCCTAGATTCACATTGGATTCACCCAGCCGCTGTGGGCCCTATAAAAGGGGACTCTCTTCACGTCTTTTTAGACATCTCTTGGCACGCCCCCTTCACGCCTCTTTCACGCAAAAACGCACACACGAACACAGACACAAGGAGACGGAGACGCACGCAAGAGAGAGACGCACGGAGACCGAAGGCAGACACACGAGAGAGAGATTTGATACTTGTTGCTTTGAGTTTTGAGACTTGTTCTTCCATCTTGAGATTGAAGTTTTCTTAAACCTTAAACTCTTTATTTTATCTATGAATTCCTTCATCTATCTTGTTATGTTTCGGCCATCTATGTGCGAGTAATCTCCTTTATTAGGTCGAGGGTTCGATGGGATTAGAGAATCATAACTAAGCATAGATAGGTTTTAAACCATAATTCGATTATCTCGGTCTAATGTTGATCGTAATGCCGAGACTAGTTTGATCACCTAGCCTCTGATTTTAGGTTTAATTTACTCATCAAAAGTGTAGTGAATTACTTGAATTAACTTAGATAGGCGATTTGACCCTTAGCCAACGACAGTTGAAGTTAAGGCAACTCGTGAACATATCAATCCCATTCGTTTAATGCTTATCATTCTTTGTAACCTCAAACGACAGTTTAGGGTGTTAGATTGAATTGTTAAAGAGTTGATGCCACGACAGTGGATCCTCTTGAATTTATGATTGAGTTCTAGATTGGTTCATAAATTGATAACCTAAATAATTGCTTGGTTTTGATATCCTAATCCCTGAGATTTATCCTTCGATCTAACGCCTTAATCATATTTGTTTACAACCGATTTTTACTTTGTTTTGCTATTTAAATTCGTGACACTTAAACCACTTGAATCGCTTAGCTAGAATTGTGTTTAAAGGAATTAAAGTGTATTGCCAGTCCCTGAACGAACCTAAATCTATATCTACATCGGATTAGTAATTTAGGACTTGAGTTCTTAATTCAGGGAAAAATCTTGTTATCATTAAATGTTACCAACTAATTATGAGAACAAAATGAAAAATTTATATATAAACTATGCACAACTTAGGTGTCTTTTTTGGAAATTCCCCATAAAAATTGTATCAAAATCATCCATTTGTTCCTGTTTACAGATGTACATCTATTTGGTAGTGTTTATGTGTGGACCAATAACAATTAAGAAAAGAGTGAAATTTCTCTTCTCATTTTTTGGTCGAAAAAATCTCTTCTCATTAATTACCAATTAATATGCACTAAGTGAATTAGCAGAGGTTTGTTACAAGAAAACTAAAGATAAGAAAAAAAATAGGAAAAAAATAAAGAGCTAACAAACAAAGTATTTAACATTTTAAGGCCATCATGCAAAGTGCTTAGGTCATGCGTTACTTTTTACGTCCACACTCAAATCCTGAAACGCAAAACAATGTTTCTGGTAAAGTTATTTTGATATATAAACAAGAAGCTATATACACTAAAGATTCAAGAATATAGACAGAGAGTAAAGAAAAAAAAACATTTAGAAGTATATTTTCAAACAATGTCTTTTTTTTGTTACTTTAAAGTTCTTGTTCTTCTTTATGCTCTGCTTATTTTCTCAGTCGAATCTCGCAAAACCCAACTCCAAAACAGTATTAACGATGTTGAATCTAGCGATGATGGTGCGAAAGGCAAACGATGGGCTGTTCTAATTGCTGGATCAAATGAATATTATAACTACAGGCATCAGGTTTTGTAAATTTGTTTATTAAACTTTTTGATTATGATAAATAAAAAATGGTCTCTATGAACTAAATCTACCGTTACTTGTGCTTAACAGGCTGACATATGCCATGCATATCAGATACTGCGAAAAGGCGGTATAAAAGATGAAAACATTATTGTGTTTATGTATGATGATATTGCGTTTAGTTCAGAGAATCCTAGGCCTGGAGTTATCATTAATAAACCCAACGGGGACGATGTTTACAAAAGAGTTCTTAAGGTACTTTTACTTCTTTTTTGCATTTTTTGTATATATGTTTAGTTTTACATATGAATATGAAATGTGTTTGTCTTTTTGGTTGGATAGGATTACACTAAAGATGCAGTTAATAAGAAGAATTTCTTCAATGTTTTACTCGGAAACAAAAGTGGAATCACTGGAGGAAGTGGCAGGGTTTTGAAAAGTGGTCCTAATGATAATGTCTTTATCTACTATGCTGACCATGGAGCTCCTGGATTACTATGTAATATTCAATTTCATTTTTTTACTAATCAATTCATATCTATAATGAATTAAGATGTTAATTTCTCGTGAGACTAAATCTGCTGTTACTTGATGTTTTTATTATTTCTCAGCGATGCCTAATGAAGAACTTCTTGCAAAAGATTTTATTAAAGTCTTGGAGAAGATGTATAAGCAAAAAAGCTACAAGAAAATGGTATACTATTTAATAATTCAATTGATGCATCTATAATCTCTCTGGATTTATATATGTGTGTGTGTTCTGTTATTGAATCTTTGAGTTGTTTTTTGTGATGATGATATATAGGTAATATATGTTGAAGCATGTGAAGCTGGAAGTATGTTTCAAGGGATTTTAAAGAAAAATCTGAATATATTGGCGGTGACGGCTTCTAATGCGAAAGAGAGCAGCTACGGAGCTTACTGTCCTTCGACATATCCTCCTCCTCCTGATGAATATGATACTTGTCTCGGCGATGTATTTAGCATCTCTTGGCTTGAGGACAGGTACTGAAAAAATAGATTCAATCTTTATGGATTATTTTGATTGTTCTTCAAGATTTTGACAAGCTTTTCTTATTTTCTTCAAAATGTTCTCTGTTTTGTGTTTTTTGGGAACAGTGACCTTCATGACATGAGGAAAGAGACTTTGAAGCAGCAATACAAAGTTGTAAAGAGAAGAACAGGAGTTGATCAAGAACAAATGAGTTCTCATGTATGCCATTTCGGAACAGAGGAGATTCTTAAAGATTATCTTGTCTCTTACATTGGATCCAATCCTGAAAATGAAAACTTCACTTTTGCTCAACAAACTTCTTTACCAATCTCTAACTCAAACTTGGTCAATCCGCGCGATATTCCTCTGCTATATCTCCAGAGAAAGGTGAGTTTTTTTTTTTCCGGGTTTTCGATCTTTTAATAAAAAGAGGGTTTGGTATTTCTAATGTTTATTTATCTTTTAGATTCAAAAATCTCCAATGGAGTCACCTGAAAGACAAGAAGCTGAGAAGAAACTGTTTGAGAAAATGAATCATAGGAAACAGATCGATCAGAGCATTTTAGAGATTCTTCGACTTTCGGCTAAACAAACCAATGTCGTTAATCTCTTAACTTCAACAAGAGCAGCAGAACAACCTCTTGTAGACGATTGGGATTGCTTTGAGACTCTGGTAACAAAATCTTGTTAACTTATGCTCTACGTAACAATCATTGAAGTAAATGTTAAACAAGTATATATACCGAATGAAAAATCGCAGGTTAATAGCTTCAAGAATCATTGCGGAGCAACGATGGATTACGGATTGAAGTATAGCGGAGCACTTGCCAATATTTGCAATATGGGAGTGGATGTGAAGCAAACTGTTTCAGCTATTGAACAAGCTTGTTCAACTAAATGATGTGCAAAAGAACATATTTATGCAAATTGGTGTGATCAACTTAAAAATATGAAAGTACTTATGCAATAATAACATTTTGATGTAAATATGGTTTGATGCCTATTTTTACATTAGAACCTTTGTAATTGATGATAATGCGAAAGTCTTGGTATTAAACTTGTGAATTGGATTCACCGAACAATAACCTCGTACCAACTGTACGGTACGGACCAATAATAGTCTTCTTCCATATATAACTTGTTAACCAAGAAAACAAAAGACATAAAAAGGCAGATACAGATCATTTAAAACGAATCACACAAAGAAGAAAAAAAGAACAAGAACAACTAGGGCTTTCATTAACCTAGCTTGTTTCCTTTTTTCTTTCTATGAAGATATATATAAAAACTTTAAAATCATCTTTTCAGTTGTCTATCAAATGCAAAGGCATTTTACTTTGATAGATTTATATATATATGAAAACCTTTTTGATTTTTCTCAAGACACCAATCCAATTTGATTTTGCTAACTTTTGAATCTTTATACTGAAAGTTTCTTGTGTATATATACAACAAAATGATTTCGCTAGGTTTCATCACCGCACCGGTCTAAGGAACCAGGAGAACAGACGAAACAAACGGTACGAAACAAACGTAAGGGATCGTCTTTTCTCGGGTGAATTATCTGATGGTACTAACGGACGAGCCAGAGATCAAAACGGTGTCCCGAGAGGCCATCTTGCTGTCTACGTTGGGCGGGAAGAGATGCAGAGGTTCGTAATACCAACCAAGTATCTTGAGTATCCTGAATTTAGGGTTTTGATGGATGAAGTAGCGGACGAGTTTGGTTATGAACATGAAAGAGGGATTCATATTCGTTGTGACGAAAGTGTTTTTGAAGAGATTATAATTAGATACATGTCTTGTGACAAGAAGAAATAAATGTACAGACTATATAAATTATTATTATATATAATCATCTTTATACTCTTCTTCATATTCTTTATCCTCATTGGCATTTCATCGAACACCTTGTGAGCATCAAGGAACAAAAACAATGCCATGTTCTTTAATCGTATCGATCACAATCCCAAGCTTCCCTTCAATTCTTTCTCCCTTTCTCGGCTCATAAGACACTGCGTAGACGTCTGCTTCCTTTGAACGCTCAGCAATGAGTTTACCGATGAGCCTGCACGCTTCGTTATCGACAAGAGAGGGTATATTCGTCCTAATATCTCTCGCGTTTGTCGTAGCAACCGAAATGACTTTGCTCGTTGGTCTATGCATCACTTTGGCATGTATGAACTTCCTTGAGAAGAACACATTGAGCAAGAAAGGTCTCATGTACATATCTGTTCTCTGCTTCCATGATTTCTTATTGGGTCTTTTCGCTGCTTCGCCTCGTGATCTTCGAGTCCACGCAGATTGAATAAAAGACTCCTAAACAATTCATCAAAATCTTTATAAGAAAAGAACCCATCTATAACAAAATTTCGCCTAAACTGATTCAAAAGAGCCCTAGATTTTACTTAATTCCCACAAGCCACAACATTTCACCTAAATTGAAAAAACGAGCACAAGATTCAAGAACACACACTAAAGCTACAAAATCAAAAAAGCACAAAACTTTACAAAACCAGAGCAATTACGAAACTATACAGAGTGATGTTTTTACCTTGTTGACAATGGGAGATGAGATAACCGAGCCGATTTCGATGGAGAATCGAGGAAACGAAGATTGCCATGAAACTGAAGAGCCGAGTTTGGTGGAACGAATAGGCCGAGTCAGGCTCGAGTCGCAGGGGACGAGTGAGCAAGTCGATGAGACAAAGCAAGACATGTTCGTCGAGCTTTGATTGTGAGAGAAAGTAAAATGGTCGGATAGGGCACGGTGGCTAGATCCACGGTTTTTGGAGTTGGAATTGGAATTTACGAACCGAACCCGGTTGGCTCGAGTGGTTAAACCGAGTATTTGGATTTTAGTCCGGTCAAGAACAGAAAAAAGATATTTTTGTGGAGAAAATAAAGGGACAGAAATGAGCCGTTTTGATTCGTCAAGTGGGGAGGTTGTGAAAACCAACGCAGAAGAACATAAACCCTAAACACTTAAACACCTTCACTTGTGTTCTGTTTCGTCTCTAATTTCCCTCTTTTAGGGTTTCTTCATAAATCTGAAAAAAGTTTTGTTGTTTTTTTTAATTTCTTTTTTGTTCTCTCTCTCTCTTATAATGTTTTAATTGAATATTCTGGTTTTTCCCCCTTTTTGGAATCTCCTGTTTCTGGTAAAAAATCTCTGAGTGAATCAACAACAGAGACAGAGAGAAGAAAAATGGCAATGGTTGTTCCAAAAGAAGGATTTGTGGTTATGGAGAAGGAATCTGATTCTTCTCTTCGTCTTCAACCTCAGTTTCCTGATTTTACTATTCCTGTTAAAGTAAGTTCCTCTTTTTCGAATCCTTTAGCAATCTGTATTGTGTTCTGATTTGAATATGCAAATGGAATCACTATTTACATGAATGGATTTGTGTTGGTGGATTCAGGATTTCTTCAAGTCTAGGGAAGCTCGTGAATTTCTTAGTGGAGCTTTAGCTGGAGCTATGACCAAAGCTGTTCTTGCTCCACTTGAAACAATAAGGTCTGTATATAGAGTCACTTGTAATCTCCCTAATGAAATCAAATCCACTTTAGCTGTCAATAATTTTAACTGCATTGTGATTGTGTGAAAATCTGGCAGGACAAGAATGATTGTTGGTGTTGGATCAAAAAGCATTCCAGGTAGTTTTCTTGAAGTCATACAGAAGCAAGGTTGGCAAGGTCTTTGGGCAGGAAACGAAATCAATATGATTCGTATTATTCCGACCCAAGCGATTGAGTTGGGGACGTTTGAGTTTGTCAAGCGTGCAATGACATCAACGCAAGAGAAGCTTAAGGTGATTGAGAAGGCAAAGATCGAAATCGGTGATTTGAGTTTCAGTCCGTCCATATCGTGGGTCTCTCCCGTTGCTGTGGCTGGTGCAGCTGCAGGAATCGCCAGTACGCTTGTTTGCCATCCTCTCGAAGTCCTCAAGGTTATTAATCTGTTGCAAACCGCTAACGTTTAAAGCCTTTTTTTTCTTTGTTCGGTAAAGTTGAAAGAGGCTGATTTTTCGGTCATCTTTACCAGGATAGATTGACTGTAAGCCCTGAGATTTATCCAAGCTTAAGACTTGCAGTTCCAAGGATTTTCAGAGACGATGGAATCCGTGGATTCTACGCTGGTTTAGGACCCACGTTGGTTGGAATGCTTCCGTATAGTACATGTTATTACTTCATGTATGACAAAATGAAGACTACTTACTGCAAATCCAAGAACAAGAAGGCGTTAAACCGTCCTGAGATGCTTGTTCTTGGAGCTCTAGCCGGTATACGAATAAATTAAACTTTCTTTTACGGTATTTCCTGGCTCAGATCATGTTTTAGGACTCATCTGAGTTGTGAATGTGGCCCAGGTCTAACTGCCAGCACCATAAGTTTCCCGTTGGAAGTGGCGCGGAAGCGGTTAATGGTGGGAACTCTGAAGGGGACATGCCCACCTAACATGGCTGCAGCAATATCAGAAGTAGTAAAGGAACAAGGAGTGATGGGACTCTATAGAGGATGGGGAGCAAGTTGTTTGAAAGTCATGCCGTCTTCAGGCATCACTTGGGTCTTTTATGAAGCCTGGAAAGATATTTTGCTCGCCGCCAACACCAAACCACTCCTATAATGACGAAACTTGATACCATTGTTACTTTAAAGCTATAAGCTTCATCACATTTCAAAGTTATTATTATTTAGGGAATTTTGTGGCTTGGCTTGGCTTTGCCCCATGAGATGTTTTGTTTTTTTTTTGACACTTGGGAGTGTTTTGATTCCCACGAGAAGTAAGAAGCTGAGTTTTTTGTTTGTTGTTGTTGACAAGGGCTAATTCTCTGTTTTCTTAATCAAAAGAAATCTTTTTTTGGCACTTGGTAGTGTTCTGATTCCAACCACAAGTAAGAAGAACTAAGAAGCTTTGTTTTTGTTGTTGTTAAGGACTAATTCTTTGTTTTATGAATGAAAAGAAGGGAGCAAATCGATTTTAACCACAAATTATGTCCACATCATATACATATTCCAACACACTTTCCATCCATAGATACAAGCACATATATACATAGGGATTTTTCAAATATATATTATTATGTTTCTAAGTCGAACATAGTCCAAATCTGCAAGCCAAATGAAAAACCTTTTGTCTAACCTTCTGTTCCTTCTTCTGAGACTACACTCTCTGTAACAATGGCATATTCAGAATGTTCAGAACATTTTAAGCACAAAAGACTGTTCAGGTTTTAGGTTTAGAGAAAAATACCTTCACCAAACAGTTGTTCGAATCGGGCTACTATATGTTTCCCATAAGTGTATTTCCTCAAACTCTGGAGATGAATTTTCATTCTCTGCACAAGAATCTCCCTTTGCTGATCTTTACTGATCTCCAAGACTTTCTGGACCACGTAATTTGCATACTGATCCTTCATCATCGCCTGCGGATTTAAAAGTGTGTTAAAAATAAGTCCAATGTGGTGGTTTCAGAGAGAGTTTTCTAAGGATTGTGTTCTTCTTACTAGCAAGTGATTGTCTTCCTCGGATTTTCCCATTATCTCTTCAATCAGCAACTCTCTCTCGGTACTATCGGCGTGTTCCAAACACTTCTCCACAACGTTTGACGCGTATTTGTGCTGACTCATTTGAACGACATTCCCTGTCAACTTCTCAATGATCTGTTTCCTTTCGTCAGGCTTCCCTCTCTCTAGGACATGCTACAAGCACAAGATTGAGAGCAAAATGAGATACAAGAAAATGCCAGGAAAGACATTGCATAGGAGAATAACGGAACCTGAGTGACGTAATTCCCATACTGATCATGAGCAAGAGCATACGCGGATTCCAATATTTCATCAATTATACAACGAGTCTCCTCATCATCTGCGCAATGCTCCAAGATTCTCTATAGCAAAAGAAGAAAGGAAAGGGTGAATATTTCTAGTTCAAGACACAAGGGGGAATGCGAAGCTTGCTCTTCTCCATTTACCTGGATAACGCGGCATCCATAAGGATGAGTAGAAAGAGTGGCGACTTGACCACGGAAAGCTGCAATTACGAATCCAATCCTACCCGCAGGCATACTCTCGATACACTTTTGGATAACATGATTTCCGTTTTGATCTCTAACACACTTCATCACATTCCCATCAAGCTCACGAATCAGTTCTGTCTTTTGGTCATCATCTATGACGTCAAGTGCCTACAAATATCATAAGGCACAAAAAAAGCACATGGAAACTTAACTACCAATTACTCTCAGTTACTGACATTGATACATAAAACTTACTATTAGTTTACCTTTTGTATCACACGACATCCATACATCTGCAAGCTTAGTGAAACCATCTGACCTGCAAGTTGCGTCACAAGTTCTTCCCTCTGTGCCGGCGTTCCGTGTTCTATGAACTGATCCAAAAATCACAAACTTATGGACAAGAAAAAACTTATTAACTTGAAAAAATAGAAGAATAAAGAGTGGCTCACCTTTTGGATAACATAATTTCCAAAAACGTCAGTCATCAATTTTGAAGCTTGTGGAAGAACTTCACTGAAGACAGATGCCTTCTCCTCATCGGAGCAGTGCTCTAACTTCTGTTGAATAAACCGGCTGCCATGCTGATCAACGCTGAAATTAAGAATAAGAAACAAAATCATATTATTATGACAGCTTTTGACGCTTTCAGGACACTAATTCAGAGAATAAGGAAAATGATAGAGATCAGAGTAGAAACACTGCCTGAATTCAACAACACGCCCTGCGATATCCGACAGCTCGAGCTTACGAGCGTTTGGAGACTTGAGTTCATCAAGAAAAGAATGCCTTTTTAGATCATCAACGCCACTGTTAACTCCTCCTCTATTCCCTTGCCATCCACCAGGGTAAATCCCAGTGTTCCTACTTGGTCCTTGTTGATGATACCTTGTTTCACTTCTTCTTCCAAAATGGCTCATCATTCCGCCAACTGGTGAGGATGGCATCACTGGACTAGCAAGAGGCGATCCTGGATACTGCGGCATGACTCTTACACCAGGCGACACTGCAAAATAGTTTCCTATGTGCCGTGGACTTTGCAACCCATAACTCGGACTCAAAGGACTGTTGTGAGGTTCATGATTTGCCATAAAGCCAGTACCTTGTTGGTCTTTTTGCCCAAAAGAATCAGTACTGCTCTGAAACGAAGGAGCATATGCGTCTGCTTGAGCCTGTTGATAATATTGCAACTGAAAAGGATCCACGTGAGAAGGAACGTTTTGTCCAGTCGGTAGCCGAGCGTTGCTGTAGCCCGAAGAAGTAGATGAGATATCATAAGGCATAGGTACAGTCGCTTCATGAGACGGGTATCCACCCATATACTGAGGAATACCAGAGGCAGGAGGGTAACCGCTATAATTATATTGCGGGAGGTACATACCCGAGGACTGAAAGTTATGATGGTAAAATGGACTCAGAGATGTCATATATGCTGCTGTTGATGTATACATAGGAGGTGGCGGGGCCAAACCGTGAGGAGATTGAAAAGTCGAATGTACCTCTCCAGTTGCAATCTTTGGTAAGTTCTGCATCATGTCCTGCGAACCACCCATCCTCGGATAGGCCATTTGTTGTGGCGAACTAGGTTGAACCTGATACGATGAAGGTGTATATTGCAAAGGCATTCTCCTTCCCTGAGATTGTTGGTCTTCTTGGCTCCTCCTCATTCTAGAAGCAGATAGATTATTGTCCTCATTGCTCGCCCGCCTCGCGTTTGATTTCTGTGCATTATCAGCGGAAAAAGGATCTTCACTAGCAATAACATCCATGGAGAGATTGATTGAGCTCATATCGGACTCTGGTATTCTTCGTGTGGTTTCTGAAGATATACCAGAGGAAATGGCTTGCATTTCTTCTGCTATTGGACGGTTACCTGCAGAATGAGGCCGCTTGAACACAGAACAAAGTGTAAGAGATAAATCTTCCCAAATGATCAAAAGGTTAGTTAATAATCAAGTTTCATAAACCATGTACCTGAATTATATCAGCTAAGCTCTTACGACGACCAGCCAAAGAAGCATAATGTTGTTGTTCACCCGAAGATGCCTCATCCTCGGGCTCCTCTCTATGTGTCGAAAGAGCAGTTCTCGAAGATCTGCCCCAAGAGGCAGTTGAGCTCAAATTACTATCACCAATCCCACCCAAATGGTGAACCAAGTGCTGATTCTCCCGTGATATCAACGGAGGAGGGAGTCTTGGATTCAAGTTGACGTTTGACAAATAGTAAGCTACATACGCAGGATCGCTACGTATCTCTTCTTCCGAGTCATAATTCTCAATAGCCCTACTTAAAACTTCAGAGCTACTACCTTCCTGTTGTTTCAATAGATTCCTAAGAGCTGCAAAGGAACCTTCCATACTAGGCGGCGCGCTACCGCTCCTACTAGGGATTTTTCCGGTATGATCACCACTATCCAATCTATTTCTTTTCAAAAGGAACCCTAAATCCTCAACCGCCATATCAAGTGAGCCGCCAAAGATCCCAGTATCCCTAGAACCCTGCCAATTTTTTATATGATCATCCTCCACCATTCTCATAGCGCTTTGCGTCGTCATACTTCAATATCAAACACACAAAAAAATCATATTTCAGACAAAGTTATCTCACGATACTAAACAAAAATCAAAGCTTTGGATTGATTATGCAAAAACCATAGTCCATAAGAGAACCAAAAGCTAAGAACTTTAAAATATGGTCCCAAATTTCGTCAATCAAACTTTCTCTGACTCTCTGTGTGAAAAAACCACATATGAATGGAATTCACCAATCAAGGATCAAACTTTCAGACTCGATTTTCCCATTTCATAAGCTAAAAATTCAGTCAACCCAAAACACCATCAGGAAAAAAAAACCAACAAGATCATGTTTTTAAAAGAACAAGAAACCATTGGACTCATTCATCAACCTCGTTACAAACAGTAAATCATATCCCGAGGCTATAATCAAGGATCAAAATTATTAAAAAAACACAGACTTTACTTTATATACTTTCGTTTCTTTCATAAAACAAGCTCCTTGCATGAAAAAAAAGTAGATAAACGAGGGAGATAGAGAGAAGGAAGCAGAGTAAAGTACCTGAAGGTGATATTCAAGCCTCCATGAAAGTGTTTGCTCGAAAATAAAAATGTCGCCAAAGAAGAAGAGACCCAGAGAAAAGGAGAGATAAAGAGATTAAAACTAAACCCTTTGAAAAGTTTACCTCAAGGGCTTCGTCGAGTCACCAAGTCAAGAAAGACTATGTTTTTTTTTCTTTTTTTCTTTTTTTTGTTTAGAGCAATTATTGGGATGGTTTTAATCTTTTAATTTAATATCGTGATTTTGTTAACAAACATTACAATATATATTCAGAAATGACGACGGATTCGCACAAACGACCTCTTCGTTTGTGAAAAAATGACTAAACTACCCCTGTTTTGGTTCGTTTGTTGGAGCCCATTTTTGTCATTTCGGTTTGCCTCCAAATTGGTGACTAGGTTTGCCACGTGTTGACATTTTGAATTGAAAGAGATACGTTCACGTGGCTTTGTCTCTGTTGCCTGTTACTACCACCACCATAGCACACTTTAGTTTTCTTTTTGTTTTGTTTCTTCTACATTTTTGATTTTCACTTGCACAAAAATTAAGTTGAATTGTTAGATTTGTAATCCCTCTTTTAAACACCACAGCATTATTCAGATTTATAATGTTCATTTATAGTTTCTGATTATTTATTTGATTATATATGAAGCGAGGAAAATAAATACCAAAAAGTCCTTTAATTGACACATCAAAGACTTTTGTCCAAAAACAATGAAAGTGAAAGAAGAATAAGACTTTTGAACTTTTCCATCATGATCATAGATATAGTTTCCCATCAACAAGACAACATTGGATTCTTTCATATGTGCTAAATCCAAATGACAACAATGTGAAAATGGTTCCTTAATAGTGAATCTAAGACCAAAGCAATTGTTCTTGGATGAAGCAAATGGAATCATACAAATCTTGGGAATGGTTGAATTTGATATCATTGTGTGTATCAACAAGGGAAAAGAATTGGAGATGGGTGCCTTTGAAGCTTCCCAACCGAAAAGTCGAGTTTTTTCATCTTATCTTCACACCATAGAAGTTGCTCTTTACTGATTTTTGCCATTCTCAGTACCCGTGATGCGAGTTTAATGTCAATGGCTGCAAACAAGAGCTGAACACCTTCCCATGTTTGAGGCCAAGATTTCTTTCTCAACCCTTTTGTCTTCTTCGCAAGCTCCTTCGCTTTCACCCTCTTCTGCAAAAGTATTTTCAGAGACTCAAATCTTATGAGACACCAACAAAATCATATACATTGCTTCTAGGAGAAAATCCTACCTTTTCAATAGATGACTGAACCATTTGCAAAGGAGTAGTAGAATTCATATGGTTATTGTTGTGGTTCCCAAACAAGTGAATGACCCCATTTGGTTTTTTCTTATCCATTTTCAAGAAAACATTGAAAGTAAGAATCGAGTTCTCGATGATCTTGATGAGATCGTCAGCGAAAACCATGAATCCTGTATCTTTCTCCATTTCCTTTTTATCTGACCCTGAGATGTTTCAACATAATCAACTTAAAGGTGTTACTACTACTACTACACATTAAGGTTCAAGTCACAATGTGAGAGAGCTGTGAAAGCCACCTTGAATCTTGGGAGCTTGAAGTAGCTTAGGCATTGCGTTTCTAGCACGCGCGTAAAGTTCAGCTCGTGATCCTTGCTCAAATGGTTCATTCTCTATATACCTCTGCAGTAAGACGAGGAATTGCTGAAACAGTTGAGCTGTATGGTTGTAGCAAGGCGGAGTTTCGGGTTGGCACGAGATTAAGTGGCTCAACTGCGTGTATTGACAGTGCAATGCCTCCCAAGTGAGACAGAGTTGAGCAACATAAGCCAACTCTAGATCTTGATAAGGGTCAACCTCTGTCTGCTGCAATTGCTCAGTATCTTCCTCAGGAACATCTAACTTTTTTAGAGAAAGACATCGAAAAGGCGATGATAACTTCTTCGATGCAGATCTTGGTGATGGCGTAGAAGGACTCGGAGCAATTCCAATACCTGAAAGAGAGTGAAGAGCAAAAGTTAATAACAAAGCCATTGATAAAGTAAGATGAAAGCAAGAAGCTTTTACCAGTTTCTTTGAGTTGTTGAGAGCTTAAACGATCAAAGAAGAGCATTCTCTCACAATACTTTTCATAAACAGCATCAAAACCACCCCACCATTGAAGTCCTTCAGCAACAACATCTCTCCATTCACTTGAACACTTGTCTTCTCCTTCATCTTCATCATCCAAATAAGATTCCTCTTCTTCTTCTTCTTCTTCTTCTTCCTCAGGTATCAAAACCATGAAACTGTTTCTTCTTAATTCCTTAAGCCTTCTCTTAACCTCATTGGTAATGAAATCATCGTCGTCGTCTTCGATCTCATCTCCTTTCGTCGAATCTGTCACACTAACTACAGTGTTGTTTTCACTTCTTGCTTGCTCTTGCTGTGTCAATGTCTTGTCTTCTTTCTCTTTTTCTAAGTTTGGCTTCTTTGATTTTCGAAATTTTCTAACTTTCAAGAAATCCATTTCATCAAACACTTGGGGAGTGTTCTTTATACTATAACCTTTTTAGATCTAAAATTCAGATTTCTTTGCATGAATCTAGAGAGATCTCACAGAATCAAAACCCAAAACCGTAAAGAATCAGAGAAATGCTACCAAAATTCTCACAAGATCATTGTCTGAAAGTTGAAATTCAAGAGTTCACTGAAACTACACTGAGAGCAGTGTGAGAAAAACAAAAAAGGTTCAAAATTTAAAGTAAAGCAAACAAAATTGAAAGAAGAGAGAAACGGAAAAACCAAAGACAGAGACAGGAGGAGATTAAAGAAAGTGAAATGTTGTTACCACTTGCAAGAGAGAGAGAGAGTAATGTGAGTCTTTTACTGTATTCAAGCTTTTCAGTAATATGGGGGAAGAGAGAGCACAATATAAATGTGAAGAGGAGACAGAGAAAATATTGATTTCAAGAACCAGATCTCATTAAATTCATAATTTAACTTTCTGATTTCAAATTCCGAAAAAACAAATTATACATTAGGATTTTTTTTTTTTCAAATAAGTTATGTTTTCGTTTTCTAATGCACCATTAATTAATTTTTTGTGTTTTTGACTCTTTAAATTCTGCAAATTGAATTTTTATTGGTTGAAATGTATTGGATAAATAAAAAGTATTGTTTTATTTTAAAAAACAATGTAAATTTAATAATTTCTTAATATATGTGTAGAAGCCTAAAACATCAAATTATAAACAAATTATAAACAAACGGAGCGAGTATTAATTATTTATTTTCTCTTTCCTCAAAATTTTCCATTTCCGGTCAAAATCTTGAAAACCCTTACCATGAGGTTCTTCTCTTTGGTCAACTCTCTCTCTCTCTTTGGGTGGAACGAAATTTGTCTTTTACTTTTTGGTTTTTACTTTACTTTTGTGAAACTTCAGTTTTATAATTATATCGATACAAAAAATAAAATCTGAAGATTAGTACATAATTTGAAAAGAAAGTGTTTTTCCATTTTCCTTATATATATTTGGCTTGGATTGATTTGAGAGGGAGAGGAGCAGGAAGTAAGTGGGTATTGGGAGAAAAACAGTACAGAGAATATTGTCAGAAATGCCGCGTAATCTCTTGTCCTTCCCATTTGCTCTCTGCCCCCTCCTGTTCTCTTAATTACCATTTTACCCTTCTCCATTCCTATATTTACGGATTTACCTTGTTTCCTATATGGGCCTCCCCTAAATGGGCTTTTTCTTTTTAGTTTGTTTTTGTTACCAGTGCGGTTTTAGACTTTGATATCATGGTTTGATTCCGGTTTTGTGAAACTATTTTTTGGTTACGGTTCGGTCCAAGTGTGGTCGGGTTAAACCGAATTAGGGAGTATGTGGTCATGGAGATCCATGGGATCATTTGTCTTTGTCTGAGTTTTCTTTTATTGGCATGTTCTCTCTCACACCACTTTCTTCTTCTTCTCAGTGACTAATATACTCTGGTAAGTTCATTCGATCGTCACTTAGTTATAAATCAGATTGATATGATCCTCTAGATATCTTTGTCTTTTGTTTAACTTGTGTTGTTGTTAAGTCAAAGCCTATAATAATAATAATCAAAGGGGGTTTACTTGGTTTTTGTTGAATTTATTCAAATTTCATTGTTTTTTTTTTTCTTGAACCTGCACAAAAAGCTATCCTTGTGAATTGGTTGCTTAGCCTTGGTCATTTGGCTTCTGCAAGTAAGTGAGCTTTTTAGTTTGTTTCCATTTTGTGAACATCTTTATGCTCTTGTGTAGTTTTTTTATATGTGAATAAAGTTTATAAGTTTGGGAATCTGATACTTGGGTTTCTTGATTAGCTATAGGCTTTTATCTATATATATGCTTCTAATGTGGTAGTATTTAATTTGTTACTCTTGTATATATAAGTTACTAAATGAGTGCTTATCAAACAATTATGTTGTTTTCAATGGAATATTCAAGTGAGGTGAGAGTGAGATGCCTTTTTCTCTTTCTCTGTTCCTGGTGTTTCTTTTGCTCCAAGAGAGTTTATATCCCTAAAATTACTGGATTGTTTGATGAATGTAAACCATGTGTTGCAGGATTGTAATGAACCAAGATAAAGTAAATGTTGAACGGACAATAAAAGATGTTAGTCCATTTGGAAAGCTTCCCGAAGATCTCTTGATAGAGATATTCATCAGAGTTCCGATATCAAATTGGGAACAAATATCGTCCGTTAGAAAACAATGGGCGAATCTGTTCCGCGGAGAATGCTTGTGGCAAGCTGCTCTTAACCAGGCGTATCCTCTTGCTAGCAAAGCCAAGAGATGGACTGGACCAATCCGGCAAGGATTATTCAAACGGTTTGATATCTACTGAGAATTGTTCTATCGAATATATCTTTAGTTAGATTCAAATAACCTAATAGCCCTTTAAGCTGCAGGAGATTTGTGGCTTTATACATCACCAGAAACATATTAGGTGTGGATACAAACATAGATGAAATGCTCGGACATCTTTACTTATTCTTGAAAGATCAGCTTCGACTTTCGACTACGCCTGCTTCTTCGGGTGTTCTCCATGGAACCATGATCGGTAATTATTCTCTTTTGTTATGACTCGTTGGTTCGAGCTTCCTAGTGACATTTTTTTTTGTGGCAGACCAATTGATTGTTAGTGGCAAATCGAAAGAAGAATCCGATGAGCTCGCGACAAAGATTTGGTTGGCTTTTCTCGACAATTTAGAGGACACGAAACATACATTTACCGTGCTGAAATCCATTGCGCAAGAATACGATGTAC
This sequence comes from Draba incana, assembly GCA_963576765.1. NCBI lineage: Eukaryota > Viridiplantae > Streptophyta > Magnoliopsida > Brassicales > Brassicaceae > Draba > Draba incana. The sequence goes on from OY755207.1 coordinate 27,829,204, forward strand.
GTTGAAACAAGCAAGTTTTTCTCATTAATCGTTTCTTGTAGAAAACTAACTCTCTATCTCTAAATAATTACAGGGTTTTCTTCCATATCCATATTCAAGACCGATCAAAGTCCAACATAAAGTATTTGAGAAACTATTTGTAGATTTCCGCGACTTGTTCGATCATTCAGAGTACTACGATCTCATAGCAATCGCCACAAAGAAGTTTCAAACAATCCCATATCTTTGGTTAGGCTATTAAAATTCTGTATCTTGTAAGATAGACGTCTAAAATACAGATTCTTGAACCATGTATAATTCGTGGTTTATTTACTTTTTAATGCAAAAAAAAACAAAAAAGTCAAACCTATCAACGACTCTTTGTTGACTATTTTAATCTCTTACCAAAAAACTTCTTCTTCATCTTCTTCAAAATGGCTCTTGCAAAACTTATGAGGGCGATTCTCGTTCTCTTCGTCTCTGTGTCACTAACCTTAGCTCAATCGAACAATCGTGGACACATCTCCTTACTGGTTTCAAAAACGGGTCTTGAATTCGCGAGAGATTACCTTATCAACGAGGTGATTTCTACGGCGATTCCGCTTAAGCTACCAGACATCGAGAAGAAGGTTAAGATCCCTTTAATCGGGAAAGTTCGAATGGGTTTATCGAATATTGAGATTTACGCGGTTCATGTTCAGTCTTCCAAGATCGAGACTGGAGAAAACGGTGTCGCTTTGAGTGTTTCAGGTGCGACTGGTGATTTGAGCATGGATTGGTCTTATACTTATAAAGCTTCCTTCTTTCAGATTTCTGATCATGGAGATGCTTCTGTTAAGGTCGAATTTCGTGTTTTTTTAAGTGGGTTTTTTATTTCTTCGCTCTTGTTTGTTTATGTTGTGAAACCAAAATTGGGTCTTTGTGTGTTTGTTCTTTGTGTGAATCTCATTTTCTTCTGTTAAGGTCAAATTTCGTGGGTTTTTGATGTTTGCTCTTGTTTGTTAATGTTCTGAAGCCAAATTTGGGTTTTTGTTCTTTGTGTTCATCTCATTTTCTTCCTGTTCATACATTCTTTCATCAGAAGAAGAAAAAAAAGACTTAATTGGTGATGATTCTGATGATGAAGGTTAATGGAATGGATGTGAAAATCAGTGTCAATCTTATTAATGATGATGGAACTCTAAAGATTGCATTATTTGAAAGTCGTTGTACCGTGAAAAACATCGGTATTCATATCAATGGTGGTGCTTCTTGGCTATATCAGGGGTATATATATTGCTGAATATTCATTTACAGTTTTTTCTTTTATCTCTTTGAAAAGATTAAGAAATGTGTTCATTCGTTTTCTTTTGTAGAGTGGTTAATGCATTTCAAAAGACGATTACATCTACTGTTGAGAAGACTGTCTCTAAGAGAATTGCTGAAAAGATGACAAAGCTTGATTCTTTATTGCAATTACTTCCCAAAGAGAAGAAGATCGATGACTCTGTCGCGGTGAATCTCACTTTTACAGGCAACCCTGTCTTGGGTGATTCTTCGGTTGAAGCTGGAATTAATGGTTTGTTCATGCCAAATGGTAACGATGTTAAAGTATCCGGATCTCGGTCTTCGTACTTCTTTCGCGGAGTTAACAGAATGGTGTTGATTTCAATAAAAGAAGAAGTTTTTAATTCCGCAACACTTGTCTACTTCAATGTAAGTTCCAGAAGTTTGATGGATTCTTGATCGATGAGTTTGGTTTGGTGGAATAAATTTCTGTTAGGTTTTCGGGATTGGTTTTGATGCAGGCGAAGCGGATGCATATGGTTATCGGAGAATCAAAGAACGGGTCGGTTTTAAGCACATCCGACTGGAAGCTTATCCTTCCACGACTGTATAAACTATATCCAGATGATAAAATGATGCTTAATATGTCGGTAACACCTCCTCCTGACGTTAAAATCACTGCGAATGGAATTGATGCGACGATTCATTTAGAGATATCAATCAATGTTCAAGACTTTGGCAAAGTCCTATCCGTCGCACGAATATCATCGGTATGATAATATGTTAATCCACAAAACAAATCTACTTAAGAAGCAATCCATGATGAGTAAAGTAAAGCCATATTGTGATTCTTGTGTTGCAGGTTGTGAATGTTGCGTGTTCCGCAGAAATCGCAAAGAACAATCTAACCGGAAGTCTAAGATTAGTAGATTTCAATGCAACTATGAAGTCCAGTAATATTGGAGAGCTTGAAGACAAATATATACAGGTATAGTTAGTTTATATTTTGTTAGTTAAGACTTTGCTTGGCACTAAACTAGATGTTTCTTGCTCTTGTTAGGTTGCGACGTCGACGTTTCTTGAATCCTTTTTTTTGCCGTATGTAAATACACTGCTCAAGAGATAGTCTTTGTTCAAAATGGGGTTATGGTATGCACCGATATAGCATCTTATCAAGATTATTGATACTTATGAACAGGCCCGGCCCAATTGGTTTTGATGCCTAAAGCAAAAAACAAAAATGCTGCCTTAAATGCTGCCTTAAAGCAAAAAACAAAAATGCTCAACCGCTACACTAACTCAGTAACATTGTACATGTTGCCCTTTTATTTATTAATTTAAACGGATGCTTAACGCCTTTGCTTTACCAGCGTCACGTCAGGCCGGCTCTGCTTATGAAGAAGCTCTTGCTTTGTAAGACTTGAAATGTATCAGTATGTATGTATTGTTTAGGTAGTTCAAATTTCCTATTTGTTCTTTGTTACTTACTAGTATTGTAACATTTATACTGTATATGTGTATGTGTATATCAATATTTATACTTCTGTGCCTATACAATTCAGTCTGTTTTTAAATAGTGTGGTTAAAATAATTTTTGTTCATTCAGTGTAGATTTTGACGCAATGATTTTGTGAAATGTGGGTTTATTTTGTATATTTAGGCCCAACTACTTTATTTTTGCTATCCATTGATTATTTAAACGAAAAAATAATAAACAATAATTTCCTAATTTTCTCTCTCTAGATAAAAAAAAAAAAAGCATTCTCGTCTTTCTCTCTCTAAGAAGCTTCGTCTTCTCCTTGATGTAATTGGGTTATCGTCTCGTACATCAAACTCACTGAGTCTTAATTTTACCCGCGAAAATTCTTTCCTCTGCTTTCAATTTGTATTCTTTTCAAAATTTTAAAACCCTTCTCTTACAATGGAGATCTCCCTACATTAGGGTTTTTCTCCTTCTCCTTCGCAGCCTCTCTCTCGTCTTTCTCATCAATGGATTTGGCGGCTCTTAATGGAGAAAACGGAGAATCAATGGCTCCTCCGGCGAAAAAGCTACGATTTTGCGACGAGATTAACAGAGTGGCGGAGATTGTTCTTGTTTTGTCGGCGTTAGGGAGGATTCGAGGAGGGAAAACCCCGACGGAGTTGGAATTAGAGCTTATGGAGGAAGCTAGGTCGAAATTGGCTGATATGTGTCAAGAGTTTACCCCTAAGGATATTATCTGTAAGGATGATGTTAAAGCTGTGATTGAAGATCTGGGTTTGAATAGTAAGCTGCTTAATGAACAGAGATTAGGATTCCGAGCTCCTAAGCTTACCATCTCTGAAAAACTATCTCTTGGGAAAAGAAAGGTAATGCCTTTGAGAGATGCAATTTTCTGTTATCATGATTAGATCAAACAGTGAATGGTATTGTATGGTTTTGGGTTTGTTCAGATGGAAGAAGCAAAAAAGTACATTACACCTACAGTTTCCAATGGCTTATCTCCTGGCTTTGGTACGGCTACACATACTGTCTGCGTTTTAGTAAATTATGAACCTCTATCTTCAGGCATTGTGACAGTTTCTTTACCTTTTGTTTCTGCAGCAAAGAATGTTTCTGTGGCACATCATTGGCCTAGTGGTGAAGTTAATAATACAAATGGAAGTCATTTCAGAATGGTGAGACCACCTCAGATGATGGTTAATGGTGCTTCTCAGGGGACTGGTATGTCCTCCTACCTTTGTTCTCCGTAGATGTGATGAGACATTGTTTGCCTTTGATTTGGGAAATAGCTCGCTTTTGTTGTGGCTAGCGTAGTCTGGTTGGTTTGCTATATCCAAATGCTAATGGACCGTTTACATGCTATGTTTTGAGCTCTATAATAGTTTCTTAACCGTTTATATCGAGTTTATTTCAAATGTTACTTGTTTCTGTGTTGCAGCAACTTCTTCTGCAAATTATTATGCTACATCCTGGTCTGCCCAACCTCAATCCACCATATCATTCAGTACTGTACCAGATAAGAAGGTGCCTGTTCAAAGTTATGTCAGGGCAGCAGATCCAAGCTTCAAGCCTTTCATGTCTCAAACACCGCATGGTACATTCCCGAGCACAAATCAGCCGATGCAGCAGGGAATGCGTTATGGTCAGACTTCTTTATTTGGTAACAACCATAATGACATCGCTAAGATAGTCCATAAAGTTCTACAACCACTGGTAAAACAATATGCTTTATGGAATCCACCTTCAAGAGATTATATGAGCAGAGCAACGGCATGCAAGATGTGTGAAGTTAGCATCAATGAAGTGGAGACTCTACTGGTTTGTGATGCCTGTGAAAAAGCATACCACTTGAAATGTCTGCAAGCAAACAATATGATGAAAGGGGTTCCAAATTCCGAATGGTATTGCTCAATATGTGTGCAAGCATATAATGGGAAGCCTTTTCCTCCTAAATATGGTCCTACCATAACTACGACTGCTGCAAAAAGGCCTTCTAGTACGGCTGGGGCTCAATCATCCACAGTGAAGAAGGTTGGGTCGATGGATGTAAAGGTTAATCAACAGAAACCAAAAGTAAGTACGGGTCCCCGAGTACAAACTTTTCCTGGCTTTGCTTCTGGAGTGGCAACTACACCTCATTTTGAGACTGCTAAGGTGAATGCAAGTACAACTGCAAGAGCAGAAAAGACTACTAATATTGGATCACAAGGCTTTAAGGAAAGTGGTACCAATTCTCCAGCACCGGTATCACTTACTGTGACTCCAAATCCTACAGCAATTGCAAGTAAAAGTGCAGTGATAAACAATGGCCTCACATCAAAACCTTTAATACTAGTTGGCACTATGAGCAGCACTTCTCCATTGCCTGTTGGTAACAAGGTTCCCGTGGATGCAACCTTAAACGCTAGTCCAAGTACACCAATTAGTGCTAGCCTTGAAGCCCAAGCCCAAGCAGTTACTAAAAATGGAGACAGCAGCTCGACCGCCTCTGGGACTACTGACCATTCTATAATGAATACCGACCATGCATTGACTGTTTCTTCCAATAGCAATTCTCAGCCAGCGGCATCACATTCTGAGACTGCAAAAGCAACTGAAGCTGCAGCCATAGGTGAAGCACTGAATACTGATGATGGACCACAATCTCCTACGGGAAATAATGCTAGGTGTGAGAAGCCATCAGAGTCTACATCTCATTCGGACTCTCACTCTCTGAATGATCAAACAACATTAGAGAATGGTCAAGAATTCAGCAAGGATGCTAGGAAGAAATTTGCTTCTGAAACTTGCCAGAACCACCCAATAGCATCTCCAGCCGCAGTTATATCATATCAAGACTCAAAGATCACTGCCGAACCATCAGTGCTACAAGAGAATTCAGCTTATCAGACAGAGAAAACACCGTCTCAGCCTCCTTCGATGCCATCTAACTATCATTCACAGAGCGAGAAGGAAACAACACCAAATGTCAAAGATTCTTTACAGAATGTGCCTGGGAGATTCACATGAAGGTGAAGAGGTAAATGGTTTAGATGGGAGACATAAGGAACAGCCTTCAGAGACGGACTTTGATAAGTCAGCATCGACAAAGGAAGCAAATGCTGCCTAAAGATCTAGAGAATTTACCTTGGCTTACTTCACTAGCAACTATCGTCTTCTCTCACCTTTTTTGATTCTCAATGATTCATACATCTCATTTGTTAAGTGAAGCCAGGAATGTTCAGAACATTGGATCTGGGGGAAAAACTTGCCAGACCAGTTGGAATCATGTAGGTGAAGACGAAGATGATTTTAGTATTACATGGGGTTTATGGCATCTTTCGTCCAAATTTGTGAAGCCTGTGTATTTTAAATTTTGGGAACTAATAGAACCATGATTCAGGTTTAGCTTATGGAATATAATGATTCTGTTTAAAACCAATTTGGATCCTATATCATAACTCATACTCAAAATACATTTCTTTCGTTTCATTGGGAATTTATTGTCTTCCACCACTTCCAAACTTCATCAGTTTTTAGCCTTTTTTCTTCGTCAAATATATAAATTGTGCTATATTTTTCTTGTAAGATATTGGAAATGAATTAATTCAAGGGTGCTCCAAAACCAAAGAAAAAAACTAATTTCATTACAGATTTTTTGATGGAAATGTGTTAGACTTGATATTGATAGTCAATACTTTGTTTTGTGATATATTATAAGCCAATTATATCAAGTCAGCACTCTTTTATGTATCTTTTATTGTTTGCAAGTCTTTTAAGAATACAAATGTGCATTTATGCTACAAGGGCAGTTTTAGGCCAAAGGTGAATGTATACTTAGGATTATAACAGTAACGATACAGCTACATAAGGGATGTAAGAATCAACCATAAGGGTTTCCGAAACTTTTCAAGAGCTCGGGAATATCATACCCCAACATATCATCCACAGTCTGCAACATTTTCGGCTTTAGCTTCTCAAACTTGTCGATGTTGTAACCACTCAGCACCTCCCTGAAGTGCTCCACATTTGGGAAATCTCCTTTTGGTAAATGATGCTCTCTTTGTACCTGTTACCATGCCACACACAAAGTCGAAACACATTGGTCAAAAAGATTCTCAGAACCAGAAAATCGTGTATGGGAAGGATCCTCGGGATCAAATCAACCTTTGCAAAGACGTCTTCCAAGTTATCTATCAGTTTCTGCTGAGCTTTTGCTTTTCCCATTATGGCTGGCATCTCCTTCTTCAAATGGCTGATGATGCATGCATGTATCTTTGCAGCTCTTGCTCGTTTCACAAACTCATTTATCTATATTAGAGAAATTACAGTTAGATCTGATGAGAGGCGATAATGTGAAAGAAGGTAAGGCACTCACTCGACGATCACAAGCTTTCTTTGGAATGTCTTTTAAATCAGAGAGAAGGTCATCTTGCTCCATTTCAAACAATTCTCTCCCAATTGGACCAGTCAGAGATTCGTTTATGGGTTTATCACTGAAGGAGCTGTTCAAAGTAAGTAAACAAAGACATCAGAACATCGACTTCAGTTTCATTTACCTCTAACAAGTTGGAGAAGCAGGTATACTTACCCAATGTAGACACGGACAACCTCGGGAGTATTGAGAACTTTCCCAAGTGACCACATCAGAGCTCCATAAACCCTCATTAGCTACACATGATACAAAGACAGGCATTTAAATGTATTAGGATAAGTACACAATCAATCAAGTGCGTGAACGAAGGAATGAAACAAAAACCAACAACAGATCAGGGCACCAACCTGTTGAGTGTCCACTTGGTCAGCTTTATTCAGAACAACGCGGATCTTGTCATCATGTCCACGTAAAGATGAGATAACACGCTTGAACTCATCGCTTACATCCAGCTTGTGTGGGTCGAATAGGAGGAGGATGAGATCGCACTTAGAGGCAAACCATGATGTAACACCAGTAAATTCATACGCTCTCTGTGTCCGTTGCTTTTCGCCTGATAAAACTCCAGGAGTGTCAACAAATGTTACGTGCTCCAGCAGCTTCAACCAAAGATAAACAGATCATCAATTATCAGCAAAGCATTACAAGAAAAAAACAAAACCAATCTTCGTTTGGAAGCGTGAGGTTATACATACAGGGTGAGGCATTTGGGAACACTCAAACTTTGACAAAAAGGCAGTCCCAAAACTTGTAAGACCACTGAATGGCATATCTGCTTGAACCGCTACTGTGTTGCCAGGAATGCTTCTTTCATCAGGTCCAGACTGTGAACATAATCATTAGATAAGAGTCATTCTTTATGAAGGATGAAAGCAACCATTGTCACACAATTGGTTCAAACGAAGATGAAATGATTAGCCGGCAATCATGGATTTAACATTATAAAGGACTCATACAACGCCCCACAAACAAAACCCTTGGAAAAAGACAATAATATACCATGACAACGACAAATCTGTCAGTAGTCGGTTCTGGTCCAATATGTGCTCCTGAAAAACAAAATGATAGCTGGAATTATAAGAAGATGTTTTATTGTTAATCACTGACCTGATTGTATGTTCAAGGCGTGATGAGAAAGGATAGATATAACTTACCTGGATAACTAGCTTTAAGCAAATGCTTAATGAATGTTGTTTTTCCTGTGGAGTACTGACCCAGAAGCATTACCATAGGTTTGGCATCGAAATCACTGTTAGTCTAAGAAAAATACAGGTAATTAGTCAAATGGTCCAATATGATTTAGAATTTAAGATATATGGAAAAATAAAATATAATCCAGAATTATCGTTCTAAGAGTATCAAAAAGCAATGCGCAACTTACCAACAAAGGGGATACAAAATCATTAAACTGATATGCAACTTCAAGTGGCTTCAGCTTCTGAATGTACAACCTCTTCAGGCCATCGACTATAGATGTTACTGCGGACAGAGAAATCTGGGAACAAGATATTCAGTTTACCCAAACTGTATACAGAGATTAACTTAAAAATTTCTAATCATCTAAAAAAAAACTTGACAGAAACTCTAGCAATGATCTTTTTGAATAGGTAAGAATGACCAAACATAAATATTTACTAAATATGCCTGAAGGGGCAATAAATGGTTGGTAATAAAATAGACTGCTTGGAGCAAAACAAACCTTTTTTGAAGATTTTGAAGAGAACCACTGAGCTGTAAGTGAGGTATCTGCAGTAGGACTACCTGAAAAGAATGTATCAAATGAGGTATATATATTTACAAAAGTTAAACCGCTAGCTCTAGTATAAAGAGAATCTATGTACCATTAGGATCACTCGACTTTGAAGAATGCTTCTTCTTCTGTGTTAAATTAACAATAGGTAGTGTAAGTCATATTTATTTAAACTAAAAGATATAAAGTGATACAAGCCCAATACTAACCGCCATTAATACACCCAGACCTTCCATGGTAGGAGGATTCAAATTGTTGAAATCAACTGCAATCAGCCAAAAAAAATGTTTCAGAACAACAATAATACATTAACTGTCGACGCAAAGATAGCTCATGGATCGTACTACTATACACTGAGCATATTGAGATCAAGACAGTAATCACCATACCGTCACTATGAAGAACTTCATGAGATATTTCATGTCCAGATTGAGCCAAAGAAACGAGCTATAATGTTGAAAAATTAACAATATATCAGATTCAGAGCTAGCCATGGACATTAAAATGGGAAATGTAAAAATGGATATCAACCTGCATAGCAACAATAAATTCTTTGAAACCAAGATACCCCTGTCTCTTTGAATCTGCAATTGCCCATACCTATCAGAAAAACCAGAAAAGAAGCTTCACATTTAGCACCTTTTAACACAATTAACATGAAGCAATACAAAGGCTTTCCCAAGTGACCAATTAAACAAAACGAAATCATAAACCCCCAAATATCTATGTAGAGCATGATCACAAGGGCTTTATTGCTTTTAAGTCATCTTCTCCATTCGAAGAATAATAAGTGAAATTGAACACAAAATCCTTACCTGCTTCAACTCCGGTCGAGGCAAATTCGACATAGAGAAAAACTTGATCGCATCGTTACCAGTAATGCGTCCATCTCCATCTGCTCATTTCACACACAAATTGAATAAGAAGATCGTACACTGAAGAAGCAGTACCCAGAAAAAAAACTATCGGAAAACAAAAATGACTAGAAACGAGACCTGAATCGGCGAATTCGAACCACTCCTTGTAGATGATTTGATTCTCCTTGGAACAAGAACCAGCTGCGACGGAATCGATCTCCATCTCCGATCAAAAAAAAGCTCTAAAGATGTGCGGATTAACAAACTTCTCCAGATTTTGAGAATTTGCAGAAACTTAACAAACAAAAAAGTCCGTTTTGTATACGTGAGATTACGGTTTAAGAGAAAGCGGGTTCTTCGTCTCGACGGCAAGGGAAGGGGGAAAGAGAAATTAGCAATGGAAGAAACTGCCCTCTATTTTCATCAACTTGTACATTTGGCCCAGTACTATTAGATTTATCTTAATAACCCACTATTCAAGATACGATAGATTGCTGCTGAGTCGTCCCAATTATGGGTTTTGAGGATTTTGATTGATGCATGTCGAAGAGCAATAAATACGAGTTTAAAGTTCTTTAAGATATGTGATGGTAACTGGTTAAATTAATAGTACTTTTTTGGTCAATAGGATAATAAGATGATTGTGAATTAATAGACTTTAAATTAAAGTTTGATATGTTGACAACTATAAAATACTAAATGAAATCTAATGTTATGGGATTATTAATTTACAATTGTTGTAAGAAGATAAGAAGGAAAAAAAATCAACATAATTCTAAAATTTGGTTGTAAGAAATATTATTTATTACCGATAAAATAAACTAAATTAGCTTAATTGTTTTAATAATATTTATGAGTTACCGTAGATTATTAAATTTTTGGATCTCATCCAATTCAACTCTGTTTCTCCAATTATTTGAAATCTTGTAAGTAAATCATAAAATATTATTTTCATATTAACATACTACAAAACAGAGTTCTCAATATATTGATTAGTAATGGAAAAAAACATTAGTTAAACAAATTTAGAAACCAATATCACAAAGTTAAACACGACCAAAAATATATATATATATATATATATATCACAAAGTTTAATATAACAAGTTCAGAATCACAAAACAAAGATAACGACAAAGACAAGAAATTTTAAGAACCAATCTAATTTACTGTAAGATCACTCGTTAAACACATGAAATCTGTTACAAAATCAACGTATTAAAAAGAACAAATAAGATGATTTATTAAAAAGAACAAAAATATTTAGAAAATGTTATTTTACAGAGCCTCTGTATACACACATATAGCAACATTCAAGTGAGCCAAAACTTTGAGAGCTTTTATGATCCAAAGAATGATTCAAGAAATCCCAATGGTCTTTCCCAAAAGCCAAAGAACAAGCGACATTTCGATCCCGAAGATCGTATGTAGAGTAGTCCTATCGAGTGTAAACCCAAACACCGTGATTCCCGCTCTGTTGTTCTCAAAGTAATTCACTACAAACAATAATAATATGAAACTGATGATTAAACCTAAAAATGTGAAGAAATGAGATGCAAAAATGTACCTAGAGCTTGGCGTTTTTGGAACGATATGGTGCTATAAGCATAAGCAGGAATGAGATTGTTGTTATCGAAATCATCTTCTTCGTCTCCATAATCCTCGCTATCGTCTGATCCACCAGTATCAACATCTGTTGAATAGAATCCGTGTCCGCTTGCTCTATCAACTAACCTTGGAGTCTCTCCATCAACTGTCTCAAATGATTCTATTGTCGCGCATACATGCCACTTAGCTGCAAGGCAAGTCACCGCCTGAGCCTTGTGTGTGATCTTTGAAGCACTTCTTAGTAGAATCAACAACGCAGTGACCAGCGTCATCGAACATAGCTGAGATAATCAACACAAGAAAGCAAAATGGTTGAAAAAATGCAAAAGTTGTCATCAAGATTCAACAGAGAAAATGTAAAAACAAAACTTACTGCGAGTTCTCCAGCTCTATAGATATTTAACTCAGCATAAGCCTTAGTGGTAATAAGCAGAGAGTAAAACTGACTTCCAGTAACAAGAATCAATGACAACAATATGAATGTTCGATATCGATGGCTGATGATTCTCAAGTGACGTCTGATTCGAAGATGTTCAGACAAGATCGAACCAACATCTGAATCCATTTGAAAAACTTGAGCAAAGTCTTGAAGCCTAAGGATCTGAAGATGGCAGATTAAACGGAAGAGGACACAAACCAGGAAGATCACGGTTGTTCGGTATAGCCACGAGCAAATTTCCATCAAACAAGCAACTGTATCGCTCAAGATCACGTTACCGAGAAAAGGAATCTGCGAAGCACCTGAAGCGTACCACCATATCTTGTATGAACTCATTGCTAAGAAACAAGGAGTTACGAAGTAGGAAAGAATCTTGAGCGATCTCTGCATAAAAGCAAAAAGCCAAACATTGTATTAATTCTTGTTGAGCAAGTAAAAGACGATTTTTCGAGATTTTAACACGAACCCATGAAAGATTTGTAGAATTCCTTAACATTAATTAAGGTTTAAACATCTACTATTCATAGTTCGACATGATCTGGAAAGATAACAAAATTGCTACACAAAACGACTAGTTCGTACTTTTTGGAATCGACGTGTGGGAAAGAAACCAATTATTTTCAATTCAACAATGTTTTGGAATTACTAGCAAGTTCTTGGCCGGAACCCGTAATGAACAGACCCACCACAACATGTAATATTAATTTCGTATTTTTTAAAATCGCTGTGTATGGAATAAAATGAACCAATCATTTCAATCAAAATCCTCAAAAATATTCCAAAATCGAGAACCCAAATTCAAATTGGAAACGAAATTCGGAATCAAGGAAGCCAAATTCGAAACGGAATCGGAAATGAAGAGAATTCGAAACTCACGTTGAGCTGATTGGTGTATCCACGGCGAACAGTTTCGCTTTCGTCCCAAAGCTTATCGAAGAAGAGGAATCGTCGAAGACCATACTTGCTAATGAATCTGGATAAACAGAGGAAAGAAAGAGCAGCGAAACTGCTAAGAGAAAGCTGAACCACGGAATCGTACGGCCTCGAGTGATGGCTATCGCAGTCAGCACAAGCGAGCATGAAGTGAGACGTCGCCGGAACGACGAGCGTGAATACGACAAACATCGACCAAGACAGAACCGCCGTCCAAGGACTCGACTGATCCACGCACATCCATCGGAGATATTTCCGAAAACTCTGAAGCTCGTCCTGAGCGTGGGAAACGCAGCGCGTGAACTTGTTTTCACGGTTAATTAATGGCTCTCGTCTTCCTCCTCCTCCGTCGCCTTCTGATGCGGCGGTTCCGATGTCGATGTCCGCCATGGACGATCGCGAGAGAAATCTAGAAGAGAGGCTCTGTTTTTTTTTTTCTTTTTTTGTGGTTTCCAAATATATTTTTGTTTGGTTTTTTTTTGTTGGGAGGTTTTGGTGACGCGGTTGGGGAGAAGAAGGAATTAGCTAAAATTGTTAAGGTTATTTATAAAGGGTTTTGATTTGATGCTAACGTAGGCTTTGACAACCATATATAAAAAACTAATTGTAAACCAATTATTAGTACTAGGTATGATAGATATTGAGAAAAATATGTATTTTGTTTTGTTTTATGTGGTACTAAATCATGGAGTAATCATAACTTAGTTTGAAGGGGATTGATTTTGATTTCTATGTTTATAGATTTGCTGTTATTTTGATATCTTATAATATGATTCTATTAGTTTTCAAATTATAAAGTCATTCGGTGTTAGTGTTGATTGAAATCAATATTATAAAATTTGTAGTGTTTGTAAAGCTTATCTCTATGAAATGGGTTATTATGTCCTTATTGTTGAGGATATCAAAACAAAAGGTATAAAATTTGGGTTTAACTTAGAAGATTGACTTTTGTTTCACAATAAAACAAAAAGGAAATGTAGATTTGTGTTCATGAGGAAACTATGATTTGACAATCACGGCCTCACGAGGTATTGCTGATAAAGTAATTTTGGTCTAACCAAATTTAGGAAAATTTCGATTTTCATATCAATTCGAAGTAAATCTTCAATCAAATTTTAGATTTTTTTATTATGTTTTAGAATAGTACAGATTAAATTGTTCAGATTCATTACACAATTTTTTTATACTTGATGGTTATTTTTTTCCATCGTAAATGAATACAACTGTTACTGTTTGTAACAAAATTGATGTCAGTGAAAAGTTTTAACAATTTTCTACATTTTTTATATTTTTTGAAAACAAATTCCTTCGTAAAAAATTACGCTCTATACCATTAAAGTGAAATGATATATACAAAAATACTATTCTGTTTTATTTATTTCATTTGGCATACCACATTTGTCTTTTTTCTCTCTCTCTTAGTCAAAATGACCATATTGCCTTTCTTCTTCATTTGAATCTCATTTTCTCTCCTCTTTCTTTCTTCTTCAATGGTGAAAAGGTGGTGGTGGATAGTGATGTCGGCGCCGGAAAAGACAGCAACAATACCGGAAGAAAAGTCGAGCCGACGACTGAGACAACAGCGGTAAACGGACGTCTGCACCGGAGACAACCCAATGTAAGAGACAACGGCAGTGAACAGACGTCTACATCGGAGACAAGCCGAAGACGGAGACGACGGTAGTGAACAAACGTCTGCACCGGAAACGACGGCGGTGAACAGACGTCTACATCGGAGACAAGCCAACGCCGGAGACAACGACAGTGAACAGACGTCTATACCGGAAACGACGGCGGTGAACGGACGTCTGCACCGGAGATAAGTCGATGTCGGAGTCAATGTCGGAGACTACGACAGTGAACAAAACGTCTACACTTGAGACGACGTCGGAAACAACGGCGGTGTATGGACATCTGCACCGGAGACGACGTCGGAGACAACGATGGTAAACAAGACGTTTGCACCGAAAACGGCGACAGTGACGGTGATTAATAAGACATCCACACCGGAGACAAAACGACGTCGGAGACAACGGCAGTGGACAAGTCAAAGACGACGACGGTTACAGTGCAGTTGGTGGTAGACAATATTGTCTCTGAAATCAGCTCAATTATAAGCAAGGTTAAATTTATCTTTTTTGCGTTAGCTCAATAGTGAAAAGTGATAAAAAATGAAAGATATTTCGTGAAGTGGTAGAAATAGAAAGCCCATTACAAAATAATGATAAATACGAATATTATCCCTTCCTTCATTGTCTTTTACATAATTATACTATTATATATTAAACTATTATCCGTTTATCGGCGGGAAATAGAGTACGTGGCCATGAAAGTATTTAAAACAAAAAATACACGAAGGCATTATACAAGAAGCTAGTGAACAACAGGCTGTAGGTAGGATGGGACCTACATTGACATGTGATGTGTAAAATTGAGACCGTAGATTACGCAAAACACAGTAGTTACGGCGCCACGTATGTGTTAAGCTGTTCCTAATTACCATTAAATTAATTTTATTATGTATTACTAGTAAACTCTCAATTTGTCCCTTGACGACAATTTTTTTTAATTATACGGTCAGTAAAGAAATTTAAGTCCCGGGCGGTTGTCTTAATTTCATTGGAAGAATGTTCGAATTTAAACCTAGAATAAGAATAATTTTTTTAATAATGGTCGATTTATTCGAATAATTCATGGGTTTGGTTTTGATTGCTTGTAACTTCGTGAATGGCTATCCGTTCGTGTCAATGTAGTGGAAAATTTAAATATTTTATTAATAATTAATGTCAAGACTTTTAAGAATTTCAATAATATTAACAGACAAAAAATGTTGCATCTTATTTTCGATTGCTAAACATGTTGAATTGTTTGAGTTAAGTTTTGTTGTTGTTGAAAAATCGAAACCGCTATGTAATGTTTAAGAAATTATTTTTGATATGGTACATTGTTTACCAACATGTAATAGACTATTTAACTTGGATGATAGCACAACAACGACAATAACACAATATACAGAATTATATATCATTACCTTGCATATGATATATTTAACACCGTATTTAGAAAAAAAAACTAATTACATTATGTATATTAGATTAACAAAATATGATAGATGGAATATAAAATACAAATTAAACCTTGGTTTGACGTAGGGGTGGGCAAACGGGAATATGGGACGGGATCTAACGGGAACGGGACGGGAACGGGATTTATGGGACTAGAAAAATACGTCCCATTTATGTCCCATTTAAAATTCAGGACGGGAACGAGATAGAACGGGATGGGACGGGAACGGGACGGGAAGTCCCATAGAATAATCGGACTCAAAAATTAGATTAAACGATGCTTCAATTTGTAAATATGTATACAACATGCTTTTCCAATTTATCAAAAGCATTTCGAATTAAAGAAAATTCAATTGTATTCCATAAAAGTTAAAAATTTAAAATAAAACCATAATCTTCAAATTGAATCAAACTTAAACCACATAAATATCACAAATATCATGAATAAAACAAAACTGAATAAAAAAATGATCAATGAAAAAACAAGTTATATAATACAAACAGAGGAACTCAAAGTCTCAAACTACAGAAACAAAATATATTCAAATCAAAAGAACAAAAGCTTTATAGGAAAAGCACCGACAACAATCAAACAACAAGAATAAACAAAGAGATAGAGAAGAATCATAATCAAAGTGAAGTGAAAGGATTCTTGCCTCTTCGTGTAGCTCTGAGTAAAGAAGAGCAACCCTAAAAATTGTTTTGTTGTAATTAGGTTTACTCTTTATTTATATTCTTCTCATTGTCAAATAATCTTGGCATATTGACGTTAATTATTACTTAATATATGACATAATACAATTCATCATTTTTTAATATATATATATAAACTAATACTTATATTTATCTCAAACGAGATTTTCAAACGGGATTTTGGGATATCCCGTTCCGTCCCGGTCCCAATCGGGACTTGAAAGCTTGTCCCATATGGGAATACAGGAAATATAAGGGACGGAAATTCGGGAACGGGTACGGGACGGAACGGGACGGGAATTATGCCCACCCCTAGTTTGATGTTCCAAGATTTGGATGAACAATTAAGCTTTGATTTAAAATAATTGGTTGGTCTTGTCTATTATGATTTCTTGTTCAATATAGAAACGATAAAAAAGTAACTCATAACTCCATCAATAAAGAAGATTAAAAAATGGCAATGTTGAGATAATAGAAGAGGTAATGGGCTGGTATAAGCTTTTATGGGCTGACAGAAATACTAGTTGCGCCCGGAACACGCAAGAATAAATTGTGTTTTGATATATTTCAGACGTTTGTCAGAAGTTTTATATACGTTCCTAATAATAGACATTTTATAAAATACTCCCTAAATTTTATAATATAAAATAAAATGTTTTAGACATTTTGTTTTGTTTCAAAATATAAGATGTTTTGACAATCAACTTTATTGAATATTGTGCAACCAATAGTATTATGTAGTTTTTCTTTTTGTTGGTTAAAATGTTTTTTATATATTTTTAAAATATTACTTTTAAAAGTAAAAGTAGTTTCTTAATATTTGTGTTTTTTGCTAAAACATCTTATATTATAAAACGGAAGGAAGTAGTTTTGTTTTGTTTTTTAGTTTTCAAAGGGCACAAAATAATGACCAGAGCCTATTTCTAGGGCTAAAGGGATATAATTTGAAACGTCAGAGAAAGATAGCAAAAGCTGTTTGTAGTCGATTTGCTTGGTTAAACAATAGTGGTGTTTAAAAACATTTTCAACAAAAAATGAGGACATACATTGTTGAACTTCGTTAAACACTTAAATCAATTGAATCTGGCTGAAAAAGTTTGAGATTAGGCTAAGACCAATATATTCGAACCTACTCATCCAAATGGTATCAACCCCTCAATTCTCGAAAGGTTATATAACTTATAACAGTGAGAGATGATTGTAAATTTATGTTAGTTCCATAAAATTTGAAAGTAAAAATCACCATCACAATCTCAAATTGGTAAATATAAAAGCGACTTGAGAGTTGAGACTGGTCCTCGTCATAAATTTTTACAGTAAAGAGCAAGACATATATGACTTTAATAAATTCCCACAATATCTTCCAAGCTTTTACCAGAACAAGCATTACCCCAAAGCAGTAAAAAAGCTCTGTTTTATTGCTTCAAACCCAAAAGATTCACTGTCTGAATCCGTTGCAGAGAAGCAAAGTTAGATACCAAATTTGGGACAACTCAACCAGCAAAAGTTTTAATCAAAAGGTCAAACACACAACTGACTAATTAAGCCTACCCAACAGCATTTACAGTTCAACATCATCTCAGCCACCAAACTTCAACCTAAAGATTTGGCCTTTGGATGCTTTTTCAATCACCCGAACCCCTTCACCGACCATTGACCATCTCTTCGTTGTTCAAAATCCAAACGTCGAAACGGGTACACGATGAATGATGAATGAAAAACTTCAGGCTTAGCAATGACAATGACTCACTCAAGCAAAGAAAATTCTTCACCATCTTTTCTTTCCTTAAGCTTTTTACCGCAAACTTAAAGCCTTCCATTCAAATCTTCATGAACATAGACCCTGAATTTACACTTGTTGAACAGAAACACCAAGAGACTACATACAAACATGTGTTTGTATTCTGTGTAGTTGAGTTACATAGCAAATGTAATGTGAAAATGCAGCTTCCTACTCCAAAACCATAATCAAATCAATGATGAAGAGATGTAATCAACAGATTCTGATCATTAAGAATCATCATGAGCTTTAGAATGTTAAAATATGTAACAAAGGGTTGGATCTTTTTATAAGAAACAGATAAATGAAACCCAGATCTGGGTTCTTACAGTAACAGATCTTAACACAAACTCTTTCTCTCTCTTTAATCGTCATCATCTTCGCTGTGATACTGATGATAAAATCATCAAACTCACATTTTTTGTTCTTCCTCTCTTTTTTTTTTTTTTATCATTCCTTATTTTTTTTCTTTCAATATAAAGATCAAAGGAAAAATAAGAAAAAAGGTTCTTTTGTAGTTCGTATTGATTTTTTTTGTTTTTACCCACAAATCAAAGACGTAGATCGGTGCAGTGAAGATCATCTGTTCCGGCGAATAAGTCAACGCCATCCAACGGCGGAAAATTAAGATCAAACTGAAATGGCGGTTTCCGGCGCGAAGACGACGAAGCGATATCGTCTCCGTCGTCAATAACGGAAGACGACGAATCGCAATCGCTATGACAATCCTCCGGCGCGACCGGCGGAGTCCGTGGATATCTCTTCGTCGCCGGTAACGGCTTCGCGACGGAGGAAGACGCCGCCGCAGCTTCCATCGCCGATCTCGGTCCGCTACACGATTTGACGGTGCTGCTCATGCTGCTACTCGCCGGCCGACTTATAATCTGTTGGTTTTGGTCCGGGACGTATAACCGATGGTCCATAAACGGATCGATCTGGTTCTGATTGGCCACGAACAGATTTTGATTTTGATTTTGATTGTAGTTGAGTGGTTGGAGAGGAGAAGAAGGAGAGCAATCGATGGGGAAATTGGTTTTGGCTTTGGGACCACGGAGGTTACGAGCGGCTGCGTCGTAGGCTCGAGCGGCTTCTTCGGCGGAATCGAAAGTACCGAGCCAGACTCGAGATTTTTTTAACGGATCACGGATCTCGGCAGCGAAACGACCCCAAGGTCTCTTCCTAACGCCTCTATACCTCGGCTCCTTCATAGATCCGGGAAGGGCGGGTCCAGCGACGGAAGAGCCTCTCCCTTTCCTCATGGGGGAAGAAGAAAAAATATACCAAAACCAGAGGTAATGTGATGTACAAGAGATCTGTGTGTATGTATGTGTGAAGAAGAAGAAGAAAAATGTTGAAAATGAAGAAAGATGAGGAAGATGAAGGGTAGGAATTGGAAAAAAAGAAAAAATATATTTATCATTTTGTTTTTAAATTTTACTCAAAAGATTTTTTATTATTTTTTAATTAATAAATACTAATTTATGGTTGGAATAGCTTTTTCCTTCTTCTTTGTTTTTTGAATATGGGTTCAATTTCTTGTCTACCTTCACGCCCGCCCCACAAGACCGACCAATTCGATTTTAATTTATTAATAAGTACTATCATTTTTCTAAACTTCGATTCTTTTCCCTTTACTTTAAACTTTTATTCGATAAATATATTAATAATTTGATTTTTTGGTTCTAAAAAAAACACAAAATTCAAACAATCTTGACGAGTTTCACAAGAGATGTCTCGAAATGCGAAGAAAGCAAAAGAGGGTAAGCACTTGCTCTCCCTGTCCTGACCCTGACCACAATCTAATATAAAATCTTTCTTTAAATTTAAATAAATCGATAAAAGACCAAACTAGTCCATATGTAATGACTAAAACACCCTCATATTATTTAAAATTATAATACACCTCGAAATTATTAAGTGAGGTCTTCTCCTTCCTTGGGACCCTACACAACACAAGACGAGACGCGCTTATCGTCATCGTCGTCTCTCCCGTGTGAAAAGTAAATGTTGTTTGTTGTTTTGAGGCAAAATATGCATTAATGGAGAATCACATAATTTGTTCCTCTAAACTGAATGGAAATCTCTCTCTCTCTCGTTTAAATCAAATCCAAATTAAAAAAAAAAAAAACTTCTAAAGAAGAACACACATTTTTAAAACAACTTGCTCAAACACTTTTAGACTCTGGATTTTTATTTACCAGACTAAAGTTCCTGAGTTGTTTCAGATCATAATAGCCTGCTTAGCGATTTGATGAGTAGTTTAAGGTTTTTTCTTGTGGCTTCATCGCCTGTGAATCCCAAAATATCCGAGCTTATACTCTACAATGAACAAGAATCAAGAAACCAAGTCTTTGTTAAACATTTTTTTTATTTCTTTTTAACTTGAATGATATTTGAATAAGAAGAAAGAAAATTTACCTCGACGTTCTTCAAAGTGTAGACGAGAGTGTAGATTGACTTCTGAATTAGTTCTGTATTCTCCGGTGTCATAATCGACGAATGCACCTTTCTGCAATGTAACGAAAAATGACGCCATTACATTCACGGTTTTCTACCATATGTATCTAATCACAGAGCTTATCTCTAAGGCAGGCATTTGACATAGATGTGGTCCTAGAACTAGCTTTAAAAATTGTCAGAGGCAAGTTTCAACTCCATCCACTAACATACATTTAGTGATAGAAACAGCAGATTCGGTTTCAGAAGATAAAAAAAAGCAAAACAAGATCATCCAACTATTCCAGATTGTTAAACAGTGGATGATGATGAGTCAAGCAAGTAATTTGCCATGAAGCTAGTATGATTGACACACTTATGCAAAGAATGCATGGTTTATGATAACATCTTGTTCTGAAGTTAGTCTACAAATAGAGTGTGAAGCCACGGAATGTACTAAAAACCGAGATGCAATTTCATTAGTTTTTCCTAGTTCCGAGGGATAACTTGAAATTACTGCGTTTATATCTACCTTATTGTCCATTTCCCTAACGAGGTTGGGAATAGTTTGACAATTTTACTGTGAACTGCCTTAGAAGACTATCTAAGTGGCTTCAAAGATGTACAGTCACTAATGCCAAGATTATTACCCAAAGCAAAAGTTTGATGGTGACTAAGAGCCATTACCTCAAATCGTCAGAAGCTTGGGTCAAGTTTCGAGTAAGATGCTCAACTTCCTTGAGCAAGCCGCTGTCACGAAACTCAGAGAGCAAAGGTTGAGCATCTTCAGCCATGGCTTGAATCTGTGACATCACTACATCAAAACCCAAAGCTTAAGCATGAGAATACATTTTATTTTCTTTTCCTTATCAATCTTAAAAATTCACCTAATGACTTCTTTAATAATAGAACAAACTAGATCCAGCAAAGGCCGCCAAAATTACTAATATCACCTTTCTGAGCAAAGGTTTTGCTTCTTCAATAACCGAAGCAGCTCGCTCAGCAAGCGCATATGTATTGGAAACACCAATCTCCTCTACTTCGCGCCCAATACGAGTAAATATTCCAACTAGTGCATCTAAACTTACTCCTTGCTCTCCCTTTATCTTCTGCCTATCACAAACAATCAGACCTTCTTTACCACATTCCGAATGCAAAGGCCCTACTGAAGGCTCCGGTATTGGATCCCTCGGCGTAATGTCGATCAAAGTTTCCATTAAAAGACCAGACTGATTCACCTCTACTAACGAATTCTTCGGAATAATAATCTTATCATCTTCAATCTGCAAAATTTAACTAAAGCCTTATTCAAAATGTCACTATCAAAAACCAAGATCCAAAGCAACAAATTACATACCTCAGCAATAGCTTCGATGTTCTTCAACGACGGATTAACACGGATCACCGTACCAACGGTAACACCACGGATCCTAACCGGTGTTCCCGTGCAAATACCCGACGCTTGACTAAGCTCAAACACAGTCTGATACTTCCTAAACTTGGACCGCATTTGAAACCCTCTTAACCAAGCCCAGCTAAGAGCAAGAAGTGTAGCTCCAGATACAATAAACAAACCAACCCCACCTTCCCAAACACTTCTCTTACCAAACCCAAAATCACTCAATGGTTTCAAAGTCTGTCTCCAAATATTCCTCGGCACATCTAAAACAACCGTAAGCGGATTCCTCCCTTCACCGGCATCGGAATTGGATGCAGCTCTGACCACTAAATGCCTAGTTCTAGGTTTAGGTGGGAGATAAGGAAGCCCATTTGGAGAAGCTCGAGGACAAGCAATCATGGAAGACGATGGCATTATTGATTGAATTACCGGAGTCCCAATCATCTCCAGATAATCAAAGAAAAATCTGAACTTTATATGATAAAGTTCCAATTTTTCCGAGCTGCAAAACAAAGAAGATGTGAATTGCGTGAAACTTCTACTTAATCGATCGAATTACAAGTCGGAAATTAGGGTTTTTGAGGGAAAGAGACGTACCCGAGCTCCAAGTTTATTGATGAATTTGTGTCGTGAATCTGAGAATGGCTTTGATAGACTTGTTGCTGTGATTTAGACGGCAAAAAGAAAAGACGGAAAATCCCATGTGTTAATTATTTATTAATTAATTAACTACAATTGCGAAATGAAAAAGAAGTGTGTTAATCTCTCTCAGGCCAATGTAGATGTAGAAGGTGGAGGGGCATTTCCGTGTTTTAAACTGCAACTTTCCTCTCTCAAGTCTGAATGCTTCGCTCGGTAAGCCATCAACGTTTTGCGTTTGCGTTTGACGGCAAATGGGGAAAATAGCTCAAATCAATTATTCATTAACGTCAACAACAACTCTTCCTCAAATGAGTCTATTATAATGTCAAGATCAACAAACCAAACAGCTAATATCGACTAAAACATCAAGATCACAGCTTTTGTGCTGAGCATACACATGTCGGAATTTATTATTGCGAGTTCCGGGGCAGATGAATACGTCTTCTGTTGTCAAAGGCTCGAGGCTCGGTTCATTGAAGGATTTACCTTGAGGATGATCATCACTATCACCAACCCACAAGCAGAAGTTTTAGAAGAGCCATTCGAATGAACAAACCGTTCTTTGCTTGTCTGAAGTATGCAGCTCTTGGATCAGCGTCAACGTCTGGAGTGATCTACACAAATATTGAATTACATAGAGTGAGGATTGTGTCGCAGTTTATAGCAGCAAAAAAAACGAAGAGAAAGAGAGTTTTATGAGCTTACTTCATCCAATCTTGGTAAAGGATGCATGATAACAGCTTTTTCTTGCATTACTCGTAACAGATCCTTGTCTACGATATACTTCCCACGCGCTGCTTCGTAAAGGTCAAGCCTTTCACCAAATCGTTCTCTCTGGATTCGGGTTTGATAAACTACATCACATTTGGATGCTACTTCCATTAAATCTGAACTTTCTTCCCATTCGACCCCATTTGATGTCAAATAGTCTTTTATATCATCCTACATTACCAACAAAAAAAAAGGCATCTTAAAGATGATATGAACAAACCAAATTATGTTTTTGAATAGATTAAGCTCTCTCTTCAAGGAAGGTGACAAGTTTAAGGAAAAACTAACCTTCATCTTAACTATTTCAGGGGAAACAAAGTAGATCTTCACGTCCTTAAATTTGGCAAGCAAATATGCAAGCGACCGGACTGTCCTTCCGTTGGCAAGATCTCCAACTAAAGCTACACTGATGCCATCTAGTTTTCCAATTTCACTTTGGATAGTATAAACGTCTAACAGAGCCTTCACAATAGCAACAGTACAAGAGAGAAAGAAACAATGATGTAAAGGGAGACAAGTAACGAAACTAAAACACTTATAATATAAAATGTGCATTGTAGACACCTTGGGGTCTAAAATATGTGTTTTTATAATATAAAATTATTAAAATGGTTGTAAAAGGAAGAAAGAGAGTGTTTTTGTGGGGTATATTGAAATATAAAATTAATAAAATTTGAGTAAAGAGAGTAGAGAGTGTCTAAAAGGAAGAGAAAGTGTCTAAAATTGGATATTTTGGAGAGTGTTTTTAAAAAGAAGAGAGAGTGTTTAAATATAAAATTAATAAAAGTTGAGTAAAAAGATGAAAGAGAAGGTATAAAGTTGAGTAAAAAGAAGAGAGAATGTGTGTTTTACTAATTTTATATGGCCTTAAGACACGATGGTGTCTTTAAAAGTGTGCAATGCACATGCTCTTAAGGTTATGAACTCAACACACCTGAGTGGGATGCTCTCCAGGACCATCACCTGCATTAATAACAGGTATATTGGCAGTAGCTGCAGCTCTTCTAGCAGCACCGCTTTCAAAATGACGCATCACAATTATATCTGAATAGCCCTCCACCGTTCTTATAGTGTCTGAAAAATGCTCCACAAATTTTGCGTAAACAATCTAACATCTAACACAATCAAAATGTCACAGTATTTGACAAAAATAATACCTTCAAGTGTTTCTCCTTTTGCTGCAGATGAAAATTCTCTAGCGTTCTCGGTAGTTAAGACTTCACCTCCGAGGCGTTTCATGGCAGATTCGAATGAGAGCCTGGTACGGGTAGAAGGCTCATAAAAGAGGGTAGCCATTAAGTAGCCCTTGAGTATTTCACTTTGACAAGAGCTTTTTTCAATCTTTTCCATTTCACGTGCAACATCGAATATAGCACTTAACATCTCCCTATCAAATTGTTGCCCTTCAATCACATCACTTAGCTGAAATTTCTCCCCAGCCTTAAACACTTCCCTCGTCACAACGTGCATAGCATGACATCTGATTCCTCGGACGGGACCAATATTTCGGGTCAGATTCAAAGTAGCATATTTCTTGGGATCCCTAGAGGCAGGAAATGAAGTTAAGCAAATCTTTGCACTTGCCAAAGGACTCGACAATTTGGTGCAGGCTAATGATTTAGGATAAACCGAGGCCCTGCAAAGTGTGGCTGAATTAAGTGATGATTGGATAGACATTCTGGTAAGAACCTAATTCATTTAAGAGAGGTACTGAGATACAACTTCCAGAATCTGCCAAGATTACCTAAAACTGTATATAGAATACGATGCATTTAGACTAACAATTAAAAAAACCAAAGGAATTAACTATTCTAGTCTAACAAGAATTAATACTTAACTAACCATGCTTTCACATTTGTTTCCACATGATTCTTCTAAGAAGCCAAACAATACACTTAAATCTTGAATTCAAGTAGACTAGTTGGAAGAAGGAAGTTGTTTTTCCGGCTAAAAATAAATGTATCTTTCATAAGAAAAAAAAAAAAGACAAAATCAAAACTTTGGTTACTCTAACAATATTATACTTAAAATCTCAATTACGATAAGACCAAACTAATCATAATCTGAAATAACTAAAGTTCAATTTCAGTCAAATCTTTAAACCAAACTCGAACAAAACAAACAAAACTGATCCGCAGAATTTCGAAACATGCACAGACCTAAAAGAGCGCTTTGAATCAGTAGCCGGGAGAGAAACCGACAGCGAAATGAGCAAAAATTAGCTTCTTCAAGTCGGAGATTGACTGACGGAAAATGCAGCGGCGGCCGGAGGAGCGTAGGGTTTTGGAAAGGAAACTAGAATTGATGATTTGGAATTTTGGGGAGGGAAAAAACGAAACGGATTTGGGAAAATCTAGTGCTGATTTTTAATGTCTGATTTCATTTTGTTGGTTATGTAATTGGAAAAGCTAACAAATTGGGCTTTATAAGGCCCAATAACGTTTCTTCTTCTCCTCCGGTGAAGCCCAACTAGAAGAAGTTATCAAATCTCCGGCTAATCAAGTTTTTGGATTCTGTTTCATGTTCATTGATCATATATACAGTATTTACAATCTAACAAAACAAAACAGGCAAAGTGTTGTGTGTTAAAAAAAACAAAGATCAAACCCTAAAAGCACACATGACCCTTTTACATCTAGAAAGTGAAAAAAAACCCAAAGAATATGTACATCTCTGAAAATCTCAATTAACTTCTGGTATGCTCTGCAAAACCGGTCTCCAAGAACGTTGCAGCTGATTGGTTTCTTCGTACTGATTCGGACACTGTTGAAGAAAGTCATAATTATCGAGGACGTTGACTTTACTAAGTAGATCTTGGAGTTGTTTCTTCGTGAGCCTGATCTTGATCATCTCATGAGATAGATCAGATGATTTACTGTCTCGTGTAACAATTACTGTTTTGGCCTTATTGGAGGTCTTAGAGCTATGATGATGATCTTGTTCATCTTCTGTGATGAAATCATCCCAATCTTCACCAGCCCAATGCATTTCTGATTCGTGTCCTAGACAATTTCCCATTCTTTTTTTTTTTCTTTTTCTTTTGAGGTAACTGGTAAAGTAGTAGCTTATGTATTTATATATAACGTAGGTAGAAGAAAGCTGGTGAGATATTAAAATCAAGAAATAAAAAATGAGATAAAGATTAGATCAAAAGAACAAAAACATATACAGTTTGCCACGTAAGATTGTAGAGTACTTTTGTCCTACGTGGACATGTGTTTGTTGAACTCACCGTCACTAGCTTTTGTCCTTTCGCGCTCGTTCACCGGGCCACGTGTCTCTGTCGGCTTGTCGGCTCGGCTTCGATATTTTTCAGATTATATTTTTTTTGTTCTGTTTTTATTTCCCGATAATAGTTGTATAATACCTAACGTGACGTCTATAGCACATGGCTTCAAGAGAAACATGGAACGCATGAATAATCGAGAAGACTCTATATCCAAAACTTCAAATGCTGGGTCCGATTGGTGAACAAGCTTTTTTTAAATCTGGAGCGATAAGCTGGAGCGGTAAGCTTTATAGCATAGTGAAAAGCTATATAGATAAAGATTTGAGATAAAGATTTGAGATAAAACTGTATAACCAGTTTTTAATTTGTACCACTTTAGATTGTACCAAACACGAAAACTTTATAAAAAGTTTTACCAACACTATTACACTAATTTTTATTTAAAATAGTGTTGTTAAAGCTTTTGATAAATTTGTACAATCTAAAGCCCTACAAATTAAAAACTGGTTGGAAGATTATAAAGATTCTACCAATGTAACCCATTTAAAAATACAAATTATATTGTCAATAATTAAATATCACACAAAATTACATATCTACAAATTGTGACAATATTTTTTTGAGAGAATATTTGATAAAATTAATTTTATAAAAATAATTTAAATAATATTAGTATAAATTAAATACACAATAATATAGACATTAAGGTAAACACATAATTTAAAAGCAACTAAATATAAAAATAAAAAAGCATAATTAACCACGCTCTTCCCATATAGATTTTGCTATTTCATCACGGAGAGCTCCCATGTATGCTCCACTTGTAGATGTTTCCGCCTCTTCTATCTCCTCGATCACATTTGCATTTTGTTCTTCTTGTCCATGAGCATTCTCATTTTCTACAGTTGGGTTGGGTTGAAAATCATCATCTCTAATGTCTGACCGTCGAATAAAGTTATGAAGTCCCATTGTAACGAAAACCAATCTTTTTTGCGTTTCTAGGTTGTATCTTGGTAATTCTTTCACGATCCTCCACTTTTTTTTCCATATTCCAAAGGTTCTTTCTATAACAGAGCGGAGGGATGCATGCCATCTGTTAAACAACTCATGTTGATTTCTTGGAGGTGGACCACTGTCAAATTGCCGCAAATGATATATAAGCTCTTCATGTTGGTTTCCTCGGTAGGGAGCTAAATATCCTTTTCTATTTGCATAACCAGAGTCGACGAGATAGTATTTCCCTGTAGGAGGTTTCGGAAACCGTTGGCTTTGTTGTTGCGCTATCGATAGAACTCTGGAATCATGAACTGAACCTGGTGCTCCATTCCACACATATGTGAAAAGCATGTCTAAATCACATATAGCCAAAATATTAAGGCTCGATTCAACAAAACGATCCCAATATGCTCTTCGATTTTCTGGTGGTGGATTGACAGGAACATGTGTTCCGTCTATAGCACCAATAAAACCCTCAAAGAATGGATAATAACGAGTATCATTACGAAGTTTTGATGGAATTTCTCTAAGTTGACGAGTACTTGGAGTCCTGATTTGATCACAAGCAAGTCGCTCCATCGCATCCAACACTTCATGAAACTTTCGATTAACAGTTTCTTGGTTACGGCCAAAATTTCTCGCCACTGTCCGTTGAACCTCATTATGCCCACATGCGCTAAGAAACATTCCAACACTTTCTTGGATGGTAATATTTTCAGTTGGAGTTAAACCATACTCGTTTTCCATCATTTGACACAAAAGTTGGAATGTTCCTCTACGCATTCTAAGTGCATTTAAGCATATCACATCATCACGCTCAATTTGCCGTTTAATGTTTAACCAACCTAATCCTCCTCCACCTTGCATAGGTTGCCGACATAAATATTTCTCATAATATTGCATCGTTGGTTCGACAAGTACCTGATCGACTTGTTCATCTTCAAGCATAAATAATTCACAAACTTCTTCACGTGTTAGATTGTTTACTCCAGCAGAATATAACTCTTCAATTCGGGTTGCCTGAAATATATATTTAAAAAGATAGTTAAAGATTATTTGTTTGTTATTAAAAGATAATTAAACAAACAACAAACATAACTTTTAACAAACAACCATAAACAAATAAAATTATAAAATCACGGCCGCGGATTATTATTTTGCTGATTTTCTGTTCCGTCATCAGAAAAATTCAAATGTCGTGCTCGAGCTCCAAATTCTGAAGGTTCACCAAACCTATAACCAAGATCTGTCGTCCGTCTAGATGGTGTTTGAAAACCAGGAGATACGTTAATTCTTGGATCACGATTGGCATTCCCCATTTGTCGTGGTGGTGTCCCACTTAACATTGAAGATGTGCCTGCATTAAACACAGTAGAAGGTGCAGGTGTTTGCATCATTTGAGCAGCAGGTGTTTGCATCATTTGAGCAGCAGGTGTTAGGGGCATATAGGGGAAACTACCAACTCCTTGAGGATACATCATTTGAAAATAAGGTGCCCCTATCATATGCCCGGGCATGTTAAGTCCGAGTCCTGGTGATGGAAAGAACTGCCCCATGGAAGCTGAAGGATGAAACTGTGGTGTATCAGATTGATTGTACTGTGAATTCCCAGATGAATATCCCACTGAACTTCCTAACGATCTTACACTACCACCGCTAGAACCACTTAAAAATGGTTGAAAATTCTCATAAGCTTCGCCGGTTCTGGTGCCTACCCGATCCACTCCAGTTATACTTTCTAAAAATCCAATTCTATCATCATCTGATTGAAATGGGGTGTCCACAAATGTATTACGCCACCATGCATCTTTCTTCAATAGCTCTACTGATGCTTTCCAAAATGTTTTGTACTTCTCTATCGGCAAAGCATTTAACATTGAAAATGCTTCTTTGAATTTACCATATTCTTCTTGGCTAAAACCATCGGGTCGCAAGGCTGATACAGTTGCGCGTCGTGCATCAGCCATATCTTGGAATGTCGTGGTAACTGAGCCTTCAAACTCTCGCATTCGTCGATTACTTCGACTTTTTTTACTAGCAGAACGTAGTCTTGAATTGCTTCTCCTTGGACTACTTCGTCCCCGTCCAACAGTGTACGGAGTTGCACGACTAGCATGTCTGCCCGAACGACCATGGATTTGTTGTGTCATTTCTACTCCTTCCGTTTCATTTACTGCCTCATCAGCGATATCTCCGTATGTTTCTTCAGGATCAATGAATGATGTATCTGGTAAATGAGTATTTTCTTCTTGGGTTTGAGGTATGTATTCATTTGTGGTCGCCTCATAATTACCATCATCCTCCCTACCACCATGACCAGAATCTGAACTTTCATCAGGTCTTTCATAATCGTCTTCTAGTTCTCTACGTGCCCCATATGCGTCATACATGTGTTCAGTTGATACATCACACCATCCATACAAACGTTGCATTGCATCCCAATTTTTTTGGCGGTTTACGATCACAAGCACAAATAAATCTACTTTCCTGAAAAAGAATAGGGAAAAAATATTAGTTAAAATTATTATTTAAACTTTTTTGAAGCAAAAACTAGTTAAATAACACAATAATATATTAGTTACCAACATACCGCTTCACGTAATTCCCACCACGAAGGATCCATCGTAATGACTCCTGTCCTATGATCCGCACTAACACCACTTCTACCCATAAGTTCAATCCATTCCTTATGGTTTCTTTCCAATGTATCTATTTTATTTTTCACCGTCTTCCAATTATCAATTTTCTTCCCCGTTTTAGTATATAATTCACGCATAATACGGTTTCGCTGCGCACTTTTTAGTGCGTACATATTATACTCAACTTTTTGAAGCTCCGCGTCATATAATTCGACCAATACACTTTCTTCTATAGGTTTCCAACTTTCTTTCTAAAAACCAAAACCACATCATATATATATATATATATATATATATATATATATATATATATGTACATATATGTACAAGAGTACACACCAATATATAATGTATACTAAAATGATAATTGAATAACTTACGTTTTTTCGTATGCGTGAAGATCCCGGACGATCATTTGAAGCCATACTACAAGAAGGAAAAAATATGTTAATTGTTTTCTCAAATGAAAACATTGTGTGTAAACGTTTTACTAAAAAATATTTATTGTAAAGATTATTGAAAAATATGTAAATAATATTGCATGCATTTTAATCACATAAATACTCTTTTATATACACGTTAACTGAGTTTTCAGTTTTTTATACCTTATGTATAAATCTACAAATGTAACTATGTTTTTGTTAAATTGGCAGAAAAATATATATTCTATATTAACCAACAAAAATTACAATTTCACTAAAAAAAAAATTAAAAGTTTAACTTACATTAAGTAAAAAATTATATGGAAAACAATAATACCTTAATTATAGTGAGCCGTTAACGATAGGTAGAGATTTTGTAGTGGTGTATGGTTTTTTTATCCCAAAGAACAAACTGAAGGTTAGATATGGAGAGGTTTACTCGGTGTGGAGCAACTTTGAGCAACCATATCTATTTATAACCAATTTTTTCAC
The DNA here is from genome assembly GCA_963576765.1 of Draba incana. NCBI lineage: Eukaryota > Viridiplantae > Streptophyta > Magnoliopsida > Brassicales > Brassicaceae > Draba > Draba incana. Next base: position 27,860,497 of record OY755207.1, read on the forward strand.
GCTCAATTATAAAATTTAATTAAATTTACAAAATCAATAAAATCTTTCTAACCAATGATATCGCAGATTTTTTCACTTCATCTTATCCTTCTTATCTTCTTATACAAAACACATTTTTAAATCTAAGATTTCAGAAAAGATTTCAGAAAAGATTTGGTGATTGGTAAAATCCAAATCTTTATATACATAAAAGACACATAAAGATTCAGATGTTCACCAATCTAAGCCGCTATTTTTCCGTCATGGAAATATGAAGCGTATAATAACTTTTTTTTTTTTGCTAAACAATAAATATACATAGAAAAACATAATCAATCGTTTGATCGACCAATTATAACTTTGGTGAATGTATATGAAGAAAATGTCATTTATCTGTTTTTGTGTGTGTAAACTTTTTATAAAGCAACTATGCATTTTGAAATGATCAATTTATTTACATTCTATAATATATATATATATAGGAATGAACAAATATTAGTTTAAATAATCACAAGTTTACAACATATTGCTGAATAATATCCTATTGTAACAATTTTTAGGATGTTATCATGATTGTTTTTCAAAATATCATAAAAAAGCAAAAATGTATGAACATGTAAATCTATAAAATGATCATAATTAATGATAAAAAGTTTTTTTTTCGAAGACAAACAACGACGATAAATTATAAGATATTGATCGATAAATACACTAATTTTTTTTCCTTTAGATTTCATAGTTTTATACTTTTATTTGGTAAAAGTTAGTCACAACAAATCCTTTGTCAACTAATTTAAGTAAACCACTAATATTTTTTTTTTATAAACGCATTATTTTGATAAAATAATAAGAAATTTAGAATCGAGCCGAGGTAAGAGGAAGCCGAGTGAAGTCAGTCAAGTGTGAACACGGCACTTGAAGAGGGATCTTCGAAGTGTGAACGCAACCAAAGGGAACAGAATCTGTGATTCCAAAGATGCCCCACTTAATTTTCAATTACTCGATTAAGCCATAATATGTTATACACAGTGCTAGGGGTGGGCACGGAGCGGATATCCGGAATTTTGACGGTATCCGTGATCCGCTCCGCTATATTTCATATCCGATTCGTATTCGCTCCGTTAAAATCCGGATATTTTCCGGACATCCGATCCGATCAGTTTAAATTTAAAAATAATTATTAAAATTAAAAAAAATAAAAAATGTTTAAATTTAACAAACAATTGACTATTTTCATTAAAAATGATATTCTCTTATTAATTTGTTTATTTTTAATATTAAAATAATTAATTTGATGAATATAAATTTGTAAAATTTACATATAAATATATGCAATTTATATATGTATCTATGTATATATACATATATATACACACACATCAACGGAGCGGAGCGGATACCCGTTTTTAAAATTTTAGTATTTGTTATTTGCTTCGATTTTAACGGATAGTGATTTTTAGTATTTGGTTTGCTTTGTAAATATACGGATATCCGGATTTTTCGGATCGAATCGAAACGGATCACGGATCGAAGCGGATCTAACGGATATTTTGTCCAGCCCTAATACACACGCACGTCTCCCACCTTCGCTTCCATTTTTTCCATTACCTTTTCTCTAGTTAGTTTTAAAATATTTATAGAAATAATAACTAAAACGACCTTGGAAAGTACCTTAATAACTAAAACGACCTTGTAGAGATAAGACCAATTGAAAAGTCTTATAAACCTTGTGTAAAGTTTATTATTACAGAATTGCCATTGGGAAAAAAAATTAGGTTTTGTATAAAAAAAATTTCTCACATTTTTTTTTTGTTATTTTCAACGACGAAGAAAAAATCGTGAGACTTCTCCGGCGAAGAAAAAGTCGGCGACGACATAACCGTGTTTCTTCGTCTTCTCCGGCGATTTCCTCGTCTCCAGCGACTCCAAAGGTAAGTTTCGTTTCTTCTCTTCGTCTCTCTTCTCTCAACCGTGTTCTTGTGCTTTCGGCGATTTCTGGGTTTGTTGTTGTTCTTGTGCACTTTTCGAAAGTTTCGGTGCATTCAACAACATGTAATTACAATTCCGGTTTCGTTTCGGTGGTTTTGTTCCGATTCGATTTCTGGGTTCGTGTTCTTTGATGGTAGATTTATTGTTCGTTGATGGTAGATTTATTTTTCTTTGATGGTAGATTTATGGGCATCGTCTTCTCCGACCAAATTTTTCGTCGCCGGCGAGTCTCTTTGTTTCTGGATCTGAAAAAGTCTTCAGTGTTGATAGATTTATTTTTATTTGATGGTAGATTTATTTTAGCTTGATGGTAGATTTGTTTTTATTTGCTGGTAGATTTATTTTGGTGAACATGGAGGTTTCAGAGGTGGTTGCGGAGAGACTTGAGGTTTAACTGCGGTTCTTCTGGGTCGAAACCAAGCCGGTCTTGAACATCGTAGAATTGAATCGCCATGTGAGCAAAAGTCTTCAGTGTTGATAGATTTATTTTTATTTGATGGTAGATTTATTTTTTGATGGTAGATTTGTTTTTCTTTGCTGATAGATTTATTCTGGTGGACGTGGAGGTTTCGGAGGTGGTGGCGAAAGAAGCGGAGGTCATGGATCTGTTGGATTCCGCGGTGGTGGTAGTTTAATTTGGTAGAAAATTTGTTTTGTCATGGTAGATTTATTCTCTGTTTAATGGTATGGTAGTCTTTCTTTGATGGTAGATTTATTCTAGTTTGATGGTAGATTTGTTTTTCTTTGTTGGTAGATTTATTTCTGGGTTCGTGTTCGTGTTCTTGATGATTTCTGGGTTCGTTCGTGTTCTTGATGATTTCTGGGTTCGTGTTCTTGATGATAGATTTATTTTTGTTTGATGGTAGATTTGTTATTCTTTGATGGTAGATTTATTTCTGGGTTCGTGTTCGTGTTCTTGATGATTTTTGGGTTCGTTCGTGTTCTTGATGATTTCTGGTTCGTGTTCTTGATGATAGATTTATTTTTGTTTGATGGTAGATTTGTTCAGGTGAACGTGGATTCTTGTTCAATTTCTGGGTTTGTTCGTGTTCGATTTCTGGGTTTGTTCTTGTTCTTGTGCACTTTTCGAAAGTTCCGGTTCATTCAACAACAGGTAATTACAACTCCGGCTTCGTTTGGGTGGTTTTGTATCCGATTCAATTTCTGGGTTCTTGTTCTTGATGGTAGATTTATTTTTGTTTGATGGTAGATTTATTTTTGTTTGATGGTAGATTTATTTTGTTGGACGTGGTGGAGGCTTCGGAGGTGGTGGCACAAGAAGCGGAAGCCGTGGATCTATTGGATTCGGTGGTGGTAATGGTAGTTTAATTTAGTTGGAAGTTTGTTCTGTCATGGTAGATTTATTCTATGTTCAATGGTATGGTAGTTTTTCTTTGATGGTAGATTTATTTTTGTTTGATGGTAGATTTATTTTTCTTTGATGGTAGATTTATTCTGCTGGACGTGGTGGAGACTTCAGAGGTGGTGGCAAAAGAAGCGGAAGCCGTGGATCTATTGGATTCGGCGGTGGTAATGGTAGTTTAATTTAGTTGGAAGTTTGTATCTGTTCAATGGTATGGTAGATTTGTTTTTCTTTGATTGTAGATTTGTTTTTCTTTGATGGTAGATTTATTCTCTGTTCAATGTAATGGATTGACAGAATTTATGTACTCTAGAAATTTGCTCGCTATATAATCTGTTTCCAAATGCCTTTAGCATCAATTATTATAACATTAAAACAGGAAAAACAAGTTAAAATTGAAAAGACACATATTTAAGCTTCACTAGTCGTATGGTTATGATTGTATGGACGACAATTAGAACACTTATGTTCTTTCCTTGGCTGGTATCGCTCCATCTCAGTCTCTAATGCATTTTTTATCCATGAGTCAGATAATAAGTCTACTACAACATTATTTAAAGAATCTAAGTCAGATAATATGTCTACCACAACATTTTTCAAAGAACCTAAGTCAAATAATAAGTCTACCGTCACATAGTTTAAAGAACCTAAGTCAGATAACAAGTCTACCACAACAGTGTTTAAAGAAGCTAAGTCAGATAACAAATCTACTACTACATTGTTTAAAGAGCCAAAATCAGATAACAAGTCTACCACTGCATTTTTGTTTAAAGAACCTAAGTCAGATAACAAGTCTACCACAACATTGTTAATTGAAAAACCTGTCACATAACAAGTCTACCACAACATTGTTGTTTGAAGAACCTAAGTCACATAACAAGTCTACCACCACAGGGTTGTTTGAATAACCTAGGTCAGATAACAAGTCTACCACAACATCGTTGTTTGAATAACCTATGTCAGAAAATAAGTCTACCACAACTATATGAACAACAATTGTCGGATAATAAGTCTACCACAACTATATGACAACCATCTCCGGATAATAAGTCTACCACAACTATATGAACTTATGTCAGAAAACAAGTCTACCACAACTATATGAACAACCATCGTCGGATAATAAGTCTACCACAACTATATGACAATCATCTCCGGATAATAAGTCTACCACAACTATATGAACTTATGTCAGAAAACAAGTCTACCACAACTATATGAACAACCATCGTCGGATAATAAGTCTACCACAACTATATGACAACGATCTCCGGATAATAAGTCTACCATCCGAAAAACAAATCTACTATCCAAAAAACAAATCTACCATAAGGTAAACAGAAAAAATAACTCTACCAATGTTTTTCGGGAAATTGTTCTAGTAAAAGGGAAAAAGATTGAATAAGTCTACCGTCAAAAATATTAAATCTACCACTCAGTATAAATCTACCACCACTATAATAAGTCTACCACTACAGTCCACTAGTATAAATCTACCACCACTATAATAAGTCTACCAGTCGCAAAAATAAATCTATCACGAAAATTTAACTCTACCGTTAAAGAAAATAAATCTACCAATCACAAAATAAGTCTACCGCTCCAAAATAAATCTACCACTGAAAATAATAAATCTACCAATCACTATAATAAGTCTACCATTCGGAAACATCTCTACCACCACTGGAACAAATAAGTCTACCATTCATATATAAATCTACCGCTCAAAAAATAAGTCTATCACTCAAAAAATAAGTCTACCGTTCGTATATAAATCTACCATCACATAATGGTAGATTTATTTTCTTTGGCGGGAACTTTTCCCGCCGATTCATTAATGACAGTTTCGTAAATACGTTTTTTGTTATCAAGGGAACTAAAGGTAAAACGGGCAAAAATCCTCCAAAATCCAATATTTTGAGGAGAAGGTTGTTTTAGTGGAAAACCAACTTTCCAAGATCGTTTGAGTAAACTTCCCATATTTATATGGTTTTACATTATTCCGTTTACATGTTTTTATTTTAGTTTTCTGTTTAAAACTTAACTAAATAGTTCCGATTTTTGCATAGTTTGTTCTACTATCACCATCCATATTTTTTATATTCAGTTTCAAAGCCTACACTTTTAATAAATTACGTTGTAGCTAAACTCAATAAAATGTGATTTGTTTTCTTACGGCCAAAACTTGGATATGCTACAAAAAACAAAGAAAAACTTGGACACCAAATATAATAAAAATCATGTTCTTACAGTTTGAACTAGTCCCTTTTCTTTTTTGTTTGTTATTATTCCTCGAAAAAAGATAGCGATTTTCACATACCAACTAATAATTAACATCAGTTACCTTACGAATTGTTGTTTTTTATTGTATTCAAATTAAATGTAATTATGTAATCAACAACTAAACTACCATTATTATTCATAAAAGTCAATAGCCCGAAGTTGGTGTTACATCAAACTTATCCCACTATACTACTTACTGGGTCCGATTGGTAACCCAAGTTTTTTAAAAGCTGGAGCGGTAAGCTTTATAACATAGTGCAAAGCTGTATAGATAAAGATTTGAGATAAATCTTTATAAATAAAGATTAGTGTAATAGTGTTGGTAAAACTTTTGGTAAAGTTTTCGTGATTGGTACAATCTAAAGCGGTACAAATTAAAAAGTGGCGGTAAGATTATAAAGATTCTACCAATCTAACCCACTAACATTTTCTCTGTACAGTATCGATCACTACTTTGATTTATCCGAATTTTATTTATTATGAAATGAAACTGACTTGAATTACATTGGTTGATTATCGACCTCTCTCTCTCTTAATTCAAACTGATTTGTTAATTCAAACTGATTTGTAAATAATATATAGATAGAATCTTCGTGTTCATACAACTATATAGACGACACCTCTGATCATCGGTTATTGGAATTAACGAAACAATACAATGGGTCTATTTTCAATTTCTATGTGTCATTACATAAACATATATTTAATCATTGTCAGCTGCTCTATAATACAGTGCTTCCACCATTTTTGTATGATTGTTCAATCATTACATGCAAACAAACAAAAATTTCGACCAGAAATCTTTGTTATTAATGATTTCTATTAAATTTGGTGACTAAGTCCACCGAAAGACTTTTTGTTGGAGTGTTTAGTTTTAGACTTGGGATAGTAAAGCAATGAATTTAAGATGAAAATAAGATAAGAACACTTCTTGCAACTCAATAAGGCGTACTCATATATAATACTACAAGTCATAATCAACAATTTTATTTATTCTACGCCTGCATAACATTCACACATACATTGGGAGCACACACACGCACATTTCTATTTAATTACTTCTTATGTAATGAGCGACGGCAAATAGATTTAGAAGAACAAAAACAAAAAAATTGAAGAACTAAGAACATCCTCAATAGGAGATTCTAGATGGGGTTCTAAGAAAATTTCTCATAATAAACGCATGAAAAATAAAGAAAATGAAAAGAAACATGATATTCGGTTCTCATATTTTAGTATGAGGTTCAATTTATAAAATCATACCTATTTTGGTATGAGGTTCAATTTCTGCAAATTAATAAATGTAAAAAATTATCAAAACTTTTACGTAAAACCGCCCGTCGTGCTCTTATGTGTTGCGGAAAGAGTTGTTAATCGTAGATGACATAACTGTTTACCATAGATTCACATGTTACAAAAAAACTATATCGTGAAATCGTTGTTCACAAATTGTTCATCACAATTGTGTGTGTTGTAGTCTGGTTAAATTCAATCGATTAATCATCGTTTGTATTCAGATAACCGACGAATAAAGAAAACGTATACTACAAACACTTACTCACTTACATTTGATAAATTAACTATTGACAAGATCTAAGCCTTGTAAGTGTAACACATATACCACAACACTCGCCCATACTCGATAAAAGGATCCACAAATTGCCCATAATCAGGTTTTGAACCCCATAATAACAACATTTATATATTTATCCTTACTCACTAGTCTTGTAAATAGATGGGCTTGGATCAAGAGATGAAAATTTTTCTGACAAACATAACAACGGATCCTATGTAATATCCCTCAATTTTTCTGTATTTTCCTTTTGAAAAATCTCAAGTCATCATTCCTTAAACAATACTTGAATTTTGATTTAAAGGAATGAGTTCCTAAAGGAGAGCAACAAGAAGAAGCCTCTTCCTGCTCTTGTAGCAAAGTGTAGAGAGTCTTGAGACTTTTTGTCCGATGCTGATAATTAAGGATCTTTATCATAAGGAGGCTAATGAACGAAATGTTGTCTACAAGAAGAATTGGGATGCGTACAACAAGTGGCAGTAATGACGTCAGACACTATATAAGTGTAGAAAAAACTTGTGGTATGAAATTTTGCTTAGTAATTATGACAATAAGACCCCTGGTTTTGATATATAATTTGATTTAGGAGATAGCTCTTTTCATCTCAAAAGCTAAGGAATCTTACGCGGATAAGATTGCTAATGTTCGAAAGACAATGATTGAAGATGTTTGGGGAAAGGGTGTGAATGGAGATTGAAATGAGGACAACGATTTCGATACTTATGCATTCTTCATTGTCTGGTAATGATATCTTATATGTCGTGAGGAGATGGTGTTAATGTTTTTTTCAAAAATGATATAAATTAGATTAGTTTTTGGAACAGTTCCATTATTTTTGAGAAACATGTTCAATATCACTTCATTATGTCTCTAATTTTGGACTGAGTTTCTAATATTTTGGGTTAATATGAACTCACGAATATTTTCGTTATAAGTTATATTTTCTAAATCATCGATTGCTTAGGCATATATATATACCATGCGACTCTAGTATATAGATATCTACAATTAATTTAGTTTGTCTCAAAATCTGATAAGACAAAGTTGTGTAAGAAATTTATCAGAAACATATTTCTCTAGAAAAAAAGATTCTTAGTGAGATAGTAGAAAGATAAATTGTAATTATAATTAAGTGAAGATCGTTTTAGCCACCGCTATGTGAAGAAGATAAAACAAAAAAACCACAGTCTAGACTCTATTGTAGTATTTGTAATCATATATTTAAGGTGTAAGATTCCTTATTGTTGAACTGAAAAAAAAATATTGTAAAATGACAATCAATCATAAGAACCAAGTTTGGGGGGATGGTACAATAAAAGCTATAGAAGTGCTCGAACTTGCGAAAGAAATCACAATCAAGTTCCTTTCTCAAGTTCAGTAGTTTTGTGATTTCGATTTTGTAGTTTTATGTATGAAGGCTTTGTTTTCTTTTCATTTTGTATCTAACGAATAATTAAATACAAAAGTGTAAAATAACAAATAACTTCGAGAACCTATTTTGACTCGTCTGCGTTAGAGAACTCAGCCCTTTTTCAAGACAGCCTTTAGCTATCACCGAGTCAATAAAAACCTCATTTATAGTGGAATATTCCACGTTTTGTATCTTTGAATTTGGAACAATTGTGAAAGCAAACACAGAAATGGGTTTATGGGGGATGGAACCAAATTGAGCTCATTGACTTGTATATGTTCGCATGCTTCAATTCAATCTTTCACTCTAGAACATTTATTATTCGAAAGTGAAATAACAAACAAACAAGACTCATGAAACCTTTGGGGAAGAAAAAGTTAGAGTGATGCTAAACCATTATCATTCAACTAATTGTGACAGGGTTATAGATTCGGGAGTATATAGAACACAAACATCGATTCCATAAGACAACCATAGGTCAAACTATCCTCAAAGTTAAGAACAACCCTGAAGAACAACAACAAAGACAAAACCCGCCTTCTCAGGAATTCCGAGAAGAAATAAACTCCAATAGACAAATCACCATGATGATCATGAAGAGCAACTTACCGAATCGGTCTGAAGTTGCAAAAACCGTTTCTCCAGTAAGAAGACCAAAGAATTTCTTCCCATCGTTGCTATTCACCACTAAACTCAAGACAACCACAAACTTTAATAACACCAGAGAGCACACCATTAGCCACTCTCTGTCACTTTAATCATCTTCTTCACTTTGTTATAAGCCAATTAAACAAAAAATGAGAATACGTGGTAACATCATAAAAGCTTTCAAAAACATCTTGGGTTGATAAAGAGAAAAAACACAATCTCAAAGACCGTAACTTTTAAGATGTTTTTGGTTAACTTGTCTCTTTCTATACTTTCGACAACATACGTTTTACATGAAATCCTTTACCCAAATGAGCCAACCAAACATACATAACGACTCTGTAAACTAAGAAGAATGTGTATTGATTTTGACTCTAGCAATTTTAAGAATAATTTACAAAGGAAAAAATCAAAGCATATCATACCAACTTGCTTAATCAAAAAGCCTTTCTGAAGTAAGCAATTCAACCTCAACCTGAAGTAAGCAATTCAACGATTAAAAGATACAAAAGTGAAAAGGATAGAGAATCGGAGAATATTTTCAGTTTGCAAAGGACATGGAATGAGCATCAACTCAACCTGAAGTAAGCAAACAGTATAGAGAAGCTAATTACTGGGGAAAATGATGAAGCTATCAAGAAAGATAGAGTGGGAGGGGTTTACCTCGTCGATGGCTTGTGAGTCTAGAAAGAAAGGCTGGCCGGAGAATAGAATTCCATGACTGCTCCCATGTTACATCATCTGACTTTGTTACAGTAACAAAATCTGACCCAAATCAAACTCCGACTACACCTGCAATCACATTGAAGGAATAAGTCTTTGGATTAATAAGACAGACGGACAGATTACAAGAGGGATAATAATATTACCATCAATGGAGTAAATGGACTTGGCTAATGGTGAACCTAAAGCAGAATAAAGATTAGGGAAGAAGCAAGTTAAAGCTAATTAGACATTTTATCTATGAATGAGCGTGTGAAAGGGGAAGATGATACGATTCGATTCCTGTAAAGTAATCGATTCGTGAGCAATGAAAAGGAAGGAGAATATACAGTCTTGGAAACACTCATTATTATTTTAAGTTTTTCTCATCATCTTGCCTCAGATCTAAAACCCTACTTGTTTGTGCACAAACCCGATACATTCAGTAATATTTAACATATAATATCATTAATGCAAACTAACAAAAAAAAAAAAAATGTATTACGTGTGATTTTCCAAACGGAATACCAGTCTGAGCAAACAATTTTTGACATAGTGCAAACATAATATAATATTATTATGCAAACATAATATAGGTTCTGATTGGTAGCATGCAGTACCAAAGTTGAGTTGCAGTAAGTATTGTAATTTGATGTAAACTTGCTGTAAAATAATGTGGTAGAAACTGCAGATTTATGTGTTGAGTTTGCTGTGAAAATCTGAGTTAACGTTTTACTGATACAACTGACTGGTAACTTTTTTGATGTATAAGTTGCAGTATGTGTTGTTAAAAATAATTAAATTTAAAATAAGTAATATTAATATTTTTATTATAAATTAAATATTAAAATAGATTATAATTAAATAATAAAATAGATCAAATGAAATAAAAATAACTTAGATATTGTAAATTTAAGAAATAAATAATTTTCTCAAAAAATAAAAAGAAAAAAACTAATTGGATATATTCCATATCATATTTGCAATCTCATCTCTAATATTATTCATATATTGTCCATCAGTTGTTGCCTCTTCTTCCTCAAGTCGATTAAGTTCTTCTTCTTCAAATCGTCGCCTACAATGATCTCGATTGATAGATAATTCTTCTTCAAAATCAGCATCTCGAATTTTATACACTAATAGCTTTAAATAGTATAAAGTTATAAGAATGTATGTAGGAAATAAAAAGATCAAAGCCAAACCATTACGGATGCGTCTTCTCTGTGACAATGAGCTTTAGTCACACACTGACACCTACACACTTGTATATATATATAATTCTTTGTAAGTTCAAATTTTGAATTGTGTTTTTGAAAAAAAAATAAAATAAAAATTAAATACAAACAACAATTAAGATTTATAAGAACAACTTTGTTTGAATTATTCAAATAGAATTTATAATTTATAAACTTTGACTATAAATTAAACTGTGCCGTTGGAATTTTGAAAAAATTTGTCTCATAAAAAAATATATAAAAGAAAATACAAAACAAAAACTCACGTTGTACCTTAAAAATTGGATTAGAAAAAAAAAAATAGTAACTCATCTCTAATACATGAGAAGGTCCATGATGTAGAGTTATTTTTTGAGTTACCAATTTTACAAAAGAGATAACTCAAATTTGTACATCAACAATAACACATCATAATTCAAACTCCAATTCAAAAAAAACATTTTAATTCATGATTGGTAACATTTTTGAGTTAACTATGAGTTACACTCATAACTCAATCTTAACTCATAGTAACTCATGCTACCAATCAAAGCCATAATATCACTACGGGTGATTTTGTAGGGAATGTTTAAATTTGTATTTATATTATGTTTGTTTTTTAGTTGTATTCTTGCATCATCGGTATTTGTTTATTTTTATTGATAATTCAATAATTTACATTCAATAATTTACTATATTTTGTTAAATTGTATTTATAAACAATTGTTCCGTGATCCTTGGAATGTGGAAGGAATAAAATAAAGGAGTTTAGGTGTTTTAAAACTTTATTTCTTCTCAATGAAATGTTTCTTCTTTAAGGAAAAACTTGTAAGAATCTTGATCAAAGCACACTTCTACAAAATCTAATGAGAATATAAGAATTTCGGCTCGGTTTATGATTTCTATAGCAGATTGTTGAGAAAAATGTAACATAGTTTTTCATCCTCGTTTCAGGAACAACCATAAACTGGAAAGAAAATAAAATCGTGTTTACATGAACATTCCTACTTCTGACATGGAATTCAAAAATTTCTTATTCACATTTATAATCCGACTTACAAGTGCAACAATCGAGTATAAAAATCACATGGAAGATGATCACTTTTTGTGCCTTTTCTTTTCCTTAATAGAACAAAAGTAAAAAGACCTGGTTTGTAAAATCAATATATTACAACATGGATTTATATGAACAGTTTAACAACGAAAAGTTGTTGTGTAAGTTAAGGCTCCATGGTTTTGTTCTTTGATCAAGAGTGCTTGCAACCCAAGGAATCGTATATTACTCACCAATCACTTTTTCGCCGGATTTTGTGAGTTTTCAAATATGTAAAATAACATCTAATCATGTAAATTCTCCAATGCTATTACTCGGCCTGCAATAACAAAAAATAGAACAATCAAAAAGACATAAAAGAGAACTAAAGAAAGATCAGACTCAAACCCAAAAGAGTTTCTTAGTAGAAATTTGTAACAGAAAGAACCTAAAGCGAGAGGGAAATGATATAACAGCATCATTTTTAGATATTTTTTGTGAAGCTTCGGTCATGAGCTTGAACTCTTGTCTTTCAAGACACTTGCTACTAAGAAAACCGAAATAGGCAAAGGACCTTCCGCGCTTTTTGCACCGTTCTTCATGTTCTCTCTCTCATACTCTCCGCATTGTTTTATCAACTTTATCTTACCTTTGGAGGAACCTTCGGTTTTCTCTTCCTCGAATTCAGGCTCCTCGTACAGTGAATACATATTTCCCGATCATACTCTAATGCCCACATCAGCCACCAAATACAATCCTGAGAATGGAAAAATAACGGTCTTGATTAGTGTGTGGGCCCAAGAAAAATGTTTTTGAGTTTATGAAGAGACGAAGAAAGCATATATACCTTCCAAAGGTACAAGAAAACGCAAAAAGAGAATTCTCTGCGGAATTGAACCATTATAATCCGTATCACAAATAGATAACCACCACCAAAATTCTCTGCATTTCAAAATCTCAATAGCTCAAGCAATTACGATGATCATATCATCATATGCTACGCATGAGCTGAAAAAGCTTCAATATTATACCTAAGTGATGGTGGAGTTTGGGATCAATAATTTGAATGATTGAAGCCAAATGCGTAAGCTGTGCTTTGACTCCCACTGATCTCCCAGTGGTCCGGAAATTCCCTCGCTATCAAATTTGAAAAAGAAGAAAGGAAACCGTTTAATATAATCTGATTACAGAGAGAGTCAATACAATATATATTAACCGAAAACAGAGAGGTAATGTACCAAAAAGCATTAGGTTCATCTTCAAGAAGCATAATCATAGGGGAACAAAGATCACTCATTTCTGGTCAGAAGAAGCAGGTAGATAGATCAACATTAAAAAATCAACCGCCTTTTGAATACAACATAATATTGCTTGGAAAAAAATCAACCGTGGTAAATAAATTTGGTTTGCTTTATTTTCCAATTAGCATGGCTATAACTATAAGCTTCATTTCCAAACCCAATATAGTTATACTACTAATTCACCCTTAATTTTAATTAATTTAGTTATTTAATATTTAATACAAATATTACTAAGAAAATTGTTATATCATAATAAGTGGGATACCATGTAACCATTTATTTGGAAAGAGTGATTGTCTTTTGATACCGTTTTTGATCCATTTCGAAGGAATTAACGTTTTTTCCAAGCAAAATTTACGGGATCAAATTAACGGGTTCGATTGGTGGTAAATTTTTAAGAGCTGGAGCGGTAAGCTGTACATCATAAGCTGTATAGATAAATATTTAAGTTAAAGCTGTACAAATAAAGATTAGTGTAATAGTGTTGGTAAATCTTTTGGTATCGTTTTGGTGATTCGTATAATTTAAAACGTTACAAATTATAAAGAGGCGGTACGTTTATAAAGACACTGCCAATCTGAGCCAACATCTCTTTTGATGAATTTAGGTAATACCACTAGACTACTGCCAAAATATTTTATTCTCTTATTGACAAATATTTTTGAATTATCATATATTAAGAACAAGAGGCTCAAGACCACCTATCACTACCACGACACACCATAGCAGTCCCACCTCCTCCACCGGATCTTCGTTAAAGTTTCACACGCCGTGTTGATGTTGCATGGAAGCAAACCACACTTAATTGCGGCATGGGTTGGACCATCGATTCCAATGAAACATCTCATCATCTATTGTGAGACCCTTTGTGAAACCCCGTTCCTCGATTACTTTGAGCCCTAGGTTTTGCGTCCTAACTTGTACAACAAATAATAAATCTTCACACACTAAAAAGGGAAAAGAGTGTGAATACCAACTTATTCAGTGAGGATGTCACCTACAACAACTCCAATACTCGATAAACAATAAGCAATCAAACACACTAAACCAGGAATATCATCACTCAACTTATTACTAACAATCACGACAATTCATTCTCAAATAATATCTTACTCATCCATTTTCTCATCGTTAAAATCTTTCACATATTATCTTAACTTTCCATATTCATTATTTTTCTTTTCACATTCTTACTTATTCACTTACGGCGGAGCCAACCCCTTTCTCGCGTTTTGGGTTTGTCTTCCCCGTCACTGACCCTCTAAGGCCTAATGAATCTACAACGGGCTTACATACGCGATCGTCCGTAGTCCAACAAACAAAGTTCTGCAAAGGGCTTACATATGCGATCGTCCGCAGAACTATAATATTCTAACAATCTCATACAATCATTTTAATCTTTAACTTTCGTTTTCTATCTAACACCATTCATATTATTAAACAATTTTCACAAAACAATTACTCATTATCAACAAGACAACAATCATCAATGAACAATCATCAAACATTCCTAGGCTTAGCATATATGAACACCTATTGTTATCTAATATTAATGTAGCATAGATCTCACCCTCACCTTTGCCTTGGTGGAGATGATAGCTCCGAGTGAAATCCTAAAAGACTCCTCGGATGGGACCATGGCGCTTTGCAGCCTTGGAACTAGCCTCTCCGGTTGAACCGTTAAACCCCATGATGACAGTTGACTTTTTAGGCAAAGGTTGACTTCTTTGAATTCTTAGAGACTAGTTTCTTGGCACCAAAGAAACAGCTCTACACGCCGCTACAGATCAATCCAGAGTCCCGTCTTCACACCGTTGGAATGCTGAGGATGTCACGGTTCTAACGCCACCACTGTCGGAGCCATGGGATGCTCTAGTTGCATCTGGCAGGTATGAGCTGCCCAAATTCCTCGATTCTTTTTACACCATTTCCATGTCTGATCTCCTTCTTCACCTTGAAACCATCATAGCTTCCCTCAATGGTCATCAGAACAACACCACAAGGCTTGAAAGTACCATGGGGACGTCGCGATGATCCTCTTCTCCTAACACCGTTACTCTCCCTTCTTTACACGTTCCTTTGACGGTGGATTTGTCGTTTCGCGTGCATCCTCTTCATCAACCATCAAATCACCTTATCTTCTCCTCAAGATAAACAGGATCTCTCTCTCCCTCTTCTCCTCCTTATTTCTTCTCTCCTCCATTCTCATGATCTCACTCAGACCCATTTCTCTTCTTCCTCCTTTTCTTTTCTTCTTTTACTCAACGGCGACTCTCCTTTTTTTGTTTCCCACACCAGAGTCTAGGTTTTTAGCAATTAAATGGGTTGACTAACTTTGGCTATGGGCCCCTATGTTTAGGCTAATTATTCAGTCCAAACATGTCTTGTATTATAAAAGAGGATGCGCAAAATTATAGCTCACGAGATCGCGACACGTGTTAAGTAGTCGATTAGATTCTAACACTTGTCAATTATTTAAATAGGTAAGTTTTTCAATATCAAAATTGTTAATTAGCAAAAAAAAAAAGTTAAAATAAAATAAAACAAGCATAAAATAATTTTATAAATTGAACAAAACTTCTATACAAATAGTTATATAATATATTTAGTTGAAAAAAATTTTAATAAAGAAAAATTTAACATAAAACAAAAATGAGGAAAAAGAAAATAGCAAACTATATAATTAAAAATAGAAACGACTATGTTTATATCGTTATATATTTGCAGATGTTTAACGTATGTATATCTATGGAACATAAAATAATTGACTATGGATAAAAAGAGAAGTAGATTAAGGAGAAGAAGCAAAGATAAAGAAAATTTGGTTAGTGGTTAGTTTTTAAATGTTTAAAGTTTACGACATAGCATCAAAGAAGGATCGTCAAAACATGTAAGAATGATTTAGTTATTATATCACATAGTTTGATAATTTAAACCATATTTACATATATCAAACGTATATACTATATTGATTTCCAAATTCTTCAAATTATATGAGATATGAGACAATATTTTTTCAAATTACATATAAACCTATAACGTTAATCACTACATTATCTAAGTTAGGGTTTGAATTAAAAATATAGTATGCTTTCCCCCAAAACATTCTTTAAACATAATTTTTACTATAAATCAAATAATCCTCGAATTGTGAGGGTTCTTAATCTAGTATTTACTAAAGGCTTCAATCCAAATTCAAATTCATAATTAAAATGGCTTAATCATTCGGTTTACCTCCCAACAAAACAATGAAGCTTCCTTGATTGAAAAATTCAATTTTTGACGAATCTGCGGGATAGGATCGTGACACCCCTTGTTACATGTGCACTAGTTGCTAAAGCTTGGACATTACTCTCGTCTATGCAATTTGCTTTAGAGATGGGATGCGTCGATCTCCATGTGCTATCAGACGCTCAATCTCTTGTTTTGCTACTCAATTCCAGAGAAGCTCACTACGAGATTCAAGTCATGCTCAAAGATATATGAGACTTGATTCTATTTTTTTAATTCTATCGTCTTTGTCTTTATTCCACGTACGAAAATGCTATAACAAAAGTCTTCGTTGGGCCATGGCCCAGTTTTATACTAACTCATGTAGGTTCATGACCTCGTTTTATCGGGGGCTATATCCATCCATAAGAAAGATTCAGGGCCTAATAAATTTCTAGTAACAAGGCCTTGTTCCTAGAAACTAAAAAATCTGGGGGCAAGGATGAAGGAGCATCGGGGTGTCAGTATCCCGAAGCCACATCAACTCGTCCGGACTCCCTTATCAAGAGACCGAGCAAGGTAACAAAAATATCTAAGGGTAGAGTCCAAAAAACTTTTTTGTTCACTCTCACGACGCTCTCACAGCCAAAGGGTGAAAACCCTATTTACTCTACATATGATAGGGAAAAACAGGTAACCCATGTCACGTATGGTGATTAAGCATAAGCAAGTTGACTTTGGGAGTACTTCGGCGCCTAAACCAGAGGAGCAGACACTGTCAATAGTATGAGGAGTCAGAATGCAGCATAATTAACTGATCGATTATACAAGTGGCCTGCCAAAAGTTAGTGAAGACAGAGAAAGGTACTTGAGTGTAAAGTACCTATCCAAACCCGAATGCCCAAAACCGAATTGGGTCAGGAGCTGTGTAACCATATAAAAGTCTATCCACCTCATAAAAGGAGATCATGATTTTCCTATTTATACTGTATACTAAAGAGATATTTTAAGTGTTCTTGAGAACTATAGTCTTGAAGCTCTCGCATTCCAACTTCTCACAACCATTTTTTTGGATCTCATGATCCTTTTCTTGAACTCTGATCATTCTACGACCGGAGTCCTCCTCTATTTTCTTGATCCTTCTCTCCCCTTCACCACTAAATTTCTTACCATAAAGCTGATACTCAGTGGAGCCAACTTTCTTTCAGACCCAGAGTCGACCTCATCACAAAACTCTACTTTTCCGACCTTTCAATAGACCTTTTTCGACTCACCGTTGTCAAATTTTGTTCATTTATCCTCTTTTTCCTCATTTCTTACTTAGTCGTAGTGTCGTCGGAAAACATCCCCAATCATGTTTTCTCCGGCCTCACATTTTTGTTTACTTGTGCTTGAACATGACCCCCCATTTGTTGTTTTGTAAAGTCAAAACTTTACCGAACTAAACGCAATACAGAAGATCAATGCAAAAAAATATATGCTTTGACTGTGTAAATTTAAAATTTAGTGTGTTAACCATATCTGAATGAGCATCCAAAAACAAGGTTTTCTCTCAACTCTCTCCCAGCCTCCAATCTCTGATCTTCTTTGAGCATGGTTTGTGATCGGCGGTTGGTGGCTCCTGATATATCATGGTTTTTACCCGTTTTTATACCATGATATATGTCCGTTTTATAGAGTCTTTTGGTGTTTTCGAGTCTTTTATATTTTATATAGGTACAAGGACGAATTGGATTCAATTGGTGTTTACTGGAGCATTTTGGAGCTTAACGGAATGAGCAGTCAAAGTGGCAAGTTCAGAGTCAACATTCAGAGGTAGTGTCGAGCGACGTGGATACTAGTGTCGCTCGACACTGAAGACTTGCAAGCGTCGATCGACAGACTTAATCGTGTCGATCGACACAACCATCATAACAGCCCAGATTCCAAGCTTTAGAAGATTTCCTTTTCGCGCCAAAAACCCCAGATGTTTGCAATTGGGCCCACGACGGTTTTATACCTTATAAATATGTATTTTCAGCCATTGTTTAGGCTATGCTTTATTTTACTTAGAGATTTTTATACTAGGGATTTATTATTCATGTCTATGTCTGAGTAATTTCCTAGTTTGGTTTTAGGGATTTTTCAATGGTTTAATGAAGAGTTGTAGAGTTTGATTACTTATGGGATTTGCATCATTCATATTTTATTTTCTTCACCTTGATTGCTTTGAATTCTGATTTAGGCCTGAATTAGATATCCTAGATTATTTAATAGATGAGACATCATTATTGGATTTCCTGAATGAATCATAGGTGAGCAAAGATCTGATTCGCAACGACAGTTGGCTTTGGATCTTTGTGAACAAGTCAAACCTGAATTTAAATGCTTGTTTAGATCAATTTGATTTCGCAACGACAGTTGGTTGTCTAGGGTTTAAACATAGATAGTATTTGCAACGACAGTTGATTTACTTTACAACAGTGTTTCGAGTTCTAGAATTTGCACTTCATCAATCCCAATAGTAATCTTATTCTGCAACTTGGATTTATTCCTGCAAATTCCCTAAAGCTAAACGTTTCTCTATTATTGAATTTAAAGTTTTGCTTTCATCATGATTTATTGTTTTCTGCAATTTTATTTACATCTTTTCTGCTTAGCATAATCTGAACCCTATTAATCTATTGTGCAATCTGATTCCCTGTGGATTCGATAATCCTAAGTACTGCACACGATCTCTTGTTTGAGAGAGTGGTTCAAAGGGAAATTTGACCGTATCAAATTTTGGCGCCGTTGCCGGGGAATCAAGCCATTAGATTTATATTGCTAGGATTTTGTCTAAGTTTTTATTTTTATTTTTATTTTACTAACTAGTTTCTTTCGTCTCTTTCTGTTTTGCGTTTCAGGTGTATGCCTAATACCTGAAGCAGCAAAGACAACGAGCTAGTTGAACACGGTCTTCAGGAGCTTGCACGTTAAGAGCGTGAAAACAGAAGAGTAGCAAGGATGGCTGCTCAAGGACATATCATACTGAGACCGGGAGTAGATGCAATCCTGCATGATCCGACAAGATTGAATTACAACGAAGAAAGACAAAGGATCAACGACGATGGTACTATTATTGTCGAAGAAATCGTCGAGCAGAGGGACGACGAGCAGCAGAGACGCGACGAAGAAATTAGACTCGCTAGCGAAGAACAAGATCGTGTCGAGCGACAGGAAGAAGAGATCGCTCGACGCGTAGAATTGCGTCGTATCGAGCGATAAAGAGAGCTTATCGCTCGACAAGCTGAAAACCAACGTGTCAAGCGACACGCAGATCATGTTGCTCGACATGCGGTACAGAATGAGCCAGCTGGGCTGAGAAATGACGCGATTGCTGCTCCAGGACGTACGCTTGCGGATTTCAACAGACCTGAGAAGTTCTACGCTAATCGGTCTGCGATTTATCCACAGTCGTTCCAAAGAAACGATTTCGAGCTGAAGCCTGCTTACTTCAGTTTAGTAGCTCATGACCCTTTCTGCGGTCTTCCTCATGAGAATCCTATGGATCACATTGAGAGGTTCAAAGATTTGGCATCAAGCATCAAGGCTAATGGAGGCTCTGAAGATTATCTGTTCTGCAAGCTTTTCCCATACTCTCTACATGGGGAAGCAAAGCATTGATTGAGGATGCTACCTCCAGGCTCGCTAACTAACTGGGAGGATACGAAGAATGCTTTCTTAAGCAATTTCTTTGATGATGCGAAATCTGAAGATCTCAGAGCGAAGATTGCTACATTCAGACATGGTGATTTCGAGGCATTCAAGGTTGCGTAGCATAGATTCAAAGGATATCAGAGAGACTACCCTCACCACGGCTTCACGGTGTTTAGTTGTTGAACATTTTCTGCAGAGGGATTGCTACTCGATATGCTATCACTCTAGATGATGCGAGTAACGGTAATTTCAACACGAATTCTCAAGAGACAGCCCTGAGACTCATTGAGAACTTAGCTAGCAGCAACAGTACCAAGAGTGTTGATTTCGAGAGGAGTCATGGTCAAAACGTCAGTGGTAATCAGTTTGCAGAGGTCACAAAGAAGCTGGATTCGATGCATGATCTCCTTGCAGGAAAGAAGACGGTTCAGTTTGCTAAGGAAGTCGAGACGTTTGAACCTGAAGATGTGAACTACGTGAATGGATCTGGATATCAGAGGTTCAACAATCAGCAGGGATATGGTTCTTCATTCCAGAAGCCGTTTCAGAACAGCTACACAAGGGACTACGGTTCATCCTCTTATATGAAACCTCCAACTCCTACTGCAGAGAGTAAGATGGAGTCCATGGTTGAGCGAATGCTGGAAGGACAACAAAAGATGACGGTGGATTTGAATGGCAAGCTGGATTTAATCTACAAGGATTTGAATGGGAAGATCGAGTCTTTCAACATTCATGTGAAGAAGCTGGATACGCAAGTAGCTCAGACAAGCGAATCAGTGAAGAGGCATCATTTTAATATGATGAGATTGAAAACTGGACCAGCGAGAATGTCTGAAACAGAGCCTCTAGCAGTTGAAGAAGATGATTATTTTGACGAATTTGACGCAATTTTTGGAAATGCAGAACCTGTATCGAACGACGGAGTAGCCGTGTCGCTCGACACGTCAGAATCAAGCATGTTGATCGACGTAACTATTGATGTCGATCGACATGAGCAAATCACGAGCGTCGAGCGACAGAGAGATTGTGTCGCTCGACATGATCTGCAGAGTAGTCCAGATTTTACTAAATTTTGTGTCAATGCAGTTGAACGAGTTTACAAGCCACCTCCTCCATTCTTGAGGGCACCCAAGAAGTCTTCTCCAGTAGCTGAACTCAAAGATATTGCTCAAAAGTCGAAGCCTGCTCAACCGACACTAAGGAAGCTACCCAAGCTGGATAATCTGTGGCAGTTCATAGTTCCATGTTCGATTAATGGAATGGATTTGGAAGGCACCCTTTTGGATACAGGAGGAAACGTGAACGTCATATCTCATGATGTTGTAAAGAAGTTGGGGATCTCGAATATTCAACCTTCAGTTTCTTTCGTCGATTTAGTTGACTCTTCTTTAGTTGCTCCTGCAGGATTCATTTCAGATTTACAAATTCGAATAGGGGATTGTCTAGTGCGTGCTGATTTCTACATCATCGAGACTACTAAGCCAATGGTTCTTGGCTCGTCCTTCCTTGCTACTGTGGGTGCAATCTTAGATTTCCCTAATCAGTGAATATCCTTCACTAAGATTGACAAGGAGATCTTCTATTCAGTGATCC
Source organism: Draba incana (assembly GCA_963576765.1). Taxonomy (NCBI): domain Eukaryota; kingdom Viridiplantae; phylum Streptophyta; class Magnoliopsida; order Brassicales; family Brassicaceae; genus Draba; species Draba incana. The sequence continues at coordinate 27,882,477 of OY755207.1, forward strand.
TTCTCGAGGACATTGCTTGTTGGACGGTCCATAAAGGAGAAAGGCTAACTCCTGCAAGTCTTCCATCCCACAAGCCTCCCATAGAACAAAGGTACGCAATTCCTGTTCTTAATTATAAACCTCTTCATCAGAATTTGAAAGTTGAAAAGGCGATTACGCGCTCATGCAAGCAACGAGTTTCTCGTAGAATGCTTAGTTTTTCTTCTGATGAATGTGCATGAATTCCTAAGGAGTGCAAAGACGCGGAGAAAGGAGACCGGAGACGGAAGAAAGCTTCAAAGCAATTTTTCAAGTTTCAGATCATCATACCTTCAGACTTGAAGGAGAAAGGAGAAGAAGTCCTTCACGAAATACTCCAGAATACGATGAAACTTTTCCCTGGAATAGTTTCTGATAAGTCTGGGGGAGTTCGAAAGAGGAGTCATAAGAAGAGCAATGCAGCAACCATCCACTTGGATAAGGGAAGTACTATGCTTCTCAAAGATCCGCCATAAGTCCTGAATCCTAACACGGTCTAGCTAAGGACTTAAAACAAGCGCTTAGTGGGAAGCAACCCACTTGTGAGTTTTCTAACCATTTCTTTTGTTTTATTTTTATTTTGTTTTTCAATTTTATGTTTGGTTTTCGTTTTTGTGTTGATTTTCAGGAGAATAAGCGTTTGAATGCAAAGGAGAATGAGTGACAAACCACTATGTTGAGCGACGCCATAACTAGTGTCGCTTGACACCAAGAACTTCACGTGTCGATCAACGGCAGTAACCAAGTCGCTCGACGTGACCAAATATAGCAGTGTCGATCGACACTTGGGCCGTGTCGCTCGACATGACCTCCTGGTACCACATTCTCATTCGATTTTCATTCGTTTCGTTTCCTGTTTGTTTTTGTTTCACCAATCTCGGGCTTAATAACACTGGAGACAGTGTTGTTTAATTATGGGGGAGGTAGTCGCTGACTTTTATGTTTTCTTTTGGCGTTTTTGAGTCAATTTTAAAATTTTTAAAGTTAAAACCTCCTTTAGACTTTCTTTAAACAGCACTCAATGACCATTCCAATGCAAGTTGGCTGGTTTTACTGAGGTAGGTAACTGGAAGTGGATCGATTTAACAGAGCGAGTTTTGACTTCTGGAGAACGCCAGAAACGATGTTGTAGACCCCGCCCCTAATGAACTCTAATTTCTCGTCTTGGGCGTTGGTAATCGCGGGACTTGATTCCTCTTTCAGCACTAGCAAGGTGAGGATAAGCTCCCTTAGTTTTCCCTTCACAGAGTAGAAACGTCTAATCAAAAATCAGAAAAGTTGAGAACAAAGTCTTAGATAGAAAAGCGTAAAGATACTCGTGACCCTGTCTTCTCACAAGAAACAACAGTAGCGAGGCCTCGTGACCCTGTCTTCTCATAAGAAACAACAGTAATGAGCGCTATTCTAAGCAAACATAGTGATAAGCTGAATCCTATGAAACCATGCAAATGGATAGAATAAACTAAGGGAAACAAGAAAGGGAGCAGTGCAGAAAAGTGTTTAAGTAAGGGAAATAATCTATAAAGTCATGCGATCGATATTCCCTCGATGAGACCGCACCTAAATGACTAATGGGGTTTGCAGCTGAAGAGTCTGAGTTTTTCTAAGGGGTTTGGATTCAATCTGGAAGACTGCTATACTTTTAGGGAAACATCGAAGTATCACTGGATGACTTTGCAAAGGTATGTGGTTCCTAAAGGGGTGAGTATACTGTTTTTCTTAGGGACAAGCAAAAAGCTAAGTCTGGGGGAGTTGATATATCATGGTTTTTACCCGTTTTTATACCATGATATATGTCCATTTTATAGAGTCTTTTGGTGTTTTTGAGTCTTTTATGTTTTATATTAGGTACAAGGACGAATTGGACTCAATTGGTGTTTACTGGAGCATTTTGGAGCTTAACGGAATGAGCAGTCAAAGTGGCAAGTTCGGAGTCAACATTCAGAGGTAGTGTCGAGCGACGTGGATACTAGTGTCGCTCGACACTGAAGACTTACAAGCGTTGATCGACAGACTTAATCGTGTCGATTGACACGACCATCGGACCAGCCCAGATTCCAAGTTTTAGAAGATTTCATTTTCGCGCCAAAAATCCCAGATGTTTGCAATTGGGCCCACGATGGTTTTGTACCTTATAAATATGTATTTTCAGCCATTGTTTAGGCTATGCTTTATTTTACTTAGAGATTTTTATACTAGGGATTTATTATTCATGTCTATGTCTGAGTAATTCCCTAGTTAGGTTTTAGGGATTTTTCAATGGTTTAATGAAGAGTTGTAGTGTTTGATTACTTATGGGATTTGCATCATTCATATTTTATTTTCTTCACCTTGATTGCTTTGAATTCTGATTTAGGTCTGAATTAGATATCCTAGATTATTTAATAGATGAGACATCATTATTGAATTTCCTGAATGAATCATAGGTGAGCAAAGATCTGTTTCGCAACGACAGTTGGCTTTGGATCTTTGTGAACAAGTCAAACCTGAATTTAAATGCTTGTTTAGATCAATTTGATTTCGCAACGACAGTTGGTTGTCTAGGGTTTAAACATAGATAGTATTTGCAACGACAGTTGATTTACTTTACAACAGTGTTTCGAGTTCTAGAATTTGCACTTCATCAATCCCAATAGTAATCTTATTCTGCAACTTGGATTTATTCCTGCAAATTCCCTAAAGCTTAACGTTTCTCTATTATTGAATTTAAAGTCTTGCTTTCATCCCTATTTACTGTTTTCTGCAATTTCATTTACATCTTTTCTGCTTAGCATAATCTGAACCCTATCAATCTATTGTGCAATCTAATTCCCTGTGGATTCGATAACCCTAAGTACTGCACACGATCTCTTGTTTGAGAGAGTGGTTCAAAGGGAAATTTGACCGTATCAGCTCTGATAGCACCTCAACCGGTCATAGTCTCTCTAGTATATTTTTTTCTCTTTTTATGTATTTTATTCGTTGTTCTCCAGTGAAGGCATCAAAAATAGTGGCGATTGAAGGTTTGGTTGAAGCGATCTTGGTTCTTTCTGACTATGCTTCTTATCGCCGGTCCAGTGGTGAAGACAGATCCTTCCTTTTATGCGTGTTTTACCCGTATCTTTCTCAGATCGGGCCTTGAGTAATTCGTCGTCTTTGGCGTCTGATTTGCTCTCTGTTTCGCATCCTACATCTGTCTATGGCCTTGATTGTTTCTCTCGTGCTTTCCAGTCTATTGGAGGGCTCTATAGGCTAGGGATTTGCTTTGGGTCATGGGATTTGCTAAGATCAATTAGTGGCTGTCAAGTTATTAAGGGTATGAAAATGTATGAGGAAGCTCGTATATGCGCTCGTCGGTTTGGGTCATTGATATGCTAGAGTTCTGGCTTGCGGCTATCGGGTAAGCTTTGATTCCTCCTTAGCTTTCACTCTTGGTCTCATGGATTTGATGTGCTCTAGTTGTGGAGTGATGTGGTAATTGCATGTATAAGTCTTGGCTGAGTTAGGGTTCTTATGTTTGAGGAGAAGTGATTGTTTCTGGCTCTAGGCGTTTGTAGTCGTCTATGCATTTGTTTGGATTCAGAGTTTCTTTTGGTTATGTTTGCTTGGGCTTAAGCGTCAAGTTATTACTATCTTGCGTCGTGGCCTACTATCTACACTTAACACTACGTTAGCTCTCACTATTATTATAGCTAAAATTCTCTTTGTATATTCAATCATTCATCAATATAAGCCAATTTCGTTTATTTGCATCCGAGTTTGGTAAGATTTATTGACATTTCTTAAGACCAAAATTTCTTTCCCGAATTCACATATATACATTCTTAGTACGTAATCTAACTTCCACAATCATATATTATGAAATGAATGAAGTAATACTAATGAGGGTTTCACTTCAGCCGACTATATTTGTGGGCTTTGTTTTGAATGTCTGAAGCCCAAACACACATTAAAAAAGACCCAAACCCCAATAAAATATCATTAGACAATGAGGGCAATTTCGTAATTAAAAACGATGGTAAGGGATGATGATTTTCCACAATTCATTAACGGTAAGAAGATAATTAGCCACCGTAAATCAAATTCCGAAGGCGCCACGTAGGATTTCGACCTTTCACAAATAATATACTCCCTCCGTTCCAATATGTAAGTAGTTTTGGCTAAAAACATGGTGTTTAAGAAACTACTTTTTCTTTTAAAAAATATCATTTAATATACATAATAAATATAATTTAATCAAACCTAAAAAAGACTACAGAATATTTTTGATCACACAATATTCAATAAAGGTGAAAAGTACCTAGGATTCTCAAAACAACTTATATTTTGAAACAAAAAAAAACCCAAAACAACTTATATTTTGGAACGGAGTGAGTATTAGGTACCTCTAACTGTTTTGTTTTAATTGCGTTTACAATATTAACCATGGATCAGCCACGTAATGAGATCTAATTATCCCACACACTAGGGGTCGGTGTTCGGCAATGTTTCGAAAACCGGACCAAACACCGTCTCGGCATAGTTGTTGGATAGCTGGTCAGACCGGTCCAACCGATTCAACCAGATTTTGAAATATCTATTTTTTCAATTATATATTTAAAAGTAAGAACAGCAGATCATATAAGTTTTTTTTTTAAAAGACAAAACATTCTGAAATTAGGCCTAATAATCAAGAAAAAAATTATAACTCAAAAACTAACTAAAACCCCTAAATTCAGTGACTAAGATTTTGCCACATACCCTTTTTTTTGTTAGTTTTTAAGTTATAGTTTTTTTCTTTGATATTAGACAAATTAACCCTAGTTGCATTATATTTTCAATTATAGTTGAATTTTTAAACTTTATTTTTCTTATATCATTTTATCTTTTAACAAATTAAATTACAACAAAATAAGATAATATACCATTTAAATGTACAAATAATAATATAGAATATGGTTTGATCATTTAGTAATTTTCATAAACATACCTACATAACAAACTTTTAATCTATTTTGTATTAAAAAATAGTTTTTTAAGTTTAAACTACAAAAAAAAAATGGAAAGTAAATAAACAATAACTATAAATTATAGTTAAATTTTTGACTAAAAAATTCAAAATTTAGACTTATTTTTTGTGAACCGGGTTTTGACATGGAACTGGGTCACGGTTTTGCCGGTTTTCGACCGGTTTTACCGGTCCAACTCAAATCCGGGTTTTAGACCAATCCGAAATCGGCTAAAAGAAGGAGTCCCGGTCGGACCGGTCCAACCGGCCTGTCCGGTCCGGTTTTTAAAACCTTGGCATTCGAGTAACCATTCGGGTTTCGGTTCGGTTTATTCAGTTATCGGGTTTTCGGTTTTAGGAATATAATATCCGTTTGGGTATTTTTAAATTTTGGATCGGTTTCTGTTTGGTTAGTATCGGTTATTGTCAGTTTCGGTTACACGAAATATTCATACTTACGTAATTTTTAGTCTAATTTGGTTTGATTAATTTATTTTTAACTCAAGTTTTCCGAAAAAATATGTAACAAAAATGAAAATTTTAAATAATCTATCTAATTAAATTAATTATTTTAACTAAATATACCTACAAATTCCGAATCAACAGAAAAAACTATAAAAAAACTAAAATATGCATAAATTATGTGAACATTATATCTAAATATATATAGTTAATTTTATGTTTTGTATAATTCGGATATCCATTCAGTTTTCGGTTCGGTTCGAGTTTGGTTTCGGTTTTTTGGTTTTGAAAAAATGAAACCCATTTGTGTATTTTATAAAATCGGATTCGGTTCGATTCGAATAATATCGGGTTTGGTTCGGTGATTTCGGATATTTTGTCCACCCCTACCACATGTCCCACTAGTTTAGGACTCGACGTGCTCAAAGTGTGATAATATCTTATTATAAGCTTTCAAAAAGTCGTCATTATTGTTTCCAGTATAAATATAGACCACGAGACTCACGAGTCACCATTTTCTTTTATTTAAATTCCAATCATTGCCTTCCTAGAAGCAACATAAAAAATAATCTTTGTTTGTTTGAAAATTTATGAAGATTCCTAATTTCTTATTAGTAATTTTGTAAAGCAAAAACTCACGGTGCTACATAAAACTTCGGTAACGACGCCAAAATTTTGATGGGGTGTAAGTTTTACCAAAAAAAAAAAAATCTAGAACGTAAGTGTATAATCAAATCAATTGTAGTATTTAAGGATCAAATCCACAGAAAATTAGTGCACATAGTAGTAATTTTAAATCTAGAAAGTTCGCTAAATCAATTAATGGGGATTTAGACGGTTTTGAAATTGGTTTTGTAATCAGATAATAAAAAGTGTTGGGAATTCAAGGATTCGCAGGGGATACAGTTTGAATTATTCATGAACTCTTAGGGATCTAACATATTATTTCCTAGAACATGAATATGAATATAAGTTACTCCAAACTTTCCCCGTAATTATTTTTATGATCTAATAACCTATCAATCAACTTTCGCTGTCAATAAGCAGAAAACCAAACATTAAAGTTTGAATTCAATTGTTCATCTAGTTCAAAAACTCAACTTTCACAGGCTAAACCACTGGATTTATCAAATTCAATCTGAATTAAATATTTATTTAATTCTCAACCTCAATTAAACCAAATAAAATCAACCAATTAACCAGCGGAAATCATAAATCAATTAAACCAAAAATTTTAAAACTAAATCAATTATTCAATTTCAATCCAAAAACCCACAATTGATTCTAAATCAACAATTCCAAGAATACCAGCAACATAAACTAGCAATTCTAAATTCAATTAAAATCAAACACTAAACCGAGACCCTAGATCATCCTCCTCATCATAGCCATGATTACACGATCACATGGATAAAATTGATGCATCATAAATACTCAGTGAGACGGTCATTCCATCTACCGGCTACACACATGCTCAAAGAAATGCTAAGATACCAAACAAATTAATCAACAATTTATAACAATTCAATCAACGATCAAAATTGACAAGATAAACATAAGTCAGACTTTGGTGTTGATCGACACTAACAAAATACTGGTGTCGATCGACACTAGTCGCATAATCCCTAGAATCGAACATATCCTCTCATGGTTCGGTTCTAGGTTGCATTCATTGATCCCCTGCAAAACAAAACCACATAATCTATACAAAACAACACGAAATCACTCAACAAACATGATTCACTCCTCAATTCAATTCAATCAATCCAACAAACGCATCGGGACATTCCATTCACCTAGATAAGCCATGGTCGCGCACTCACCTCAGCTTTGGGAATGAATTTGATCAATGACAGCAAGGAACCCACGAAATCAGAGACTCAAACACCACCACGAGTCTGATCTCCTACTTATTTTCTCTTAGAAATCACCAACAATCAATCCTTGCCCCTCAACCACCCACAAAACCTCTTCTTAGCCTCAAGGAACTAAGAACAATCCACAATCTCACTCTCTTCTCTCAAAACAACCAAAACACTTTATTCTGTAGAAAACGGAGGCTGGCTCGTCCTTTTAAACCAGACCTAGGGTTTTCCAAACCCAAACCAACTAAACCGAACGATTTAAAATCAAACCGGTCGCTTCAAAATTTGCTAGTGTCGATCGACACACCCCTGGTTCACGGGCGTTACATCTAGAATCGTCTAGAATCAGTTTCAAGGTAATCAAGTAAGAAACAGACATTAATGAACAATCCAAGATACAAGAACTCCCTAAGAACAAATTATATCTACTAAACCATAGTTTTCCCCTTTGAATATTCCTTAGTTCTGAAACAACCAACATTTTTTTTTAAAACTAAACATTTCTACTGCTGATATATTAGTATTTTGGTCTCTTTTACGTATTGCTTCTATCTGTTTTCGGTTCTTTCTAGTTCATTTTGTGTCTTTTCAGGTTCTAGGAGGCTCTAAAGCATGGATTGGAGTCATTTGGAGTCATTGGAGCAAAATGGACGAATCTGGAAAAAAGATGGCGTTTTTTATAATCGAGCACCTGCTCGGTCTGGAGCGAGCACCTGCCCGCACTCACCTGCTCGCCCGAGGATTCGAAGACTGGACTCCCTGGAATCAGGACCGACCGGTCCGGATGAGGGACCGACCGGTCCTGGCCTTAAAACCCGAGGCCAATGTCCTTGGGATCGGGACCGACCGATCCGGACAAGGGACCGACCGGTCCGGCCTTAAAGAAGCCAAGACCAAAGCTCCTGGAATCCAGACCGGCCGGTCCAAGACCCAGACCGACCGGTCCCTTGGTGAAAACCCAAAGACTTGAAGCCGCTCCAATCAGGACCGACCGGTCTGGTCCCAGATCCGATTTTAACCTGATTTTTAGTATAAATAAGTCAGAGCCGCCTCTAACAAAAATATCCTGAAACACTTTCTTTTCCTCAGTTTCTCTTGACGCCTCTTTTCAGAGCTCTTTTGAGACTCTTTCGATTGTTCTATTTTGCTTTTGGATTTGCTTATAAGATTTGGAGATTTCATTCCACAACATCTATTGAGAAGAATTCTAAAACCCTTATCTCTTTTATTGTCATTATGAATTCTCTCTTGTTGTTTGCTGCGTTTGATCTCTCCATGGTCGAGTAGTTCCTTAGCTAGATTAGGGGATTTCAATGGTGATTTAGGATTGATTAGTGACTGAGCCAAATAGGATAGATTATCATATGTCTTCATCAATTGGGATTCGTAATGCTTAGGCTAGAGTGGCCGCCTAGTCTATGATTTCAAGTTTAACTTATTCACGACAGTGCTCTAGGTTGCTAGATAAACCATTGGTGAGCAATTGGTGTGTAACCAACGACAGTTGATTGTTACCATCAATTGTGAACAAATTGAACCCATTCGCTAATGCTTGTCGACATCTCCGAATTCAAACGACAGTTTAGGCATTTAGGTTGTTAGACAAAGATATTGATACATCACGACAGTGGGGCAATATTACATTTATGTTTGAGTTCTAGACCGCGCTTAAATTGAATCCTGAATAGTTGCTCAGTCCTTAGTCCGAAATCATCGGCGAATGACCTTGATCTAGTGCTTGTTTTAATTGAATTTCATATTGTTTAATTTGTTTTTTCGTCCATCGTTTCATTACAATCAAAAACCCATATTTTATCTTAGCTTTAAATTAAAATCTATAATTTCATAGAGTAACCTTGGTCTCTGTGGATTCGATACCCTTTATACTACTGCGATTGTCTGTGCACTTGCAGCTTTATTTGGGTTAAAACTTACTCACACCAACTGCGAAACTCAAAAATCAATTAAATTCAATAAAACTAAATAACCGAATAATTCATAACATAATCAAATACCAGATTCAGGAATGATAAAAATCTAGCAACCTAAAAGATTCGGTTCAGTAGACTAACAACGCAAAACATTAAACCCTATCATCCTCTTCCTACGCCTCGATTCCGCCATCACACTTTGCCTTTACCTGCAACACATGGAAATAAGAGTTGCGTGAGTATTATCACAAATACTCACTAAAGCGGTCATCCCGCCTATTGGTTACATAATAAGGGAAATAGAATGCCAATTACTACGCGATCAATCAACATTCAACAATTATGCAACATTCACAATGCAACAAGTGGTGTCGATTTACACACCACCATGGTGTCGATCGACCCTAAACACCAAAACGCACATTTCATAATCGGGTGTCGATCAACACTACCACTAGGTGTCGATCGACACTCCTCGCAGAAACCTAAATCGAGTCAAATCCTCACGCGACTCGATTCCGTTTCATCCGCGAGACTGATCACGACACAACACACGATAAATCACAGAAAAACACCATATACATCACACGAAATCATCACAAAACTCTTATGCGATAACGTAACAAGTTATTCCCATAACCACGATAACACACTCACCTCGAATACGAATTGAAAGGGAAAAGAACGAGGAGAGTCACGAAATCAGACACGGAGACGACACGAATCCATTGATTTTCTCTAACAAACGCTAAAACAACACCACGCGCTATCAAACCTCGCTCTAAAGGCCACTAATCAAGCCTAAGAACAAGAAACACACACAATTAACTAAGGATTCTCTCTTCCTCTCTTTCTCAAGCTTTTCTTTGTCTAATACGGCCAAAACGCGTCTGCACACATTTTATAAGAGAGCCCTAGGGTTCAACCCTCATACCGCATGATTAAATCGAATCAAAACTAGTTCTGCAACAATGGTGTCGATCGGTACTTTTACCGAAATGCACATTTTCGATTTGGGATGTTACCATTCTCTCCCACTAATTTGGATTCGTCCTCTGATACGGGTCAAATTCACCCTCGAACCACTCTCTCAAATTAAGAGGTCATCGTAGTATTTAAGGATCGAATCCACAGGGAATTGATTACACAATCAATATCTGTATTCAGATTTTGCTAAGTAAATAGATGTAAAAGTAAACGCAAGAGAATAAAACAAGTAAACTAAAGATGGTTTAATTTCAGGTTCTCAAAGAGAAGAAGGTTAGGTCATGGAAATGTCTTTAGGTAATGAAACAAAGATATAACAACTACTGTCGAGGTTTAATTAAGCACCGTTCTAGAACTCAAACACGAGAGTATAGCCAGCTAACTTCCGTTAAAAAGGCTATCTATCCTTAAATCCTCAAATCCCAAATTCCTTTGTGAATTTATCGAATCTAAACAAGCAATTAGTACGAGTTTGATTTGTTCACAAAATCCCTAAGCCAAATTCCTTTGCGAATAGGTAATTTTGCCCATCTAGACTAGTTCAGGTTATTAATCTCACTTCTGTGACTAATCAACAATCCTAAGATCAAGATTCTAGGTGATCAAGCTAGATTCTAGCATTAAAAACAGTCTAGATGAAGAACTAATGGATAAACCTCAACAGATATGCGATCTTAACGATTTCTCACCAAAACCCAAGAAATCTCCAAAACCTAACAAGTAATTTACTCAGATATAGACGATGGAATCATAATAACTGAATAGAATTACATAAAAGAGATAGAGTAGAAGATACAAGAGGGTTTGTAGTGTCTAGATGAAGAACATATGGATCTCCCTCAAAGATCTTCAAAATCTCTCTCTCTCTCTCTCTCTCTCTACGAAAACCTTACTTTTTAAGATAAAAATCTAGAGAGTTTAGATATTTACAAGGATAAAACTATTTATACAAGTGCCAAAAATAGGTCTGCAGACCGCCTGTCGATCGACAGAGTAGTATCCTGTCGATCGACGGGAAGGCGTCTGTGGAGATCTTTGCTTCTGCCGACCTCGTGTCGATCGACATAATTTTCTGTCGATCGACATGAGACTCTCTGCCTTAACATCCTCTGCTTTTTAAAATACCCTGTCGATTGACATGATTCTCTTTTAAATCCATGTCGATCGACAGGTAATGCTGTTCGATTCCACTTCGATCTTTTCAGCTCCAAAATCCTCCAAATGTTTCCATTAAGCTTCAAAAGACCATTTTCCTACAAAACAGTATAAAAGACACACAAAATACCAAAAATACTATACAAAAACGACTTATATCATGGTTAATAACGGGTAAAAACCATGATATATCATCCTCGAATCCCAACAAAATGTCTATCAAAGACCCAAAACCTGACAAATGCCGGTCAATACCTCCCGGGATCCTATCACCCGATCTCTAAGACTATTGTCGAGTCTCATGTTTATACGCCTGTTTTCAGACATTTATTACTCTTAACTCATTCCACAGCCCTCCCTCTCGCAGGACGCATCCCTTGAGCAATCGGTGTCACGTACCCCATCCACTCTCAGGACGCATCATTTGAGCTTCGGGTACACAGGGGAACTAATCATCCCCTCGAGAGAACTAATCATCCTTCGATACTCAAAATGTAAACTAATCATCCCAATGAGCATACAGGAGAACTAATAATCTCCTTTGGGGAACTAATCATCCCCACTGGAGAACTAATCATCTCCAAAACAAAATGAATGAGTTATTCGGGACCCAAACACCTAGATCAATAAATTCTTAAACGTCGATAAACATCTATCGACTAGAACTACCTCCCGTGGCCAAACTCGATATTCCCTAACCCGGAATATCTCAACAAACAGGACCAACACCGGTCCACACAAAAGCAATAAATATAAGAACTACTCATCTTATATAAACAGAAAATAAGAAAACTCCATCTTATAAATCTCCAAAGAGTATAATCGTTACAACAAAAACGAAAAATACAACAAAAGCGATACATGCTAAAAACCAAAATTGGAACCACAAAGAGAAATAAAGCTCAAACTGCGATCTGCTTGTCGAACCACTTCCTGAACTTTAATTTCATCTTCGCCTCGGGCTCCCAAGTCTCCTCCTCGTAACTAACCCAATCCCACAAAACTCTCAACAGTGGAATCTTCTTCCGACGCAACTCCTTTACTCTCCTCTCGAGAATCCTCACAAGAACCGCCGGAACCGAGCGAAAATTGTGCTCTACTAGCGCATACGCTACTCATCAGCATCCTCGGGGCTAACACCACACGAAAAGAACGATGTACTCATATGACACATCTGACCCACCATCTCAAGGTAAGTCAGACGCACCTCTGCCACCGCATCCCTCGGTTGTACCTCCGCCACTGGAGGCACCTTTGGGGCCTGAACCGGAACTACAGCCGGAAAGCGCTACATCAACTGCATCAGAATACAGATTGAAAGGGAAAGGAACGAGGAGAGTCACGAAATCAGACTCGGAGATGACACGAATCCACTGATTTTCTCTAACCAACGCGAAACAACATCACATGCTATCAAACCTCGCTCTAAAGGCCACTAATCAAGCCTAAGAACAAGCAACACAGACAATTCACTAAGGAATCTCTCTTCCTCTCTTTCTCCAGCTTTTCTTTGTCTAATACGGCCAAAACGCGTTTGTGCACGTTTTATAAGAGAGCCCTAGGGTTCAACCCTCAAACTGAGTCAAACCGCATGATTAAATCGAATCAAAACCGGTTCTGCAACAATGGTGTCGATCGACACTACACCTGGTGTCGATTGATACCCTTACCGAAATTCACATTTTCGGTTCGGGATGTTACGAGTTCCAACTATAAAACTACTCAAACATAGTAATGAAAATCAAAGCAATGATTATCATAGATGAATTAAAAATAACAAAAGGGTTGAGAATACTTCTCAATAGAATACAAAGAGGCGAGACCTTTCGCCGACTACGAAATCAAAAGCAATGAAAATTCTTGAGAACTCGTTAGTGATGATTCTTCAAGGTATGAGTGTTGAATGTGATGGGTGGTCTTGACTCGTGGCTGCTCTTGGTATTTTTAATGGATTTGAAAATCTATATAGGATTTGTAAATCCTTGTGATTTTCAAATCCAACTTGTGTATTTTGATTAGTATTTGAGAATAACAAGGTTTTCCAATGGATATGAGTCCTTGTATTTTTAAGAAAACATTCCTTCCAAATCCACTAAAATACATTTGGAATTTAAATCCATAAGTAAATACGTAGGATTGAAAAAGAAGTGATTTTGATTTGAATTTGAGAATAGCAAATCGAATAAAACATAATTTTAATGTGGATTTTAAAATGATTAATTGAATAACATATGATTTGGTTAGGATTTTCAAATTCCTTAAAATACCAAAACCAATAAACCCCCTAAAAGTTGGATTTTAAGCCCACATTCAAATCATTTACTTATTAAAAACATAAATAATATATATTAAAAAGTAGTAAAATATAGCATATATCATGAAACAACCCAGCTTTTTTAAAAAATATATAAAATTAACCCGAATTTAGTATTCCCATAAATACTAATTCTCAACGATTAATTTCAAGCTATCAAAACCAGCAGAAATACAAACCATTTAAACCAATCAATTCAATAAACAATTCAAGCTAATACCAGGTTCTACTCAGTTCAACAAACATAAACAAAAACCCTAATCATCCTCTTCCTACGCCATGATTCCGCGATCTCTTTTTCCTTTACCTGCAACACATGGGAAAAAGAGTTGCGTGAGTATTATCACAAATACTCAGTGAGGCGGTCATCCCGTCTACCGGTTACATAATAAAGATAACGAATGCTAAAACTACGCAATCAATCAACAATCACAATGCTCAAAATACCGAAACAAGAACAATTAAACGAAATTTGCACAAAGCAATTCGATGTCGATCGACACTACAAACATAAATTCCACAATTTCAATAGGATATCGATTGACACTACCACTAGGTGTCGATCGACACCACTTTCACGACACAAGCCAAACACGAAACCACAAGGGGTGTCGATCGACATCTCCACCCAAAAACCAGGATCGAGCCAAATCCTCACGCGACTCGACTCCGTTTCAATGAGGATCATTCACAACAGTAAATAGTACGATCTAAACACGAAAACATACGATAACAACCCAGGAAAAGCACTAACAATATCAATTCCATCACAATTCATTCAACATCCCTAACAAACAATTATCCATAACCACGATCACGCACTCACCTTTGCCTAGAATCAAATTGGATCGCGACAACAAAGAACAAAGGCAAAACCCACTGATTTCAGCCTCAAACACACGATCACACCGTCTCAATCGATCTCGCGAACACTGAAAACCTTGAAGAACACTTTCCTATGAATCCTAAACTCTCAATTCATAAAACTTCTTCTTTTCTCTCAAAAATCTCCTCTTTCTCACTGTTTTCCCCCCAAAAGCTGATCAAACACACGGCTGGCAACCTTACATACGCGAACCTAGGATTCCGCACCCAAACCGAGACAAAACCGAACAATTTGATTCAAATATAAAATAACCCGAAACATTGGTGTCGATCGACACCCCTGACCAAAATCCACATTTTGGTTTCGGGATATTACATATCATATATAACTAATTGAGTGGTGGGCATGAGCAACAAGGGGGTCAATATTTAGGAGTCTAAGCTTCTGAAGTAGAAAAATACACTGGGTAAATTTTCATAAAAGGGACAAAAATATGGGACATGCGCTCGAGGAAAAAGGGAGGGGACATGAGATGCCAATTGCGATTGATAGGCAAAAAAAGAGAAAGATAACAAAGACACATACAGGCATGTGAAGCCAAAGTCTACGAGCTCCGCCCGACCACCCTACCGCCAGGCGGATGCGGGTCAACAAATTTTAATTATTTACAAGTGGTCTCGTGAGGTGGGGTTTTTCTAAATGTGAATTTTGAAGATATACCACACGGGACTCCTCTGCTTCGTTCCTACCACTTCACAGCTTAAATCTCACTGGTATCTTCTCATTTTCCTTTTCTCTCATCGTTAAATTTCTTTCACAGAGTATCTGACACTTCGTGGACCACATTCGTTTGACCGGTGTCACCTTTCGTTTTCTCTTGTTTTCTTTCTTTGGTAAGATTGCTATATCGCTGGTTTTGTGCCCTGTTTCCTTTTATCCCTTGCGCTCTTATCCGTCTCTATTGTTTGCTGATTAATTTGGTTCTAGAGTCGCGTTCTGGTTCTCCAAGCTTTTGTTTGAGCCTCAAGGTTTATGTTCTGTTCATCTTATGTTTGTTGGCTCAGTTTTGACATCTTCATGGTCTTTAGATTAGCTTGTGGGTGTGGATATGGTTTCAGTCGTTTGAGCTTGGAGTTTGATCTTTGCTTTCTTCCTTAAACATTACCCTTTCTTCTATGTTTTAGTGTCTAGTGTCCGTTACGTCAATATTTTGTTCTTTTGAAATCTTGTACTTCTTCAGCTTTTGATTATGTAAACCTTCTTATGTTTGATTGTAACACTCATATGGAACTCATCCCGATCATCATAATATAACATTAGATAACAAAAAGAAAATCACATATGAATGAGATCATTATATTTTATTTAGAGTGCCCTATCCTATTTTTCTTTAACAAAAAAAGAAAGGTGCTCGGTTTTCCTGTCCTATTTAAAATCAGAAATACCAAAAAAAGAAATTTAAATTTTGAAAAAGTTGGAAAATATTGAATTAATTTTTATTTACTGGTCTAGAGCTATTTTTTGGTCGAAAACTTCATATGATAACTAAAGCTGGAATCGATCCAAAAGACAATGATGCTAAATTTATTAACTAAAAAATATTTCATGTTGCACGTCTAAATTTGCAATTTGCACGTTTTTAATTTGCAATTTGCAGACAAAGAGTCAGAAAAACAATGAGATGTTTGTCATGGTTCCGAGTACTCTGGTCACTTCGCTACGTTCAAGATGGTTGCTAAGGTTTTACAAGCTGGTTTCTGGTGGCCTACGATGTTCAAGGATGTTCACGCTTTCATACCTAAGTGTGATGTTTGTCAAAGGAAAGGGAAAATCAGCAAGAGATACGAGATGCCACAAAACTTCATCCTTGAAGTTGAAGTCTTTGATTGATGGGGTATTGATTTTATGGGTCATCCCCATCATCCTATGGAAATCAATACATTCTTGTTGCTGTGGATTATGTCTCTAAGTGGGTAGATGCAATTGCTAGTCCAAAGAATAATGTTGCAGTGGTTTTTAAGTTATTTAAGACCATCATTGTCCCTAGATTTGGAGTGCCTCGGATTGTTATCAGTAATGGTGGCTCGCACTTCATCAACAAGGTCTTTGCTAAGCTTCCAGAAAAATATGGTGTTCAAATTAACCAGTGTGGTTGCACAATATTGGTGGATCTCAAATTAGTCCAGACTTTTTAAAAAAATAACCTGAATAATATTATAAATCAAATAATTTTAATAGCATTTTGAAAATATTTTAAATGTGTGACATTTTTCGAAAATATCTTCCGGCGGCCTAAACCACCAAATTAATAGAACTCAATAATAACAAAGAATATCAGTTGGATATTTGTCATTTTAAAGGAAATATATGTGGAAGCCCCTTGGCCCAATGGTCAAGGGTTTAAAGGCTTCTACACAAGGTCTGAGTTTTGAATCCCAGATAATACAGTTTATTGCAGATTAATGGAGGAAATCGCTTCTTGGAAGTTTTAGAGTGCAGAGAGACCATGTCCATCACCAAAGGTGTCGTACATGCTAAGCCGATCGTCGGGGAGAGTCTGTCCATCATGAAAGATGTCGTACATGCAGAGCCGCTCGTCGAGGAGAGCTTGTCCATCATGGGAGATGTCGCACATAGACAGCTGCATTAGTGGAGATGTCGTACATGGAGAGCTGCATCATGGAGGCAAAAAGTGGAAGTTATTCATCATAATCGCAAAGACAAGAGATAGATGAATATCATCATAATAGAACTAAATTAAATAAGATCAAATTAGTCTGGTGATGATTGTAATATCTATAATAATTCAGACGTTTAAAAAAAATAAAAAGGAAGTATAATAATTTGTTTGCCTTATGGATGGTTGAACGATCATTATTGGAAATAGTCAACTATTCTTTTCATTTGGCTTTTAATTAACTAACTAGAAAATTACCCGCGTTATACGCAGGATAAAATGATTGTCGAACAAAATCAATAATTTTAGTTAAAAAAATATTTATGGTGAATTATTATACATAATCTAAGATCCACTTTATATATCTGAATTTTGCGATGATTTTATATACCAATGTATTTCATCCGTGAAATAATTAAACCAACAAATTTCTACTTGTAGAAAGGTGTATTTATAAAAAAGTTTAAAACATCTAATTGTCAAACAAAACAACACATGTAAAAGTATATATGAAAATTCTTTTACATGCTCATATTTTACAAAGATAATAAATTGTTTTTTTTTTCTATTTTAAATCAAAATTGTTTTGGTGATATGTTAAATTTTTGTTCACATTTAATTCTATGATTTAAATCTATAATTTTCAAAATATTAATTTCGGTAGGTTTAAAATTTCCAAATATTTTAATTTTGGCAAGTTTAAGAAGATTCAAATGTGTTTGGCAATTAGAGATATAGTAATTTAAATAAGTATATATGGAAATAAATGTGTTTGGTAATTAGTATAAGATAATTAAATAAATAAATATAAATAAAAAGGAGAAAAATTGTGGTGATGACACCTAAGCAAACTGCTTCCAAAATGCTCCTCAAATAATATATAGGATGTAGAATTATTTTTGGTCGAAAACTTCATATGAGTCGCCAATTATAAATAGGATCGATCGAAAAGATAATTATCTATATATATATATATTTAACGTCTGAATCATTTATAATTTCATAAACCAAAATGTAATGATAACAAAGTAACACCAAACCAACAATAGAACCAAGGAGAGCCAAGTCAAAATCCTAATGGAAAAGGATCATAATGAACTTGCTACTCCAACACTCGGGTCTTCTTATTAGTCCATCTCTCGAGCGATTCGCTCATGTAACCAAGCAGGTCCTCCTAGCGCCAAATAAGATTGAAACCGACCATCTCTCGTCACGCTTCGTGAAATCTCTTGGCTACCATATTAGCTCCCGGATGTTCTTCTTCAAACATCACGTTGTCGAAAAACAAACTAAACTCTTTAATGCGGCGAAGTATACTAGCATATAGAGGCCATACATGAGGCTTTGTGATTGCTTCAATTACCGCCGCACTATCAGATGCAATGATGGCGTCTGAATAATGTAAGTCGCGAATACTTTGCATTGCCCACACTACACATCTTAGCTCCGCGTAGATTCTGTTATCGGATCTCGTGAAAGCTTCTCTAGCATGATGTAAAACTGAACCGGAACAATCCCTGATCAACCATGCACCACCACAATGTAATTGAGCATTCCTCCAATTCGCGTTAATATTACACTTCACCGTACCTGAAAGTGGAGGTTGCCATTTCTCTTTGAATTTCGTATTCATCATACTTGAGGGAAGAAGTTCTCCTTCGGTCACGTTCATCTTGTGCCATATAGTAGCCTCCTCAATTGCTCTGTTTACCACCACTTCCAACACGTCTTGAGTTCCCGCATATAACACCTTGTTTCGATTCTTCCAGATACACCAAGGTATCCAAGGAATAGAAATTCTTGTTATTTCTAATGTTGAAGCATTCTCCAACAAATCCAAAAGGTATGAAACATTTTCTTCCAACGAGTTTGAAAAACCTGAGGCCGACAAAGGAACTTGAGCCATCTCATATTGTAACCGAGCGATGGGACAACCAAATAACCCATGACAAGTGGTCTCCGCCGTTTGGTTACATAGCTTGCATTCAGTATCCAACACAATTCCACGAGATTGTAACCGGTCCGCCACCGCAAGGGCACCAACAACCATTCTCCACCAGAACATACGAATCTTTGGCATTGTTTGCATTTTCCAAATTCTCTGTTTCAAACCTATTCGGATTTGTTCTTGATGAGATCATTTTGGGAAATTATCTATATATTATAAACCTATCCATTGAAAATCAATTTTTGTAATTTAAAATTTTAGGTTTGGGTTAACTATTCCCGAATTAGGGTATAGTTTTGGGTTTAGGGTTTGAGTTTGGGGTTTAGAATTAATTTTGGGTTAATTATTCCCAAATAAGAGGATAGTTTTGAGGTTTAGGGTTTGATTTTGTGGTTTAAAATTTATTTTGGGTTAACTATTTTCAAATTAGGGTATAAACCAAACCTAAAATTTAAACTACAAATTCATTGTAAATAAATTTTTGTTGATAACATTTTTGGGTTTATGTTACTAATCCCAAATTAGGATATGGTTTTGGGATTTAGGATTTAGGATTTGGGGTTTGATTTTAGTGTTTAGAGAACTTTTCTAATATTAGTTATTTTTTATAATAGTATTCTACCATTCATGTTCCTGTTATAATGGAACACAATATTATTAAACTAAAATAAAAAAAGAACGACGAAGAAAACTAAGTGAGATTTCTTCATGAAGTTATTTATTACACTTATTTCCTAAGATGAATAATGTTTTTATGGTAAAAAAATCAAAATGTGGTCCCCACATTAAAATTCAGTTTGGTTTTTTTTATGATTTAGTTAAAAAATTAAATTGGATTGATTTTGATTGGTTAATAGAAAGGGGGTTAATGAAGAATGTTCACCCCTAGGGGTGAACCCAAGAATTGTTCTTTTAAGATTTAACCTACCAAGTCTGGATAATTAATTTAGTATATATACCTAACCCACTACAAGAAAACAGGTCGTTAGTCACTCCGGGAAGAGTCACAAAAGAGTCACAAATGAGCCATTTGCGACTAATTAGCGACTCGAAAAATGGAGTGACAATAGTCGAGTCGCTAATTTTTCGAGTCGCAAATGAGTCGCTAATTAGCGACTCCTCTGTGACATTCATCTCAAGTCGCTAATTTGCTACGAATGTGTCTATTAAACATAGTCGTAAATTTGTGACTAATGAGGTACTAATATATATAGTGGCTAATTAGCCACTGTTTTGCCACTGTTTTGCCACTCTATTAAGATATAAGTTGGTGACAAATTAGTCTCAATGGTGTCACCTATTAGCCACCAAATGTCATTTGTTTAGTCAGTTCTTTGCTACTGATTTGGTACCAAATTGTTACTAATTTGAATCTAAATGTTGTTTTGAAAAATGTCATATCCCCTATATATTATTAGGGAGGTGATTTCATAGAAAATTATGACATGACACCAAAATGGTGACATGGAAATGTGACATGGCAATCACCTCTATGATGGGCCAATCACCTCTCTAATGGGCCAATTACATTAATAAGGCTTTAACAACATTGTTTGTAAAAGAATTGTTTTCATTTCCAAATAAATATTATATCGGGTATATTTCAAATATATTACGTAAATCTCGGTCAAAATATCCTCATTATAAATTTATATTATCAATTCAAATATGGAAGTCTATACAAAACAAAGCCTCTAAAATATATGGGATTTATTGTCCATAGAGGATTTGGCATATCAATTCAAATATTAGATCTTACCAATACAAATATTTTCTACTTAAAACTAAAAGAAATATTCCATCTTCCGAAAATTTGGCTATATGGACACACTAATTTCGAATAATAAGTTAATCCGCGTTATACGTTGATATTTCATATAGATGATAAGTTAACGATTAACAACATTGTTTGTAAAAGAATTGTTTTCATTTCCAAATAAATATTATATCGGGTATATTTCAAATATATTACGTAAATCTCGGTCAAAATATCCTCATTATAAATTTATATTATCAATGCAAATATGGAAGTCTATACAAAACAAAGCCTCTAAAGTATATGGGATTTATTGTCCATAGAGGATTTGGCGTATCAATTCAAATATTAGATCTTACCAATACAAACATTTTCTACTTAAAACTAAAAGAAATATTCCATCTTCCGAAAATTTGGCTATATGGACACACTAATTTCGAATAATAAGTTAATTCGCGTTATACGTTGATATTTCATATAGATGACAAGTTAACGATTAATTGCAAGAGAAAAATAAAATATAAAAAAATAGAGAGAATATAAAATTTAATAAAGAAGGTGAAGGAAAACAAAGTAAAATTAAAAATGGTAAACTAACAAAATAATTATCATGTAACTAACCAAATAAAAAAAACATGAAAATTCTAATAGTCCAAAACTAATAGAAAAATAAGAAAACTTCTAAAAGATAAAGTGAATATAAACAGTACAAAACAAAAAGTAGACAGAATATAAATTTCAATTAAGAAAATGGAAATAGTGAATGATAAAACAAAAGTGGTTGTATAAATTGAAAAAAACAAAAAAAAAGATACGTTGATATTTCATATAGATGATAAGTTAACGATTAATTGTAAGAGAAAAATAAAATATAAAAAAATAGAGAGAATATAAAATTTAATAAAGAAGGTGAAGGAAAACAAAGTAAAATTAAAAATGGTAAACTAACAAAATAATTATCATGTAACTAACCAAATAAAAAAAACATGAAAATTCTAATAGTCCAAAACTAATAGAAAAATAAGAAAACTTCTAAAAGATAAAGTGAATATAAACAGTACAAAACAAAAAGTAGACAGAATATAAATTTCAATTAAGAAAATGGAAATAGTGAATGATAAAACAAAAGTGGTTGTATAAATTGAAAAAAACAAAAAAAAAGATACGTTGATATTTCATATAGATGATAAGTTAACGATTAATTGCAAGAGAAAAATAAAATATAAAAAAAATAGAGAGAATATAAAATTTAATAAAGAAGGTGAAGGAAAACAAAGTAAAATTAAAAATGGTAAACTAACAAAATAATTATCATGTAACTAACCAAATAAAAAAAACATGAAAATTCTAATAGTCCAAAACTAATAGAAAAATAAGAAAACTTCTAAAAGATTAAGTGAATATAAACAGTACAAAACAAAAAGTAGACAGAATATAAATTTCAATTAAGAAAATGGAAATAGTGAATGATAAAACAAAAGTGGTTGTATAAATTGAAAAAAACAAAAAAAAAGATAAAGAAAATATATTGAAATCTCAATCTAAAATTTTAAGAGATGGATAACCAAGTTGAAGAAAAAACAAACAACTTAAATCTATAAGAGTATTCATAAAACAGTGAAAATGAAAATCTTCGACCTATGACGGTATTAGGAAGATTCAAACATGTTTAAAGTTTGCGACTATGAATATCTATGAAAATTAAAAAAAACCCGATGAGATTTACCAATTATGAATTTATGTGTGATGTCAAAAAAATTCTTTATAAAATATTTCCTACGGGTCTTTCGAGATATTTCATATAGATGATAAGTTGATTTTTACATGTTTCCATAGAATCTATATGATCGCAAACTTTCATATGTTGAGCAATACAAAGAAAATTGTTTTATATGTTTTAAACATAAGAGTTGTTTCTTTTTACTATTTGAATCAACTGTTATGTTTATAGTAAAAAGAAAATTAAAATACGCGGATTTTTGTTTAAAATGATAAGTTAATCCGCGTATTACTATTTTCTTATCTAGATGAATAAGGGGATTGAAAGAAACAACTCTTATGTTTATAGTAAAAGAAAAATATTTAATCCGCGTATTATATTATCAATCTCGGTCAAAATATCCTCATTATAAATTTATATTATCAATTCAAATATGGAAGTCTATACAAAACAAAGTCTCTAAAATATAGGGGATTTATTGTCCATAGAGGATTTGGCGTATCAATTCAATATTAGATCTTACCAATACAAACATTTTCTACTTAAAACTAAAAGAAATATTCCATCTTCCGAAAATTTGGTTATATGGACACACTAATTTCGAATAATAAGTTAATCCGCGTTATACGTTGATATTTCATATAGATGATAAGTTAACGATTAATTGCAAGAGAAAAATAAAATATAAAAAAATAGAGAGAATATAAAATTTAATAAAGAAGGTGAAGGAAAACAAAGTAAAATTAAAAATGGTAAACTAACAAAATAATTAACATGTAACTAACCAAATAAAAAAAACATGAAAATTCTAATAGTCCAAAACTAATAGAAAAATAAGAAAACTTCTAAAAGTTCAAACTATTTAGAAAAAAAGAAAAATGTAATAGTCTAAACGAATTAGAAAAAAAATATAGAAAATCGAGAGAATAGAAATGGTAATAAAAATAAAGTGAATATAAACAGTACAAAACAAAAAGTAGACAGAATATAAATTTCAATTAAGAAAATGGAAATAGTGAATGATAAAACAAAAGTGGTTGTATAAATTGAAAAAAACAAAAAAAAGATAAAGAAAATATATTGAAATCTCAATCTAAAATTTTAAGAGATGGATAACCAAGTTGAAGAAAAAACAAACAACTTAAATCTATAAGAGTATTCATAAAACAGTGAAAATGAAAATCTTCGACCTATGACGGTATTAGGAAGATTCAAACATGTTTAAAGTTTGCGACTATGAATATCTATGAAAATTAAAAAACCCGATGAGATTTACCAATTATGAATTTATGTGTGATGTCAAAATAATTCTTTATAAAATATTTCCTACGGGTCTTTCGAGATATTTCATATAGATGATAAGTTGATTTTTACATGTTTCCATAAAATCTATATGATCGCAAACTTTCATATGTTGAGCAATACAAAGAAAATTGTTTTATATGTTTTAAACATAAGAGTTGTTTCTTTTTACTATTTGAATCAACTGTTATGTTTATAGTAAAAAGAAAATTAAAATACGCGGATTTTTGTTTAAAATGATAAGTTAATCCGCGTATTACTATTTTCTTATCTAGATGAATAAGGGGATTGAAAGAAACAATTCTTATATCTAGATGATAAGTTAATCCGCGTATTTTGATTTTGTTTCTCTCTTTCCTTTTAATTTAATAAAATAATTAAAACTTCAGTTACAAACTTATCTTAAAAATATATATTAAATAAAAACAAAAAATGTTTCAAATTTGTAAAACATATGCACATATATTTCAAATTTTCGAACCTGTGAAAATTAAACATACACTAATGTAAAATGTTTTCCGCGCCGAATCACCTAGTTTATTATATATAACCATGATACAAAAGACCTACTTATTACAAGACAAAACTACATAACTAAAAATAAAATCATACAACTCTTGTATTAACATTTGTGAATTTCGACACTCTTGAACTTCCAATCTTTGACTTCTTCAATATCATCAACAAAATCTACGAGGCATATTCTTCGCATATGTTGTGGCCAGAAGCTATGCAAGTCATAAATCGCTTCCAAAAGCCTCACTTCTTCCCTCTTCCATCTGTAACCAAGTCTGTCATAATTGTCTAAATAAGAGCTCCATTCTTCTCACAAAAACTCATGAAAGTATGAACCCTTAATCAAACAAGAATAATAACCATACCATATTTTTGGATGCAAACAAGAGAAAGAGAGAGGGAACAAAATCAGGCAATCCGAGTGAGAAGCGAATAGGAACGGCAAATCGAAGTTAGTTCCCGTTTATGTTTGGATCCAAATCGCTGCCACAAAACCTAACATTTATCTTTAATCTGCAGAACTGAAACAAGAGATTAAGAAATGGGAAATTTTTCAGAGTAATCGAACTTGGGAAACACAAAGAAAATTACAAACAAAAGCGAGAACAAAAATTAATAACCTAAAGAAATTGATAGACATAATCAAGAGGAACTCGAGATGGAAGATAAGCTAAAATCGTAAACATACAGAGAAAGACCTACCATAGACTTAAACAAAGATCTGGATTTGGCCGATGGAAGTAAAATAGCAGGGATCTACTCGTCGATTTACATCTCTCGGCGTAGTGGTGGCGGTTGCTCAGACGAGATCTCGGAGATAGAGGACAATTGATGATGGAGCCGCCGTAGTTTGTTAAAGTCATCTGCAGTTCTCGGCAAGCTTTTACAAAACAAAAGTCAAAGAACTAATCATCATAATCAAACTCAACGAATGAAAAGATTCACATACAAAAACCAAACAAGAAGAAAGATTTATCTTTACATTCACAAGCTTCTTTAAGTTGAGTAGAAGTATCCTTCACAAGCTGGCCCATATGCAATCATGTCTTGTACCTACACAATTAAACATTTCCAAAATATAATCGAATTTCACAAAACAATCAATCAAACCGAAATCGAAACCTCTTAAATGGTCAAAATCCCCGCTGTATTCTCCCGATTCGACTGCAATTACAACCGAAACATCCTGGAGTTTGAGACGGAAGCCTGGTCCTGGATGTTCTGATGACGACAACTGGCCTCGTCCGCTGGTTCCACCGATGACGGATAGAACTCCAGGTGAGGTTTGACTGATGAAGCCGATGGGTCGACCACCACTAGCCGCCGGTACAGCTTCGCCGGAAGGATTAGGGTTTGAGGATCCAAGATTCAGACCCTTCCCCTTCCCTGTCTGAACACGACCACCAATGTGGCCACCGTGAGAAACGCCTCTACCACCAGCTTCGGAAGAATTTTTACCGCCAGATCTGCCGGAATCTCTAACGACAGCTTTACCACGATTGCATTTTGGATTCGTAGGCATTTTAGGGTTTGGATAAGAGATTGAAATGAGAAAATGAAAGAGATTTGTAGAGATTGGGATGAAAGATTAAAACAGAGTGTAAGAAGATCGAAGATCAAAGAGATTTGAGAAAGAGAGAGGCACATCGAGAAGGGAGAGAGAGAGGAGACAACTAGGGTTTGTTGTCAAATCTGATTTTTGTTCGTTTAACAAAGGCTGGAAGTAAGTGGGCCCCCAAAATCTGGAGGGAGTTAAAATTTTGGGTGAAAATTTTGGGGGAGTAAAAAAAAAATTACACCGAATTTTGTTGCAAAAGTGTGACTAATTTGTCACTGTTGTGTTCTCCAAACCCTAAACCCTAAAATGTTAGATGAATAAATAGGTAGACAATACATTTCTAACACACTTATGCATCAACTCAATCAATTTTGGATGAGTTTAGACAACTATATTTAAGTTTCCAAAACCATTTTAGAAGTTTTTCATTTTTTAAGATTATGAGATTGAAATGATATGGAGTTTAAGTTAGTGGTTAGATGAGGTAGTTTGATTTTTGAAAAATGTAAATGGAAATTTATTTTAATTTGACTAACATACAGAGTGAAAAAGTGATATTAGTATTGAAACTAAATCCACAATATCTCATAATTCATTTTAATCTTATCAAATGGCTATACCCTAAACCTCAAAACATTTTACAGAATTCTATGGAGTCGCAAAAGAGTCACAAATTAGTCGCAAATCAGTAGCAATTAGTCGCAATTTAGTGACTGTTTTGCGACTAAACTTACTTTCTAAAAATAGATTTCGTACATTGGCCCACAATTCGTACACTGACCCACATTACGTACAACGTCGCCGAAGAGTGGCTACGGAGTCACTAATTGGCGACTAATGTGCGACTAATTTGCGACTCAGTTACAAGCATATACCATAAACCCTAAAAATTTGGATCAACCACAAAAACCATATTCCTTTCCAATCAAAGTCCAATGTATTTCTTCATTATTTGTTTGTTTTTATTCATTTAAACACTAATAATCAAAAATGTAGAATAATTTTCAAAAATATGAAATGGAAGAGTTTAGTTATATAGGTTTTGATGTTGATAAGAAAGCATTTGTGATGCAAAATTTTTAGGAAATTCTTTTTTTGTTTTTTTACTTCTACTGTGTATTTAACTACAGACTTATTACTTGAATAAGATGTAAATACAAAACTAACTTATATAGATTTACGTTATGGTGTTTAATTTCCCAAAAACATACATGTAGTGGGTAATGAGTCGCAACAGAGTGGCTAATTTGTGACTCCGTTGTGACTCCGTTGCAAAACCCTGAAACGTTGCAAAGTAGTGGCTAATTAACGACTCTTTTGCGACTCAGTTAGAAGTGGCTAATTTGTGACTCTGTTATGTGTCACTAAGGAGTCGCTAATTTGTGACTCTGGTGTCAGTCGCTACGGAGTCTTAAATTTGTGACTACTCTGCGACTCCAACAAAACATACAAATAGTTGTCGCAGATTAGTCGCAAATACGTGACTACTTAACGACTACCTGATGGAGTCGCAAATGAGCGACTAATTAGTGACTCCGAAAAAAAGAGTCACGCTTTAGTCACAAAATCGTCACAAATGAGTCGCAAATCATTGTGACTAACTTGCCACTCGGTAATTCGAGTGGCTAACGACCTGTTTTCTTGTAGTGACCTAAGCAATCCAACAAAAAGTCTTCCGGCAGACTTAGTCACCATTAGTAGAACTCAATAATAATATCAAAGAATCTCAATTAAATATTTGTCGTTCAGCTAGATTTCGGTCTACTTCTTTTTCTTATGTAAGCAACTCGACTCCACTTAGGGTAACTAATTGTGAAAGGCTTGTTTTGTTGTAAAAAAAAAAACCAATAATTGCTTAGATATTTCGGTGAATTTGTTGAATATACAAATTAAGATTAATAATAAAGAATATATACACGAAGATTAGAAATAAAGTGACTAATCAATTGAGCCTTTGATCGGACAAATCTACCCCTACCAACATGTGACAGCATAATGGTTGCAGCGGTTGTGGCGACAGTTACTGTGACGGTGGCGATGGTTACTGTAGCGGTGGTGATGGTGACGGTGACGACATAGTAGTGGTGGTGGTGGTTGTGGTGTTGATGTGACGATATGGTGGTTGAGGCATCTTCATCGTTTTTGGATTAACTTGTAGGTGTGGATGTGGTTTCAGTCATTTGAGCTTGGGGTTTGATCTTTGCTTTTTTCCTTAAACATTACCTTTTCTTCTCTGTTTTAGTGTCTAGTGACCGTTGGATCAAGATTTTGTTCTTTTGAAATCTTGTACTTCTTCGGCTTTTGATTATGTAAACCATTTTATGTTTGATTGTAACATTCATATGGATTTCTTCCCCGATCAGCATAATACAACATTAGATGACAAAAAAAAAACCATTTTTGAATGAGATCATTATATTTTATTTTAAGTCCCCTATCCTCTTTTTCTTTAACAAAAAAAAAGAAAGGTGCTCGGTTATCCTGACCAATTTAAAATCAGAAATACCAAAAAAAGAACTTTAAATGTTGAAAAAGTTGGAAAATATTGAATTAATTTTTATTTAACTGGTCTAGAGTTATTTTTTGATCGAAAACTTCATATGATCCACCAACTAGCTGGAATTGATACAAAAGACAATGATGCTAAATTTATTAACCAAAAAAAATTTCAAGTTGCACGTTTAAATTTGCAATTTGCACGTATTTAATTTGCAATTTGCAGACAAAGAGTCAGAAAAACAACATTATCATGATAAATATTAATTATTTTCTGGTCCTCCATTATCATGATAAAGCATCCATCCTTCTATAAATAAAGTCTCACTAATCTGTTCACTTCATTCACAAATCCTTCAAACATGACGAGTCACTACAGAAACATAATCTCTATCTCTGTTCTTTATCTCTTGTTTGGTCTCTTCATCACATCTGCCTCTGCAAGTTCCTTCATACGACAATTCACTGATGAATTCAACACAACTCTTCAGCGTAAGCCATATTATGTGATCCAATATTCAAGAAGCTCTACATTTAGATCATGTGTATCGAGAGTTAACTTTTTTTTTTTTGGTCTCAAAACAGAGGAGGATGGAGCAGGAGTACCAAACCCAAGCCTGGACAAAGCGCAATACGACTTACATAAGCATCAAGAGATCTCATCACGCGATCCTAAAGTCTCAGCTTCAACAACGGTGAAGGGTCTAAGAGATGTTCCTCCATCGTCTTACTCTATGAAGATAGAGTCTTTTAACACACTCCTTCAGTCAAGGTATCCAAGGTCTATTGAATCTCGTCGTTTTACGGTGGGTGGATACAGATGGTAAGTTGGAAAATCTGATGTTTACTCACTCAAATCCGGATCTTATTATATTACAAAAAATATTCTGATGGATAGATATATATCAAACAGGACACTTTTTGTGTACCCCAACGGGGACGATTACGATGGTGGTTCAGGATACCTTTCAATGTACGTAGCCATAGACAAAACGAGCCTCACCGCTGCACAACCAGATGTTTACGCGGATCTAAGGTTTTACATTTACAACAATAACGAGAAGAAATATTTCACAATCCAAGGTTTTGTAATATTCAATGCAACCACAACAAAAAAGTGATATTTTAACAAGTAAGATTCTCTATATCTAACCTATATATGTTGTGTTTTGCAGATACGAATGTATGGAAATTCAATTCCGTCAAAACGACGTGGGGGTTCTCTCAGGCCCTCCCTCGTGATACCTTCAAAGACCCGAAAAACGGATACCTATTTGATGGAGATCACGGCGAGTTTGGCGTTGATGTCATCGTTCCTTCTCGCTTTAAAGAATCAGAAGTTTTCTCCCTCACCGAGTCAATCCCCGACCCGAAATACTCCTTCAGTCTTCTGCACTATTCCACGCTGGACCGAGACTCTTACTTCTCAGACGTGTTCACCATCGGAGGAAAAAGTTGGTGAGTCCACATTATTACATATAAAATAAAATAAAACCTTTGTGCTTTCATTAAATTAGTGACTTATGACAAGTTATACCTTATGCTACTATTCAGGTTTCTACAAGTTGATATACCAAAACGTAAAGCCAATCCTTACTTTAACCTGTATCTTCACTTTACTGAAAACGGCCAGAAATTGAAACCCTATGAAAGGTTTTATGTTCAAGCCATTCAAAAAGTTCTTAGCAACCGCCAAGAAACTAACATTGAAACGACAAGTAAGCAGATGCAATAAATATCTACATATACGTTCTTTTCTTCTTTTTCTTTGAAACTAACATATACGTTCTTCGTGATGACTAATGAGTATTTTCTTGTGATTTGTCGTTTTTTCGCAGTCGATGTCTGGTATATGGGATATGAAAATTATCATAGTTGGGGAAATATGTATTTTCCACTTTCTTGGCTGAGCGATCCATCAAAGGGCTTTCTTGTGAATGATATCTTGAAGATTGAAATTGAATTTAAGATCATTTCTTCAACCAAGTATACTCCTCCCTAAATTTCTACTCCATGTGTTTTGGCTTTGTGTTCCCCCCGTTCCCCACCCCCCTTGTAATTTCGATGTGAAATTCTGTTTCTTTGCTTTGTTATCAACCACTTCATCATAATAAGAACGGTGTTTGGGTTTCAAATAATTTAATCCCGCTATTTTAAATACTACAAATTTCAAACGATTATGCAAATTTCAAATTTATTACGTACAGTCTTACCAATCGAAACCTCAATAACTTATTCATGATTTTGTAACAAACCTTGGTTGATATTCCACAGTGCAGCAAATTCTTTATGAATAAGTTTTTGGTGTTCTCTCTAAACTCTAGTATAAACACTACAAGAAAACATCATTTTGTTACTCCGATTTGTGTCACAAATCAGTCACAAAAGCAGCGTTTGTGACACTTTTGTGACGAAAAAAAAGAGTGACAATTTTTTCGGTCACAAATGCGTCACATATTTGCGACACCATTGTGACCAGATAAAGGAGTAGCACATTTGTGACGGACTTGAGACGATATGGATGCGTCACAAATTAGTGACATAAGAGAGACTGAAGACAGTGTCGCAAATTACCGACTGAATTGTGACACAAATATAGTAGCTAATGTGTGACTGATTTGTGATGTTGTGTGGTATCATAAATTTGTGACTCTTTTATGACTACTTAAAGAAAATTGGTAGTCTCAAATTGATCACTTAAGTGTCACAAAAGAGTGACCAATTTGCTATGTATATATGACATTTTTTGGAATATGATTAAATATAATTAATTTTTTTGGGATAAAATAACATATATAAAAGAGAAATGACATATTTTATTAATATGAAACCATGATACAAAATACATATATTACAAAGATACTAAAGTACATAATTTAGAATGTTTATACACAATCTTGTATCTAAACTCTAATATGGGTGCGAGGAATCTGTAGGTTCCATTACGGTTCTCTCTTGCGTTACTACCCATGTGAGTGAATTTTGAGAGACCAATGCCTATTAGATGAGCTCCAAACTCCTTGTCTAGTAACCACGAAAATATGATACATACCCGTAACGTATACTTGTGGATTTCATAAATACCAGTTAAATCATACTCAAAACGTTTAGCAGGGTCCATCAGCACTCCCAAAGAAGCAACAAGAAGCTAAGTCACATGAAGAAAACATTTTATCCAAAACATGACTCTAGACTAGGCAAAAAGGTGTACCGTTATAAGCTTCATTTATCGCTTGAATTTTTCTGTAGCTGCACCATCAGTCCATCACTTTTGTGCTTATCAGGATGCCACTTCTGTAGATGGAATCACAAATTCATTCTCAGCAAAAACTTCATTTCTCTCTCAATCTAAAGGGTTTTTGAGTTAACTAACCAATGTAAGCTTCCGATAAATCCTTCGTTGCGTCGTAATCAACTTCTACAATCTTATAGTACCTTCAAACAAACAAGTTCCATATCAAATGAAAAGAAAACATGCAAAACATAATCATTTTTCCAGAATCTTGAAAAGAAAAGAAAGTGGACAACTTTCAAAGATAATTATCCACAAATAACCATACTAATCCTTTAAATTAAGAAGAATACTCATCGAAACAGTATCAGATATTCCATATTCTACACAAATCAAAACCAGAAAGTTATCTCAGAAACTACATCGACCTCACGCATTTTCTTTGAAAGAGACGTGATTTTACCTTAGGGGGAGACTTATCTTTATCTTCCATTTGACATAGACACGAACAGAGGAAGAAACTCCACGGACATAATCAAATTGAAACCCCAAAACCCTAAAGTGAAAGGGGAATTTTTTTTCCGTTTAAACAAAATTAAGATGGAAAAAGTTGAATTGAAATCGAATCGTGTGGATTGCTTTCTGGGTAATTTAGAATCGGAAGAAGAAAGGCTTTGGCTTTGTTTTGAGAGAGATTTGATAGAAGAGGAAGATGGAGAAGATATGTGAATTGAGAAGAGGATTCAGTTTTGGGAGAACAAAAACGAGTTATCGGAAGAAGGAGAGGAGATTTGAGGAAGAAGAAAAGCGAGAATATAAAAGTTCTTGACAGGGTAGAGAAGGAGTTTCGACTAGTAAACACTCAATTTGTGAAACCCTAATTTGACGTGGATAGATCTAAACAGAGGAGAGAAAGCGTTTCTAGAGATGAGAAGGGAGTAAAGGCTCGTAAATTTTCCTCTTTTGACTAATAGAGGATACTGAAAAAGACTAAACAATGAACGGACAAGATTGGTTGTCTATGAGATTTGAACGGACAAGAACGGCATAACAACATTTCCACGTCATCGATCCCAGTGATCATTTCTGACTGGCTTCTTATCTTCTCAAGATCATTTTCTCATGTATTTTTAAAACATGATTTATTTAAATTATAGCGAATCATGTTTTATATATATGATTTTATATAAACAGAATTTTGCGAATTTTGAATTTATAGATTTAAAAATTAATGGATTAATAGTTATTGATTTATTTTATTCATGTATTTCAAACTTAAAACCCTAAACTATAAATTCTATATCAAATCCTAAACCATAATCTTAAACCATAAATCATAAACTTTTGAAAATTTAAGAGACACATAATTAGTTTTAGGGGGAAGTTTTGCCGCATAAAAGCCCAAATATATTGGTTAAACCCCCAAAAGTTTGGAAACCCATATATTGAAAATCGTCACTAAAGTGTCACAAATATATGGGTGTCACTAAATCGTAACAAATTAGCTACACTTTTGTTTTACTTTTAGATGTCACAAACCTAAACCCTAAACATTTTAGACCAAAAAATGAGATGCATTGGTGACCGTAATCGATTTTAATCTATTGTCTAAGTGTTGGTTAGAGTTGATAATGAGTTCTATCACTTAGCAACAAAATAAATTTGTAAAACTATGATTTAGTAAAATTCTTTATGAAATGATAAGTGTTTTGGAAAGTAGCTTGTAAATGAGTTGGTTGGTGAATTTTGAAATCTTCATATTCCTTTTTTCTTAAAGTAAATGTAACAAACATAGTCTTAGCTTAGTATATAAGTATGGAAAACAAGTCTTTTGTAACATTTTTGGTAAGTATGGTATGTTTAAAGTAACAAATTCACGTAGAGTCACAAATCAGTTGCAAAAGCATGACAGATTAGCGACACTTGTAAGACGTCACACACCAAACCCTATACCATATACAAAAGTTTGATAAACACGTCACAAAATTGTTACAAATATGTGATGCGTTTGTTTGTCACAGAAGAAACCTCAAACCCTATAAGTATGTGGACAAAAATGTGACACTTTTGGTAATTATGGTATGTTTAAAGTAACAAATTCACGTAGAGTCACAAATCAGTTGCAAAAGCGTGACAAAAGCGTGACAAATCAGTTGCAAAAGCGTGACAGATTAGCGACACTTGTAAGACGTCACACACCAAACCCTAAACCATATACAAAAGTGTGACAAACACGTCACAAAATTGTTACAAATATGTGATGCGTTTGTTCGTCACAGAAGAAACCTCAAACCCTATAAGTATGTGGACAAAAATGTGACACTTTTGCGACGATTTTGCGTCTCATGAGTGAAAATAAGGAAAAAAAAATTATTCTTTCCACAGGTGTCGAACACGAGATCTCTTGGTCATGTTTATGCAGGCAAATCCATTATGCTAAGGTATTATACGGTATTACCTACATCAGATAATATATATAGGTAAAAAAATCACAAAAATATTATAATTCATAAAAATTCACACCTTTAAATTCATAAAAAATGCATAAAAATTCAAACCTTTAAATTCATAAAAAAAATATCTAATATATAAAGGTAAAAAAAATTCACACCTTTAAATGTATAAAATCTAAAATATATTACATAACATTATAGTTCATAAAAATTCAAATTTAATACACACCAAAATATTGTTTAATAACCAAATTTTATTTAATTTAGATTATATAAACTCTAAAGGGGGTTTATTGGTTTTGGTATTTTGATGGATTTTTATTAAAATCATTTTTATTCAATTTGTGATTCTCAAATACTAATCAAAATCACCTCTTATTCAATTTGTAATTCTCAAATACAAATCAAAACCACCTTTTATTCAAGGGTCCCTTATTATTCAATCCTACATATTTACTTATAGATTTGATTTTAAAATGGATTTTAGTGGATTTTGAAGGGTTCATATGTTATCCTCAAATCCATTGGAAACCTTTGTTATTCTCAAATACTAATAAAAAAGCACATGTTGGATTTGAAAATCACAAAGACTTGTATGGATTTTCAAAATACACAAGTTGTCACTCTCTTGTCACGCTTAAAGGGTCGTCATTAATCTGTGTCATTCATTATAGTAACAAATGTGTCGCTAATATGTTACACCTTTTTGACGTCACAAATGTGTCGCACATAAGTGACAACTTTGCGACGACATTAATTTAATCGCAAATCTGTCTCAAAGCAGTCACTAATATGTGACACTATTGAGACAATATTTTTTCGTCACAAATTAGTAACGGATTTGATACTCTTATTGATGTAGTCACAAATACTGTTATTCTCAAAATCACAAGAAAACTGTATTTTTGTGACTGTTAATTCCGTCACAATGTAGTGAAACCTCGGCTATTATAGCTCGATCATTTTATAGTCAATTCACTTAAAACACAAACCACATTAGAAACATTATGTTAAGATAAATCGGGCTTAAATAAACAAACATAAGACTAAACATTACATCCCGGAAATGAATAACACATAGATTGGCTATATTGAAAGCAGTGCCTACATTATCGGTTAACCGAAGCGATTAAAGTAAGATGATTCATTTAAAAAAAATGTCTACAATAATACATATCATCGTTATATAGACAAAAAAACAAATAAAGGACTAAACTAGCAAACAAAATATTAGATACAAAACATAATTTTTTGAAAAATCAACAAAATAGTGTACTTTTACTTTAATCTTTTTATAATTAAGAAATGTTTCACTATTTTAGCGTCGAAATTTAGCGTCGAAATTATTCCGACGCTATTTTAGCGTCGATTTTGTGTCGTATTGGCGTCGATAACACAATTCGATGCTAAATCGTCGCTAATTAGGGACGAAACATTTCGAACCTAAATCGACGCTATATTGCGTCGATTTAGCATCGATTTAGCATCGGAAGTCTAAGTTCAACGCTAAATCGATGCAAATTTAGCGTCGAATATTGCGTCGAATTTGGTAGGTAGATGACACATTTAACACGGGTTCACCTACTTATTTAGCGTCGTTTAGAAACGATATAAAAACGACGCAAATTCGATGCAAATCAACGCAAAGGAATTCGATGCTTAT
This sequence comes from Draba incana, assembly GCA_963576765.1. NCBI lineage: Eukaryota > Viridiplantae > Streptophyta > Magnoliopsida > Brassicales > Brassicaceae > Draba > Draba incana. The sequence continues at coordinate 27,918,322 of OY755207.1, forward strand.
GCGATGCTAATATTCGATGCAAAATCGATGCAAAATCGATGCTAAAATCTCCTATATATAACCACCCACCATAAGGAATCATTTCATAATTTCAAAAGAAAAAAAAATCTTTTCTCGGCGATATATACGAACTAAGACGCTGGATGTATCGACGTAAAGATGAAAATGGAGGCCTTTCAGAAGAGTTCCTCAACGACCTTGAAATTTTCATGGCTCAAGCGAGTAGTGTGCCTACAATTCAACGGACCGGAGTGATGGTGTGCCCGTGTCGAAAGTGTAAAAATTCGAGGCCACAGACAATTGACACAGTTGGTACGCATTTATTTAGTAGAGGGTTTACACCTGAGTATTATGTTTGGTTTTATCATGGAGAGGGATATGAAGATGAAACTTCAGGTAGTACTAGTTACCAACCTATGGATCAGGGTCAGGGTTATTCGAATGAACAATATGATCGGCATCAATTTGTTATAAAAAATGATGATCATGATGTCGGGTTAGAGCATAATAGGTTCGAAGAAATGGTAACCGATGCATTTCCTGGAGTTATGTCTACTCGTGATGTTGCTAATGAACCCAATTTTGATGCAAATTTTTTTTATGATATGCTTGATTCTGCAAAACAACCAATCTATGAAGGTTGTAGGGAAGGTCTGTCTAAATTATCGTTGGCATCTAGGATGATGACAATAAAGTCTGATCATAATCAATCCGAGAGTTGCATGGATGATTGGGCATCTCTTCTAAGAGAATATTTGCCAGAGGGTAATCAAGCTGCTGAGTCATATTACGACATACATAAACTAGTCTCTAGTTTAGGATTGCCCTCACAGATGATAGATGTTTGCATTGACAATTGCATGATATTTTGGAAAGATGATGAAGATCTGCAGGAATGTCGATTTTGCCACAAACCAAGATTTAAGCCGCAAGGAGCTGGTAGAAAAGTGTCGTACCAGAGAATGTGGTACCTGCCCATAACAGATAGGCTAAAATGGTTATACCATTCAGAACGCACAGCTGCATCAATGAGGTGGCATGCAGAACATTCAACTATTGAAGGAGAAGTTCATCATCCTTTTGATGCAAAAGCTTGGAAACACTTTAAATCGGTACACTCTAATTTTGCTAAAGGGAAGCGCAATGTTTATCTTGGCCTATGTACAAATGGTTTTAGTCCGTTCGGTATGTCTGGCAGGCAATATTCTTTGTGGCCGGTTATATTGACACCTTATAACCTTCCGCCTTATATGTGCATGCAGAGGGAATTTTTGTTTTTGAGTATTTTAATCCCTGTTCCAAAGCATCCAAGAAGATCTATTGATGTGTTTTTACAGCCGCTGATTCACGAGTTGAACATGTTGTGGTCTCATGGGGTTCGTACTTTTGATTACTCTAGGAAAAAGAATTTTACCATGCGAGCTGTGCTTATGTGGACGATAAGCGATTTTCCAGCCTATGGATTGTTATCTGGTTAGACAACACATGGTAGGCTATCATGTCCGTATTGCCAAAATGAAACAAATGCATTCCAACTAAAAAATGGTAAAAAATCTTGTTGGTTTGATTGTCACCGGAGGTTTCTCCTAATGAACCATCCGTACCGGGGGAACAAGAGGTTGTTCACAAAGGGAAAACGTGTATGTATCCCCCCACCTCCATATTTTTCAGGAGAACAAATTGAAGGTTAACTTCATTATTGGGGAGCTCAAGACACAACAAAACGTGGAGGTAACTGGCTTAATTTTACGACCAATCTTCTACATGGATACCTTGAAGAACATAATTGGCATAAGAAAAGCATTTTCTGGGATATACTGTACTAGAAGGATCATCTATTGCGCCACAATCTTGATGTCATGCACATTGAGAAAAACTTTTTCGATAACATCATGCAAACCATCTTAAACGTTCCAGGCAGGTCTAAAGACAACTTGAAGTCTAGGCTGGATTTGCCTCTTATATGCTCTAGAGTTGAGTTACATCTCACGGGAGATGGGAGAGCTCCAATGCCTAGCTTTAGATTATCTAGCGAAGGCAAACCAACATTCTTCAACTGGGTTTCCACCGAAGTTAAGTTCCCAGATGGATAAGTGTCAAAACTCTCTAAGTGTGTGGAGCAAGGGAAAAACTTTTCTGGTATGAAGAGTCATGATTGTCATGTGTTTATGCAGAGATTATTGCCTTTTGCCATTGCAGAACTTTTGCCAACGAACGTGCATGAATCACTTGCAGGTATATTTTCTATGACGATATTTAAATATGTAAACAAATTATGTCTAGAAAATTACATTTGTGTTTGGGTGGATATTGGATTTTGGGTTTAGATGTTGGAGCATTTTTTCGAGATCTGTGTGTGCGAACTCTGACTCAGGATGTGATATTGTTGTGCAACTTAGAGAAGATATTCCCTCCATCTTTTTTTGATGTGATGGAGCATCTTCTTGTCCATCTTCCTCACGAAGCCAATTTAGGAGGGCCCGTTCAATTTTGTTGGATGTATTCTTTCGAGAGATTCATGAAACACTTAAAAGGAAAGGCAAAAAACCTGGCAAGGGTTGGGGGATCAATTGTTGCGGGCAGTTTAATCGAAGAGACCTCTTATTTCAGCTCATATTACTTCCCTCCAACTGCCCGGACACGAAAAAGAGCTCCACGTAGGTACTGTAAGGAAAGTCAAGATATGCTATTAATATAACTGATATGTAATTACTCTGTATAACCTAATGCATCTCTTGTAATTCTATTATATATATCCTTGTAAATCATTCTCCAATAAATCATCCAGTTTACTAAACCTACATGGTATCAGAGCTTTCGATACTCTAAAACCTATCTCTAAATTTTTTTTTTAGCCGCCTCTTTTCTTTCAACGTCATGGCTGCTACTGGAAATCAAACCTCTTCTCCCTCTGTTACTAACGAATCCATTCAAACCAATGGTTCCCCTCTTTTCAACATCAACACTCAAAACATTCTCAAACTTACCTCCACCAATTATCTTATGTGGAGCCTTCAAATCCATGCTCTCCTTGATGGTTATGCTTTAGCTGGCTATCTCGATGGATCCTTCGCTATTCCTCCTGCAACAATCACGACTGATGGTGCAACCAGTGACAATCCGGCGTATTCACTCTGGTAGAGACAGGATCGGCTTCTCTATAGCGCTCTCCTTGGCGCTATCTCAGCCCCCATTCAACCACTCGTCTCTCGTGCGGCTTCCTCGGCTCAGGTCTGGGAAACTTTGGCTCTAACTTATGCCAAACCAAGTCGCGGTCACATTCGTCAACTCAGGGATCAACTTAAACAATGGACTAAAGGCAATCGGTCCATTCATGAATATTTCAATGGCTTCACTATCAAAGTTGATCAATTGGCTATCCTTGGCTCAACCATGGCTCATGAAGAACAGCTTGACTTGATTCTTGCTGGTTTACCTGAAGAATATAAGAAAGTCATCGACCAAGTGGAAGGTCGTGACACGCCGCCGTCCCTGCCTGAAGTGCTTGAGAGACTTCTCAATCAAGAGGCCAAACTTCTCATAGCTACACCACCATCAACTCTTCCGGTCTCTGCCAACGTTGCCTACAACTGCAACACCAACAATTACAACAACAACAACATGTCTTCTCGTCCTCACAACCGCAACAATCAACAATGGCAGTCACCATCTACTCCTGCTCAACGCTCCGATAATCGTCAACCGAGACCCTATTTAGGCAAATGTCAAATTTGCAGTGTCTTTGGTCATAGCGCAAGACGCTGCCCCTAGCTTCAAACCATGAGTCAACAAACCACCATTCGCCCTTCAAGTCGTGCATTGCCATGGCAACCACGTGCTAATGTGGCTTTCTCCATACCGTACAATCCAAACTCATGGCTTCTTGACAGTGGAGCGACTCACCATATCACCAATGATCTCAATAACCTTGCTCTCCATCATCCGTATTCTGGTGGTGATGATGTCCTTATTGGTGATGGCTCTCCACTAGCCATTTCACATACTGGTTCCACAACTTTCCCTTCATCTGCTCGTAATCTTTCTCTTACAAACATCCTATATGTGTCGGATATTCATAAAAACTTGATTTCTGTTTATCGAATGTGTAACACTAATCAAGTATCCATTGAATTCTTTCCTGCACACTTTCAGGTGAAGGACAACACGGGGAATCTTCTTCTTTAGGGTAAAACCAAGGATGAACTCTATGAGTGGCCGATGCGTGTGTCTCAAGCTCAAGCTCTATTCGCTTCACCAACGACAAAGGCTACACTTGCATCGTGGCACTCTAGACTCGGTCACCCATCTCCACTGTTACTTCATTCAATTCTATTTAAATTTCAATTACCGCTTTTGAATTCTTCTTCTCAGCCCTTGTTTTGCAATGATTGCCATATTAATAAGAGTCATAAACTCCCTTTTCATCAAACCTCTATCAAATCCATTCGTCCTTTACAATATATTTTTTCTGATGTGTGGACTTCTCCCTTAACTTCTATTGATAACCACAAATACAATGTTATCTTCGTTGATCATTTCACAAGATACACAAGGCTTTACCTTCTCAAAAGAAAATCTGATGTCAAAGCTATCTTCCCAATCTTTAAAACCCTTGTTGAAAATCACTTTCAAACCAAAATAGAAACCCTTTATTCTGATGGTGGTGGAGAATATATAGCCCTTAAAAGCTTTCTTCAGGAACATGGAATTTCTCATCTCATCACGCCACCTCACACTCTTGAACACAATGGCATCGCAGAGCGTAAACATCGACATATTGTCGAAACGGGTTTGTCACTCCTCTCCACAGCTTCGGTTCCTAAACAATACTGGTCTTATGCTTTCCAAACCGCGATGTATTTCATAAATCGGCTTCCTACGCCTGTTTTGGACCAACAATCCCCATACCACAAGCTCGTTGGTGCTCTCCCGAATTATGAAAAACTTCGAGTGTTTGGGAGCTTGTGCTTTCCCTGGCTTCGTCCGTACGCGGTGAATAAACTTGATGAGCGCTCAAAACCATGTGTATTCCTTGGATACTCACTCAATCAAAGCGCTTATCTATGCCTCGATTTAACTACGGGTCGTGTTTATACTTCAAGACATGTTCAATTCAATGAAGCTATGTTCCCTTTTGAGCAATTGGACTCCTCTGCAATGCCTCCGCTTGAAGACACACACGCATCTACGCCATCAGTCACACCGCTTGATTTGACCTCAGTTCCAATGGTTTTGCCTCAGACTTCCCCGTGTTCAGCTCCTCACCCGATTGTTGTGCCTCCGGTGACATCTCCTCCGCCTTCCACGTATATCCCAACTGCGTCACCTCCTCCGGCACACACTCAGGTATTGACTCGTTCTCCCTCTTCTTCTCCTTCTTCTATTTCTTTCCATCGGCCCATGGCCCAAACTCATCTCCTAAACAACCCATTACAAGAAAACCATCCTACCACCACCATTGAAAGGCCCACTAGTCAAATACTTATCCCAAATAACCAATCACCTCCCCCAACTACTCAAAGGCCCACTGGCCCACGTACTCGTCATGGGCCGTCCTATGTCTTCACGTACTCGTCCTCACCCTCCGAACAAACCACCACCACAAAACACTCACAAAATGGCCACAAGAGCTAAAATCAAATCACCAAACCTAAAAAGAAAACCTCACTTATGGCTGCACTTCATCACTCATTTTCTCCTGAACCGTCTACATACACCCAAGCTCTTAAAGATAAACATAGGCGTAATGCAATGTCCATTGAATTCAATGGTCAAATCGAAAAGGAAACATGGGATCTTGTTCCTCGTGCCCCTAATCAGAACGTCATCGGTTGTCGTTGGGTTTTCAAAACCAAACTTCTTTCAACGGGAGACCTTGATAAATACAAGGCGCGACTCGTCGCGAAAGGTTTTCACAAACAATATGGTCTTGATTACAAAGAAACCTTTAGCCCGGTCATTAAAGCTGTCACTATTCGTCTTGTCCTTGATCAAGCTGCAAGCAACTCATGGTCACTACGTCAAATTGATATAAATCAAGATTTTCTCCAAGGTACGCTTACGGAAGAAGTGTTTATGAGTCAACCTCCTAGTTTTATTGATCCGGATCGCCCAGATCATGTTTGTGGCCTTAAGAAAGCGATTTGCGGTCTTAAACAGGCCCCTCGTGCTTGGTATATTGAACTCCGAAACTTCCTTCTTCAATCACGTTTTGAAAATAGCTTTGCCGATGCTTCTCTTTTCGTTTACGCTAATGGATCTGTTTTACTCTACGTCTTGGTGTACGTTGATGATATTATTGTCACAGGAAATAACTCTCAAGCGGTTGCAAGTATGGTTACATGTTTTGCGGATCGTTTTGCTTTAACAGATCAAGGAGACATCAACTATTTTCTAGGCATTGAAGTTACAAGGACACCAAAGGGCCTCCATCTCATGCAGCGCAAGTATATACTTGATCTCTTAGCCAAAACCAAGATGCTTGATTCCAAAGTCGTCGCTACTCCGATGCAATCCTCCCCGAAACTCTCGATTCATTCTGGTACCGCTTTGGATGATGCGTCTGAATATCACATGGTCATTGGCAGTCTTCAGTATCTTTCCTTCACTCGCCCAGACATTTCTTTCGCCGTCAACAAATTGTCGCAGTTCACGCACCGTCCAACAACTGATCATTAGCAAGCTGCTAAGCGTGTCCTTCGATATCTTGCTGGGACGCCTACTCTAGGAATTCTCCTCTCGTCCCATACTAAGCTTCAGCTCCACGCTTTCTCCGATGCAGATTGGGCTGGTGATATCGACGACTACGTCTCCACCAATGCGTATGTTGTCTATCTAGGTAATCAACCGATTTCTTGGTCTTCCAAGAAGCAAACCAGTGTATCTCGTTCTTCAACAGAGGCTGAATACCGAGCCATTGCTAATGCTGCCTCCGAAGTGTGTTGGATTTGTAATTTACTCACTGATCTTCACATACCTCTTCCCATAGTTCCGGTAATATACTGTGATAATGTTGGTGCCACGTACCTAAGCGCCAACCCGGTCTTCCATTCTCGCATGAAACACATCGCTTTGGATTATCATTTTGTTCATGGTCACATTCAATAGGGAGCGCTTCGTGTTACTCATGTCTCCTCGAAAGACCAACTAGCTGATGCCTTGACGAAACCGTTACCGCGTACAAGCTTCATATCGGCATGTTCCAAGCTCGGAGTTACCAAGCTACCTCCTCCTTGAGGGAGTGTGTAGGGAAAGTCAAGATACGCTTTTAATATAATTGATATGTAATTACTCTCTATAACCTAGTGCAGCTCTTGTAATTCTATTATATATATCCTTGTAAATCATTCTCTAATAAATCATCCAGTTGACTAAACCTACAGGTACGACGATGGTGGCATCGCACAAACATATCCAGTTTTAGATGTCCCAGATATATTCCGTGCAGTTGGTAGGCAGGCCGGAATCATAAGAGAAGAAAACTGGTCTTCGTTCGAAGACTACAATTATGCACACATATATATTCTCTTACAATGCGACGAAGTTAGCCCATTTCTGTGGTACATATTATAATTACCAACTATGGATTGAGGTCAAAAGAGTTATTTTCGTACTTATATATGGTATGAAACATATATAACAAATGCATTTGTTATAACCACATTTTCTATTAGTGAATTCATTCGGTAAGTTAACGAGGCTTTCCCAAATGCATCCGCCGATGAGATTGAAAAACGTAAAGATCTACACTTTGCTAAATGGTTGAGGACTCAAATATATAAGTTAAACACAAAATTATATATATCTAGTTTCCATAAAAACCTATATGTACAATTTGTGTATATACTACTTTATTTACAATGTGTATACTGTATCTGCCAGGTTGATTATGGAGACACGTCATACCATGTAAGGTTTAGAGAGTTGATCCAAGGTCCGTTGGGGAAAGTTACGTCATCTCCAATGTATTTTACACGAGGTTATGTGTTTCATATGTTCGAACGTGGCAAAAATAGAGCAATTGCGAACTATGGTGTGGTAGTTCGAGCCGGGGACAAGGATTTTTATGGCATTATCCCAGACATTATTCAAGTGAAATTCTCTGGTTTGGTTAACTTAAAGTGCACCCTTTTAAAATGCAAGTGGTTTGATCCAGTTGTTGGGCGAGGGGTTCGAGTAGGAAAGTTTGGTGTCATCAATGCTAATGGATCGCGTTCTTATGCAAAGTATGATCCATTTGTCCTTGCATCACAAGCGGATCAAGTATGTTTCATTCCATATCCACGTGTCAGAAAAACAGGGATTCCATGGTTATCTGTGCTTAAAATAGCACTTAGAGGAATGATAGTTGAATCATACGACGCTCCTATGCAAAATGAAACGGTCGTGGATCTAACAACTCCAGAAGCAGATATAGACAACATCATTCTTATAGATCCGCAAAATCGAGAAGCTGAAATACTTGTGGATGCTAACGATGCAGAAAACCCTGAAGACGAGTTCGCAAACGAGAGTGGAGAAAGTACCAATGAGGATGACGACAACTCAAATCACGATTCAGAGTGAAGCATATATGATTGTTTTTATTTCATTTGTTTTTATTTTTCGAATTCGTGTGATTGTTATCGTTTTATGTGATTGTTATCGTTATATGTGATTATCGAATTCATGTGTTTATTATCGTTATATGTTGTGAACATAAAATCTTTATGCAGTAACATGTGATGAACACAAAATCGCGTGACCATAAAATCGCGTGACCATAGGTTCGAACTCGGGCTCACTATGCAGTAACATGTGCTGATTTTACCATTAGGCTACGAACAATTTCTGTTTGTTTTTAACATTCACTGATATTAAAAATTAGTTTTTTTGTTAATGGTATTTTAATTATTCGAATGGAAGATCATCTATAAACAAAACATTAGTTTTAATATTATTATATAACATTACACATATAAAAATATTACATTACACACAAAATATTACATTAATTAGAAAATAGGAAATATTACAGATTAGAACATTATTATAAACTCGTACTATGAATACTAGGAAAATATTAAACATTAAAGCAACATAAAGACTTAATTAAGCTTATTCTTAACCATTGACGGGTCGGATGTAACTGTTTCATATTCGTACCCAGTAGTTCCTTCATCTTCCTCTTTGATAGTAGATACTTCGGTTGGTTCGTATTCGGCAATCATCGAATTAGCACCAATTATTTGTTTGGAAAAGGAATTCAGTTTATAATTATCAATAAAAATTTAGAAATTTATGAAAAATCTACCTTAACAATGTTACGCTCTGTGATGTTGAGGTACTTAGAGTTCCTGTTCAAACGGCACACGGTAACATTCTGGAGAATGACCACCGCACCTACAACAGTGGCGAGTTTGTACTCGTCATTTTTGAAGATGTTATGGTGCATGATTCCCTCAATTTTTCGTGTAACACCCGCATTTTTTTTTTAATAAATAATTAAATAATTAGTCTGGATTAAATGATCCTATAAACATTTAATCCTCAACGACTAAATCAGGGTGAACAATACGCGGAAAACACAACCAATAAGAATTCCAAATCAATTCCAATAAATAATAAAACATTATTCCAACCATATAAATCCAGTAACAATTCCAGAATTTTATATTTAATCTAAAAATTCTAGCAACCTAAACCAGATTCAACAACATAATCACAGTCCCTTCCTCAAGAACATGAGAATCATCACCTTCTCTCTCAATTTTCTATCTCTCTCACGTTTTCTCCATAAAAACACGGCTACTCGACAAGCAGCGGTTATAAACAAGCCTTTAGGGTTTCCCTTAACCCAAACCGAACAAAACCGCAATTAAAAATCAATTCATCCCGGTTCTGAAATGATGGTGTCGATCGACACTATCACTGGTGTCGATCGACACCCACAGAAAATCACTATTTATGGGTTGCGGTCGTTACAATTCTCCCCCACTAACAATGGATTCGTCCTCGAATCCGCACAAATCCGTCTACCAAAGACCAAACTTCCGGCCCACCGGCCAACATCGCTCAAGACCAACACTATGATCTCAGAGACTCTTATCCAGTCTCATGACCACATTCGACCTCGAATCCCAATACAACTGCCCACTAGACCATCACACTGATCCTACCTGGTCAAACTCAATCCGAGGTCCAAACCCGATCTCTAAGATCCAAACACGATCCTCGAGACCCATTTCTAGTCCTATGCTCACTCACGTTATCATACATCGATTACTTTGAGCTCAAACCAAACCGTTCACACTCTTAGGACGCATCCTTCAAGTCAACGACATCTGGAAAATACACCCCCGTGAGAGAACACACATCAATCGCTCTATTCTGGAGGACTCGCACCTCTGCGAAAGATCACAAAGCAATCGCACTCGACTGAGCTATTCGGGACCAACATTCTTAAAGTAATCGATCTTTAAATGTCTCAGAGCATCCATTGACTAGAACTACCTCACATGGACTAATGTACGATATTCCCAACCCGAATATCCATAATAATTAGAAATCACATCTTATTAAACATGGGAAATAAATAAGGAAACTCCATTTTATTAATTCCCAAGATGTCAATCGTTACGACGAATGAAAACACAAGCTCGACACAGAACAACACTGGCACACGAGCCAAACCGAAACTAGGACCACAAAGAAAGCTAAGCTCAACGGCGACCTGCTTGTCGAACCACTTCCTGAACTTCAACTTCATCTTTGCCTCTGGCTCCCAAGTCTCCTCCTGGCAACCGCCACAATCCCATAAAATCTGCAACAACCGAATCTTCTTGTGACGCAAAACCTTGATACTCCTCTAGAGAATCCTCATAGAAAATGCTGGAACCGATAAATCAGGCTTCTGATCCTCAAAATCTTAGCCTCCAACTCCTCTGAATCATGCAGTCACTTCCTCCACCATGAAACTTGAAACACCTTATGAAATACCTTCAAAGATCGGGGGTTACTCAAGCCGATAACAAAGAAAATATGAGGCAATCCTTCCCATAAGTCTCCAAATGTATAATCGTTATAACGAACAAAAATACAATAATCAAAACAAAAATACCGGCACAAGGCCCAAACTAAACTTTAGCTTCACCCTACTCTAAACAGCTTAAACCCGCACAGCTCCTAACCCGGGATATACATAATGTAGCGTTCCTAATCCTGACCAGGTCTGACCAATTGGACGTGCAACAATCAAACAAAAACATGCACTACCAGCTGTAGGCCCAGAATTAGATTGATCGATTGTGCGATAATTAAAAGAGAACATACACAACCAAGCCGCTACACCCGATAACCCGGTCATAACAACCAAATAAAAAGAAATACCCTTGAGGTCTGTATCCCGTCTCATGCTTATGTCACGGTCAACCATTGATTACTCATACTTATACCGTCATCATCAACTTTTACGACGTCTCCTTCGAGGTAACGATGTCGATGCCACTCCAATCTCAGGACGTCTCCCTCAAGCTCTGGATCTATATAGGAAGGACATTTCCTTTAGATTAATCAATTCTTACGTGTACAAGCATCTGAAACTATGGTTACTTCCCTTGGTATTAATCTGATATTTCATACTCCAAAACATATCTCCACCCTAACCGAACACTTGGCTAACACAACCAATCTTCTTAAAGGTCCATACTTACACTTCAAAGCATATCACGAATCCTATACTCCAATGCATATCGCTGATATCTATTGCTCTTAACTTATTTCACACTCTGACACTCATAGGACGCATTCTATGAGCCATCAGATCAACACCATGACACTCGCAGGATGCATCCTAGGAGCTATCAGGCAATATACCGCTCGCACTCTCGGGATGCATCCCTCGAGCCAACGATATCTAGAGAACGCATCTCCCAAAAATATACCGCTCGCACTCTCGGGATGCATCCCTCGAGCCAGCAATATTTGGAGAACGCATCTCCCAAACGAAGAAGCTATTCGAGAGCAATAGATACCAACACCTTAACATTGAGATTAAAACTGATATGCAGGACCAAAAACACTTATGACGCCTCAGCGTACACATTCCACGGCATACATATTCGTCTATGCGCCTCAACGTCCCTTTCAAAAAGACTTGAAACACTGAACCAACTGCCATGGTACATCCATCATACCTGATCCTCCTCGAGAGCCGCAAAAATTTACCCAAATGATCTACCTGATCAGCTGCCCCACGTAGGGACTCCTGCGAAAGTAGCACAATCAACGATGTGCTAGAACCGCTTACTAACTTTGATCCAATTCTGAAACTTCAATTACAACAATACGTGACCAGGGAAAAAGAAATCACCTCCCACTGCCACAATTTACTCTTGCTCGAAAACAAAACACCCACCTTTATTCCAGAAACCTTTCCAGAATCAATCTCCGCTACGTGCATGATCCTCAGGACCTCCCGAACACACTAGGACATCATCAAAACCCCAAACCACCAAGACGTCAAAGTACTCACGTGATACGCCGCTCCTCAGCCTCACGAACTCCGCCAGTGTCCTTGGTAACTTAATCAACCACTTATGGTTAAACGCCCACACAATGATTTGTCAAAAATAACCACTTGATCAACAACACACATGCTCTTTCCTCATCCTTAGAGGCTCACCTCTAATATTACATGACCCAAGCCCAAGTCACTTTCCGTAATTCTGACACTTAGTGTCCACTGAGAGTTCCTCCACTCTCTCTCCGCTATCAAAGTTCAACCCCTGATTTAGCCTGACCAGCGATACTTTGGCTCAGCACTCGAGCCCCTCGAACCGTCTATCATAGACTATACTCTTGACCTATCCAATCAACCTTGCTCGAGATCTCTACTCGATTCTTATAATCTGCCCATCATGGGCCAAAAACCCTGATGCCTCCTGATCAGCCTCACTCGAAACCAACACCCGAGTCTCATATAAGTGTCTCCTCAAGACCACAAGCAACACCCGTAACCTGACCCAAACCGGTCAAAACTATCCGAGATCATAACACACGATCTCCGAGGCTCTAGTTCAGTCTCATGTTTATACGCCCGTTTCTAGACATATATTATTCTTAATTCATTCCACACTATTCTCACTCGCAGGACGCATCCCTTGAGCTATCGGTGTCACACCACTCCCACTCGCAGGACGCATCCATTGAGCTATCGGTGTCTCGTGTCCCTTCCACTCTTAGGATGCATCCTTTGAGCTCTGGGTACACAGGGGAACTAATCATCCCCTCGAGAGAACTAATCATCCCTCGATACTCGCAATGGGAACTAATCATCCTAGAGAGTATACAGGAGAACTAATCATCTCCTCTGAGGAACTAATCATCCTCGCTGAAGAACTAATCATCTCCAGATAAAAATGAATGAGTTATTCGGAGCCGCAGCCCCTAGAGTAATAAATTCCAAAACGTCTATAAACATCTACCGACCAAACTACCTCATGTGGCCAAAAGTCGTTACTCCCAGAACCAGAATATCTCCGCCACGTTACCCACACCGGTCATCGCAACACACGGAACATATAAGAACTTATCTTATAAGATACAGAGATAAATAAGGAACACTCCATCTTATAAATCTCAAAAATGAATAACGTTCATCACCGACGAAAATACTAACAAAAATTCCAAAACACCATGGCCAAAACTAGAACTCAAAAACTGGAACCAAACCAAATAGAAAGAACTCTGCTCAATCTTAGACCTGCTCGCCAAGGTTCTCGATTGCAGCAAGTGCCTCCACTAACTCCGCCCTCGAGGCATACCTGTAAGCTCTGTCGGGCGTCTTCAGCCCAATCCGAAGTCCACCCACAAACTTGCCCGTCTGGGACCGCTCCTCATACATGCCACTACTCGCATAGACCACTAGCCTACTGAACTCAGCATCATACTCACGCACAAATCGGTTGCCCTGAACCAGACTCTGGAACTGCAACTCCAACCGATCCACTGCTTCTTGAGGAAATACTTGGCATTAAACTCGCCCAAGAATTTTCCCCAAGTCCATAATGTTCGCCTTTTCTTGGCCTGAACACCGGCCCACCAGAGATGAGCATTGCCTTCCAAGAACTCAACCGCTATATCAACACGATACTCTTCAGGACATTTGAGAGAACGAATTCTTCGCTCTACCTTCAATCTCTACTCAATGGCTTCCTCTGGCCCCCTTCCACCAAAGAAGGACAAGGGCCCCATGAACTGCAACTCATTGGACATCGCCAGATACTGCTCCCTCGGGGTCTCTACTGGAGCATGCACTGGTACCCCACCCGGTAACCGCTCCAAAATCAGCGCAAGCGTCTTCACCAAACAATCCTCCGGATCTTGAACTCTGCCTATAGCAATACCCGCACCTGGGCCTCTTGCCACACCAGTAGCTCCGGTACTAACTCTGGCACCGGTAGTACTGTTTGACACGCTGACATAGACTACTGAATCCTCCTGATACGTCGGCGAAACCGCCACCTGCTCCGATGACTCACTCTGAGTCACCCTCTCGAACAACGTAGTCACACGACCCCGACTACGACCTCGGTCTCCACGACCTCTAGCTTTACATCTACGGCCACCAACTCTACCACGGCCTCTTGGAACTCTAGTCATCGCACAGTGTACTTACCAAAAGTACATTCTAAGATACTAGAATTCACAAAATAAAGATCAGACAATCACATACCGTGGAATCTCTTTGAAGGCTCGAAGAGGATGATCTAAGACTCTACAACTCACAGATTAACTAACTACTCATTGTCAATTCAACAACAATCTTAATCAACTAATTACTAACAGCCCTAGAACCGTAAGGGCTCTGATACCAAAATGTAACACCCGCATTTTTTTTTTAATAAATAATTAAATAATTAGTCCGGATTAAATGATCCCATAAATATTTAATCCTCAACGACTAAATCAGGGTGAACAATACGCGGAAAACACAACCAATAAGAATTCCAAATTAATTCCAATAAATAATAAAACATTATTCCAACCATATAAATCCAGTAACTATTCCAGAATTTCATATTTAATCTAAAAATTCTAGCAACCTAAACCAGATTCAACAACATAATCACAGTACATAATCTAGAGATCCTAATCATCCTCCGTCCTTGCCTTGATTCCACGAGCACACTTTATCTTTACCTGCAACTCAAAAGGAAAAAGGGAGTTGCGTGAGTATTATCACAAATACTCAGTGGAGCGGTCATCCCGCCAACAGGTTAAACGCATAATACAAATATCACATTAATAAACCGTTTAAACACAATATCAATTTACAGTTACAAAGAAAAAAAATACATAACTCATCAAATTACAAACATGTGTCGATCGACACACCACCATGGTGTCGATCGACACACCTCCATGGTGTCGATCGACACTCACTATAATCGAACATGAACCTTTATCGAGGTGTGGATTGACACAACCTCTAGGTGTCGATCGACGCCTCGGGCATAAACCAGAATCCGAGCCTATCCTCACGCGGCTCGATTCGGAATTTCAACGATTATCAATATCAATCACGACACGATCATTCATCATCTAAAACATAAATCATCACAATCATTGAACAAATAACCACGAATCACCAAAATGTAACAAAGAACATTCGAATCCTACGAGAAACCCGCGATCACGCACTCACCTTCGCGAATGACAAGATTACGGATTGAAACAGTGAAGAACACAGCCTCTATAAAGCTAGAAAGCTACAAACTAACTCTTCTCTATCACCTATAACTCCTCAACAAGATTTTTCCCAAATCGAATCAGAATTCTGAAATAAAATAGAACAACACACTAACTTCGAAGGACCATAAAACATGGAGTTTACCTTGGAATCATGTTATAAAACATGATTCCGAAAGTAGACTCAAAGAGCTTTCCAACGACATAAGGGTCGTCGCCTAACTTGCTCTGACACTTTGGGAAAACTCCCTCGAAGTGGTTTGATCCCAGACCCAATTATGCATAGACATCACTCACGAAAACACAAATATCTCTTAGCATACAGAACCAATTGACAAACCGATTTTCCTCACGGCTAACAAAGAGATAGACGAACTTACCCATAAAATTTCCCAATGATCAGAAATGATTTGATCATCCGATCCTCATTTCCAATACAAGGCAACAAAACTGCCTGATTTCGCAAAACAATCCCTTCCTCAAGAACACGAGAATCATCACCTTCTCTCTCAATTTTCCATCTCTCTCACGTTTTCTCCATAAAAACACGGCTACTCGACCAGCAACGCTTATAAACGAGCCTTTAGGGTTTCCCTTAACCCAAACCGAACAAAACCGCAATTAAAAATCAATTCATCCCGGTTCTGAAATGATGGTGTCGATCGACACTATCACTGGTGTCGATCGACACCCACAAAAAATCACTATTTATGGGTTGCGGTCGTTACATTTCGTGACGGATCCTTTAAGATTACTAGCAGATCTCCCTGCCCGTTGGGGGTCATACTGGAGAGCATAGCCACAATCTGGAAATGAGATACAATTTACTTGTCAGATAAATTGTATCTATAAATGGATATAATATTTATCGACAACGTAAACCTTTTTCACTTTCACAAATTGTGAATACGTGGATTGAATTTCTGCAACCTGGGTCCAGAATGGTGTGCTCATGTTGTTATAAGAACCAACATTTATGAATGATAGAGTTAGTATTTGTCATCTTCAATCATTATTGTAATGGTAAAAGCATTAATTATATATATATATATATATATATACCTTCACGGATTATGTAATCGATAGTAGAAGTCCACCGAGGACTACTAAAATCCTGGTCGCCATGTAGTGGCTCATTGGTGACCTCACAAATAAAATCTTGTGTTGGACGTGTCTGAGAACTTTCACCTCGCAACACCTTTGCATCGTGAGACCTCTTGCGAAACAATCCTCGCCGTATGAGTTGGCCAGGTCCCGTTATTACAGGCGTTTGGTTTTGGGATCGTTGAGTTGGTTGGAGTGAAATTGTCGGTGAAGCATCAATAATATTTAATTAATCGTATGGAGGGCTTGAAGGAACAAGAGTTGTGTTTGGAGGGTTTTGAACGGAGGCTCGGTTTTGCATATAGTAATTCCATAGATCTCTGTTTGCCATTTCGAAATTGAATATATTTTTTTTAATGATTTTGTGTTGAATTACTCTGACTTATATAGGCAAAATACAGAGATATTTTAAGCTTAACGTGTCGATGTCTTTATAAGAAAAGAACTAAAAAAACGAAGCAATAAAGAAATCAATTCCGTGAATGACACTGTCGGCCACTTAATGTGGTTCACCTAATTTTTTAGCGTCGTTTAGAGACGACACAAAAAAAGACGCGAATTCGATGCAAAATCGACGCAAAGGAATTCGATGCTACTGCGATGCTAACATTCGATGCAAAATCGATGCTAAAATCTCCATTTAAATCTTTTAAAGATACGAAAATTCTATGGACACAAGTGTTTGGAACAAACCCCATATGACAACTCATTTAAATGGTTAGATGTGGCATACATCATTTAACGGCCAAGATCTATTATGCTAAAGCTGTTATAATAATTTTTTAAAATCTATAAATAGGTACTGGTTTCATTAGATTAGTATATCGAAAACACAAAACACCTAATATCAACCATGTCGAAAAGAATTCTATATCCATCCGAGGAAGAGAAGATAATAACTTCTTTCCTTGATATTCCAAAATACTCGTGGGAAACCGAGACTCAATGCGACGAATTCACTCAAGAGATACCCACTTACTCGTGGGAATTTGATATGTGCTCACCAACCCATAATGAAAATTCTACATCAACAATAGTTGCGGACAGCCAGTGCTTATCAAACATCCACCACATTCCTAAATTCTCGTAGGAAATTGAATCTCAGTGCGACGAATATACTTAACAGATACCCACATACTCGTGGGAATCTGATTCATGCTCTCCTGCCAATGTTGTGAGTCCCAAATTTGAAGATGGGTTCAGTTATTCAAAACACCAATATGATCAGCAGCCAGAATGTCCTGACTAGAAGCGGGTTGTCGATGAAGTTTTGTATAGGCAAATCGAAGACGGACAACCATCTCAATTGATTAAAAAGTCAGATACTTAAGGTGGAAGTACTTCAAATGAATGTAAGGATCACTACTACGATTATGAATTTGTCCAAAGTCCAGAAATCCCAAACTTAAATCTAGATGTTGATGCAATCAAAAGGGAATTTTGCGACGGATTTTTAGATTCTCCACCAAAGAAACAAAAGGGAAAGAAAAGTTTCTGGTTCTAACCGTTGTTTGGAGTGGATACATACATATATATGTACATATACATATATGTTTTAAAAATTAGTAGTATATTATGTACTTGTACCATAACCGTTGTATGTTTAATATTTTCAAGTGTCTAATGTACCTGTGAAAGAAGTCGTTTTTAAAATTATGTTTCATTATTTGTAATGTTTTATTGGAGTTGCATAATCAATATATCTCGTTGTAAGATTGTTATCCACACTAATTCATTCATGTTAGATTGATATTGAATTGTTGTGATTGTTATCGTTATATGTTGTAAACATATAATCTTTAAATGGGTTAAGATTGTTATCGTATATGTTGAGGTTTCTTTACCCTAATTCCTAAACGGAAAATTTGATTGATTTAGCGTCGAATTAGCGTCAGATCAAATGAATTCGACGCTAATTCGACGCTCATTTTGTTTAATAGCGTCGAATTAGCGTCAAATTCATGTTATTTCGATGCTAATTCTATGCTAAATTTTTTTTTTTTTTTTAAAGTTAATTTTATTTATTAGTAATGAATTATCAATACGTACATTTTGTTATAAATTTGTAAGGAAAAGGATTTAAGAAATATGTAGGAAATAGATTTTAGGAAATTTGTTATGAAAAAATTCAAGTGATTGTTATCGTTATATGTTGCGGTTTAGCGTCGCTAAATCAACGCTAACTTTGCATTGATTTAGCGTCGAACAAATAACGTCGAATATAGCGTCGAATTTTGCGGCAAATTTGGTGGGTAGATGACACATTTAACACGGGCTCACATACTTTTGTAGCATTCGATGCAAAATCGACGCAAAGGAGTTCGATGCTAATGCGATGCTACCATTCGATGCAAAATCAATGCAAAATTGATGCTTAAATCGCCTACATATAGCACCACCCTCAGAATTCATTTCGCAAGTGAAAAAAAAAAGTTATATTCCAAAATAAAAAATTTCTATATATACTCAATTCTCAAATCAAATTTACAAACATAAAAAATTTTAACCATAAAGTTCAAATATGTACAATATAAGAAAATCTAGATAGTGAATTGATTCCAAACGGTGGATTTAGCCCCATAATCTACTCCTTCCCTGATTTGGCATTCAGAGTACATTCTGAGGCTAAATCGGCTGTTTGTATCAAAGTTTTTGTCGAAACCAAACACTTATAACCATTAAATAGTATCATAATGGTGGATTATGGTACATAAAATTTCATATATTATATTGTAAATATAATTAAATAGATATGTAATATCGTAATGTTTAGGATTTAGGATTTATTTAACCTAAATCCTAAACACTAAAAAAATTGATTTAGCGTCGAATTAGCATCGAATCACATGAATTCGACGCAAACGTTGTAATATAGCATCGAACTCATGTGATTTGATGCTAATTCGACGCTAAATCATTTTGTTTATATGTTAATTATGTTTTATATATTAGTAATGAAATATCAATATGTACGTTTTGTTATAAATTTTTAAGGAAATGTGTTTAGGAAAGATGTAGGAATTATATTCTAGGAAATTTGATATGCAAAAATTCATGTGATTGTTATCGTTATATGTAGCGGGTTTAAAATCTTCTAACGATATCGAATGTTTTCGTATATGGTGCGATTTATTTAACCTAAATCCTAAACATAAAAAAAAATGATTTAGCGTCGAATTAGCATCAAATGTTATCTATATTCCAACATTTAATTGCGAACAGATTAGTATGTTTGTCTCATTTGAGGTTACAAATGCACGTAAGGAATTCTATTTGAAAAACTATATAGGTTTACATATATCATCATAACCATTTATGAACCAAATATGTAATTGCAAAATTCAAAATTTAAAATTATTTTGTTATATCAATTATTGAAATGGCTAAGATAGTTTTCGTACCAGTGGCGGATACCCTAAATCCCATACGTTAAATTTGTTTAAGGTAGCGTCGATTTAGCATCGAATTAGCATCGAATCACATGAGTTCGACGCTAATTCGATGCTATATTACAACGTTTGCGTCGAATTAGCGGCGAATTCATGTGATTCGATGCTAATTCGACGCTAAATCAAACAAATTTTACATTTATGGTTTAGGGTATAAAAAATAAAAGATTTAACGTCGACGATTCAGAGTGAAGCTCCAATGTTATCTATATTCCAACATTTAATTGCGAACAAATTAGTATGTTTGTCTCATTCGAGGTTACAAATGCATGTAAGGAATTCTATTTGAAAAACTATATAGGTTTACATATATAATCATAACAATTTGTGAACCAAATATGTAATTGAAAATTCAAAATTTAAAATTATGCTGTTATATCAATTATTGGATTGGCTAAGATAGTTTTCGTACCAGTGGTGGATACCCTAAACCCTAAACCCCAAACGTTAAATTTGTTTAAGGTAGCGTCGATTTAGCTTCGGATTAGCATCGATTCGATGCTAATTCGACGCTAAATGAACAAATTTTACGTTTGGGGTTTAGGGTTTAGGGCGTTAAACAGATCAAATTATATTGATCCGACGCAAATTCGACGCTATATTGAATTAATTTAATTAAAACACTGGCGGTAAACCGAAAAATTTTAAAATTTTGTATCTTAAACCAACGGCGGTAATCCGAATTAATTTGATTTCGCGTCGAATTAGCGTCGATTTGTGGTCAATTCGACGCTAATTCGACGCTAAATCAAATTAATTCGGATCGGTAAACATTAACTCTGGGTGGGGAATAGAAATTATATTTAAATGTAATCTGACGATAATCCGACGCTATTAGCGTCGAAATAGCGTCGGTTCACGAACTAAAAACAGAGACCGACGTCTTCTTCTCCGGTTTCTGCAACTCCTCTCCCTCACCTTTCTCTCTCCCCTGTCTCCTCTCTTTCTCTCTCCCCTCGCCGCCGTACCTTCCCTACGCCGGTCTCTCTCTCACGCCGCCTCTCTCTCCCTCTCCTCTCTCTCTCCTCTCTCTCTCTCCCTCACGTCTCCTCTCCTCCTCCTTAAAAACTTCTCCAGCCGCCGGATCTCCTTCCGCCCCGCCGCCGCCGCCGCCGGATCTTCTCCTCCTCCGGTTCTCCTTCCGACGCAATGGTACATATTGTTTTTATTTTTTTTTTGTTTTAAAATTGTTTATATAAATTTGTAATTTGAAATAAAATAGTTATGAAATTGATTTTAGAAATATGTAGTATATAGATTAGGATATAGATTAGTAATTTTAGAAATATTTGCAATTTTTTAATAAATTAGTTATGAAATTATATATAGTTGTAGTAATGATATGAAATTGATTTTAGAAAATGGTTTTATTTATTATAAAGTATATAGATTTTAGGAAATTTGATATAAAATAGATTTTAGGGTAAATGTAGGAAATAAATTTTAGGAAATGGAATTGAATTTAAATTTGATAAGTTATGGAATTGAATTTAGATTTTCTAAGTTGTAGATTTGAATTTAGATTTTATGAAATTTATTTATGTAATGTCAAATAAAACAAATTTAGGAGTTTTTTGGATGTTAAAATACTTTTTTTTAAACAAAAAACGAATTTACAAGTTATTTTTCGATAATATAAAATAATTTCATAAATGTTAAATTTATTTCAAAAATATAAAATTATTTCCTAAATATAAAATATCTAAATTTTTCCAAAAATTATTTCAGCACTATAAATTTATTTCTTAAATTTTAAATTTATATTTTACATTTTTAAATTTAATAAATTTGTTTTATTTTATAGGGTGATCGACGTCATCCTCCTTCATACGGCGAGTTATTTGGCGAGGATGCTTCGATTCCCGGATCCGATGGTCGTCGCGGATCCGGATCAGGATCGGGGTCGGGTTCGCAGGCTGCGAACTATTGTCCACGAGCTCCGCCACAGGCTCCGCCGCGAGCTCCGCTCCAACCTCCGCTACGAGCTCCGCCACCGCCCCAGCCAGAGCCTCATCCAGAGCCAGAACAAGGTGAAGATGATCATCCCGATGACCACAATGAGCCCCCTCCACCGCCAAACGCGCCTCTTATGATGCGGATTTCTGAGCTTCTCCGCCAACCTGGACATAAGACATGGCTTACGATTATCCATCCGTTGAGGCCTCGTGGTACATAATGGTATGTTTTAATTTTTTCAATATTACTAATTAAATTTGTTTTGTGTAATTAATTTTTAATTACAAGTTATAATTAAATTATTAACATTCTAATATTTTGTTTAATAGGTTTACGGATAACAAGGTTGCGCGTTCGGTCACCAAGGCAATCAAGGCCCACTTCACTATGGCCCATCCTAATTGGAGCATGACGCCGCAGAATGTTCGGGATATTTGGTTCGAGTCATGGGCGGTAAGTCATTTTATATTATTTAATTTTATTTATTAAATTCTTTGATTATAAATATATTCATAACATTATTCGTATTTTTGTAACAAGGGTCGCATTGGGAGGAAGCTCATACTTTCGAAGTGCAAGCGGCGTTCAAGCAGAAGCCCCTAAGGCGTCTCAACGGTTACGTCACCAACTTGAAGAAAGCGTGGGGCAAGAAAGGCGATGAGGCGAAGCCGCTCGGGATGGATCCTGATGTTTGGTCTGGTCTAGTGCAATATTGGGAGGATCCCAAATCGGTGATTAGATCGGGGAAGTGTTCTGCATCCCGTCTCACGCCGGTGGCCGAAGGAGATGTACCTTCAAAGCATTGTGCGGGTCAATCTTCATACGCCACAGTACGACTGGAAATGGTAATATTTGTATAAATTTAATTTATTTGATTATTTATATTTTAAATATTTATTTATTATATATTTCATTTTTATCTCTGTTTATTTTTGTTTAACAGGCTGATGGCGGTGAGCTTCCTCCGATGGTTAGAGTGATGGAGAAAACTCATCGGAGGAAGGATGGGACGTTTGTGACCGCTCAAGCAGAACAAATGTTCAACGCGTACAATGCACGACTGGAAGAGCTAGATGAGTCTGTCCAAATTACGATGGGTCTGGAAGATTTCGATAGACTTTACGAGGAGGTAATTTATTGGGTTTTTATTTTATATTATAACGTATTTTTAATTATTATTTTATTGTATAACACTTTTATTTTTTAGGTTGCACCGAAGAAGAAATAACGAACGATGGGTGTTGGATCCATCAAAGATGTCCCGGCAGCTTGTTCGTCTTCTCAATATTCTTACTCGCCGAGTTTGTCGTCTCAGCCGCGTGTGACCGCTGAGTTGCAAGCTGCTAAAGCTGAGATTACGGAGCTAAAGACCCATGTCTCGTCATTGAGTAGTCTCTTTGACATCATTGTAGTGGATAACCCGACATTAGCCACTGCCTTGCAAGAATTGAATCGTCCTCCACCGCCTCCTACACCTCCCGGTGCAACGAATTCCACCAAGAGTTCGAAGATATCGTGAACCTAAGGACCCAACAACCGCCGTCGAATTAGCGTATTAATTTCATTTAAAACGGATAATTTTATTTTGTATCGGATAATTTTTAATTTTTATTATAATAATTTTTAATTTATAATAATTTTGTATAATAAATTTTTTTAAAAAAAATGTTATCATTCGACGCTAAATCGATGCTTATGTAGCGTCGAATTAGCGTCGACACCTGATTCAATCGAGGCTAGTTCGACGCTAAATTAGTGTCGAATGCATCAGGTGGCGACGATGATTCGACGCTACATAAGCATCGATTTAGCATCGCATGAATCAGGTGTCGACGGTAATCCGACGCTAATTTAGCATCGAATTACCATCGATTTAGCATCCATTTAGCATCGAAATGTTTCGATGCTACTTCGACGCTACAGTAGCGTCGAATTAGCGTCGACATATTGTGTCGGAGTAGCGTCGAACATCCGACGCTAAATTATGATTGAATTAGCGTCGAACTTGATTTGTCGAAAAGTTATTCGATGCTAAATCGGCGCTAAGAGGTTTTAGCGTCGAAATATGCCGACGCTAAATCAGTGTTTTCTTGTAGTGAATGTTTTATCTTGTAGATCCTTGTTTTGTTTATTCTAGCTACCACAAAAAACTTCAATGTTTAACCTATCTTACTACAATTCTATTTTTTGGGTTTTACAAAATAAAATTAGAATAAATATGCCTTTAGCTTTTCCAAAAAATGGGATGCCCGAAGCAAAGGTTTTTTTTTACTACACTGAGGCACGGCCCCTATATCCCTTGTTAATTTGTTTAGGTTCCACGAGTTAAGCTTCACTATAAATCTAACTAGGGAAGTACTTAGTTGAAGACAAAGCCTCCATTTCGACTTGAACAATAAACATACCATTCACAACTAAACCCTTTGATGAATCTCTCAGATTAGAAAGAGGAACGAGATCAGTAAATCCCCACCCGGGAAACTGAGGACTGAACCAAAACCGAAAAAGATTTGCCTTCTTGGGCGGCAAAACCATTTCGAAAAACTTGTAAATTCTTGATCAATGTGTGAAAGCTTATAACGACCCTTTTTTTTGGTGTGAGAGGGGGGCAAAGTCCCAATATTTATTAAAAAGGAAGAGAAAATTTACACACGGCCTCGTCGTGAAGTCGAAACTCTCCAACTATCCTCTAACAATATCGGATCAACATCATCCGCAGTAGAATCAAATAAATGAAAACCTAAAGGCAAAGAGAACACATAGTTAGCTAATCCATCAGCAAGGCGATTAGCTTCCCTATACATGTGAGAAAAACGGACTATCCAGTCCCTTGAGATAAAGCCATGGCACAAGCGCACCAGGAACGACAGGGGATTCGAGTCACTAATCCCTGTCGTCAACAACAATTTCCGAATCCACCTCAACCTCCAATCTAGGGACTCGCCTATCCCAAGCAATACACAAACCGTAATAAACCCCCCCCCCCCCCCATAACTCAGCTAAGGGTGCGGAACAAATACCAATATTAAGCGCAAAACCTCCACACCAAGTCCCATCTCCATCTCTAATCACTCCACCTGCGGCTGCGAGACCCGGATTCCCCCTCGACGCCCCATCCGTATTAAGCTTCAACCAACCGGCTCGAGGAAGTGTCCAATGTATCAGCCTTTCCACCGTCCCTACTCTATTCCGTATGCTCACTCCAGCCGCAACGTAAGCTAAGGAAACCTCCCTCGCAATATCTTTCACAAACTTAACCCGGTACCGACACTTTCCGTTTACTCCAAACACATTTTCGCACCTCCATTTCCATCCCCTCCACACGGTGATAGCAAATAGAGTCGACCAAGTCGTATCCCCAAGCAATCTATCATCTCTAAGGTCACCATAAACCCATTCAAGAAGCGATTTTGTGAAAAACTCCCTCCTTTTCCTATGAGGCAACAACCGGTTCCAAATCCCTTCCATTGCAGGACAATCTCGAAAGATATGGACAATGGTCTCATCCCCACTCTTACATACTTGAAAAATTGCGGAATCACATAAATGCCGACGCCGACGCTCCACATTAGTCATAATCACTTGATTAACTCTCAACCAAAGAAATATTCAAACTCTTTCGGGCACAATCACTTTCCACACACAAGAATATAACTTTCCTAAATCTTGTCGGGGCGTAAGGTCACAGCATATGAAAGAGTATGCCAAACTCACTGTGAACTCTCCATTAGCAGATTCTCCCCAAGATAGTCGGTCACAAGCCCCCGTAACACTATCTAAAACCACCGATCTTAATTGCAAACAAACTCTCTCCGGTAAGATTGTTTCATTCTGGTTCAAAGCCCAACCACCACCATTCCTCCAAAGATCACAGACCCGAAGCTCCTCTACATCAGCTGGAACCTACCCGAGAGCCAACTCCATTAGCGGTATCCGCAATAACCACTTATCCAACCAAAACCGAGTCACTCTGCCATCTCCTATCACCCATGATATTCTCGAATAATGGCCTCTCTTAAACCCACACACACTGCGCCACGTCAAAGACCATGTGCCTTTAGAGCATAACCAAGAAAAAAATCATGGATCTCTTTGACTTTATACTTACTCTGAAACACTCGTGCCCAGAGACTAACATGATCGTGAATAAGACGCCATCCCATTTAAGCAATGAGGGCTTTGTTCATATCTCCTGCTTCCTGTATACCAAGTCATCCCTCACTCTTCGACCTACACACCCTTCCCCAACTAACCAAATGCTGCTTTCTTCCTTCACTACTACTCCCCCATAAGAATGATCCTGACACTTTATCAAGCTGCGCTAAAGTTGATTTCGGTAAAGAAATTGTACTCATTGCGTGAATGGGGATAAAGGAGAGAACGGCTTTAGTTAGAGTCAATCTACCCGCAAAACTCAAACATCGCCCTTTCCAACCCGCCAAATGAGATGAAACTTTCTCTAGAATATCCCCGAACGTATCTTTATTAATCATTTTATGCAACACCGGCATACCAAGATACTTCCCCAAATCATTCGTTGATTTAATCCCACTCTCCTGACTAATTAATTTGCCCAAATCTCGGCTCACATTCTCCGAAAAAAGATCTTCGATTTCTCCAAACTAACCTTTTGCCCCGAAGCCTCACAAAAACTCTCCAAGACCCGACGAATGATCCTAATTTACGCCACCGAAGCTTCTGCAAAGAGAATCAAGTCATTGGCAAAGCAAATATGTGAAAGCTTTGGCCCTCCACGAGACAAATTTATAGGCTTCCATTCCTTGTTCACCACCGAATTATCAATGAGGTGACACAGCCGTTCCAAGCATAACACAAAAAAATACGGAGATAACGGATCCCCTTGTCTTAATACTCTCAAAGGTTTGAAGGGTTCAAATTTTTCACCATTCCACAAAAGATGCATCGACGGTCCTGTGACACATTTCATAATCCAATTATCCGAAAATCGAGCCTCTTTCAACGTGTCTTCCAAAAAATCTCAATGTATTCTGTCATACGCTTTCTCCAAATCTAATTTGAGCAACATCCAACCCTTTCAACCTTTCTTTTGTCGCATAGAATGCACCGCCTCCTGAACCACAACGATGTTATCTGAGCTTAGCCGTCCTGGAATGAAACTCGATTGAGTCGGTCCTATCAAAGTCGGCATTACGCTCTTCATACGTAGAACCATTGCATTTGTAATGCTCTTAAATAAAACATTACATAAGCTAATCGGCCTAAATTGCGTTATTTGCTCCGGTCTACCAACTTTAGGAATTAACACCACCAATGCATCATTCATCCCCTCTGGTAATTGACTTGTCGTAAAAAACTTAAGCTCAAAACGCTTAACCGAATCACGAACCACGTCCCAACATTTTTTATAGAAAACTGGTTGAAACACGTCCGGTCCCGGAGCTTTAAATTGTCCCATACTCCTAATTGCGATTTCAACATCCGTTGCACAAACGGGTCAATCATCTTCTTCCTTTCCTCATGAGATAAAACCGTGAACCCCTTTTGTGGCAACCGTCGCATAATCGGATTCACATCCTCCATAGAGTACAATCTCTTGTAATAATTTACCGCCAAATTCTCTAATTCCACTTAATCCGAAACCCACTGCCCATCACTATCCTTCAAAACCTCAATCATGTTTCTACGTCGTCTAATGATAGTCGATGTATGAAAGTAGCTCGTATTCCGATCCCCGAGAGCTATGTACTTTTCTCTTGATTCCTGAAACCAAATCAATTCTTCTTGTTCTGGCACAACCTCAAATTCCTTCAATAACAAGGCTTCCTTATTCAACAAGTAATCAGTTTGGTTGACTTCTAACGAATCTTGAACCTCCTTAATCTCCTTCATTAAGCCCTCTTTCCGTTTCTGAACACCACCAAACACCTCTTTGTTCCACCTAATAAGTTTCTCCCTTAACCCTCTTACGGCCTGCGGCGTTGTCAGGTTCTCGCGCCAAGAATTCTTCAACATATCCTTGAAACTCGCATGTTGAATCCATGCTGCCTCAAACCTAAAGGGTCTCCATCTCGGGTCCCCATTACACATCGGAGAAAGTTGCACTCGGAGGGGAGTATGATTTGAAGCTAAAAGTGGGAGATGCGTCACCATTGCTTCCTGCCATTTTAATCTAGCATTCGCATTCACAAAAACTCGGTCAAGTCTTTTAGCAATATATGTAGACTCCATTCTTCCACGTCTACAAGTATATTTTGCACCTTTAAAACCCAAATCAATCAACGATGATTGGTTCACCCACTCTCCAAAAGCTAACGAGTCCGGTGACAAACGACCATTGCCGCCAGTACGTTCATCAAGACGGAGAATTGTATTGAAATCTCCTCCTACAAATAATGGCTCGGAAATACCTTGAATGATCTCTCCAAGCTTCTCCCATATATGACGACTCACCCTCGGAGCCGCATACACCACCACTAAATGAATACTATCCAAACCGTCGCCCACTTTGGTATGAATAAACTGATCTGAATACTCTAAATTTGCGACATTGCCGACACCGGATTTCCATAATAACCATAACCACCACTTTGACCCACTGCATCCACCCGATAAAAGTTATCAAATCCCAGACTTTGACAAATTTTTCTCGCTCTATCACCCCCTGCGTGAGTTTCGAATAAAGCAAGAACATCCGTGTTAAATTTCTTTAACAAATACCGTATCGAACGACGGAAATTGGGTTTATTTGCCTCCCGGCAATTCCATAAGAGAAGATTCATCATAATAACTTCGTATATGCTCAAACGAACTACTGGGGCAAGCTGTTATGAAACCACTACCTCCATCTCACTCTCCGATGAAGTCCCCTGCTCAATATGTTGCTCCTTCGTGTTCTTCCGTAAAACCTCCAAAATTATTGTCTCGACCTTTTCCAAAACCTCCTGATTACCTTGAGTTAATATATTCCGCTCATCACCTTCCTTTATCCCATGACCAACACTACCTCCTGTTCGACCCACTCCTTCCTTCTCTACTCTAAGTCGTTTCCCCGACCCTGAGAGCTCAAAATCTGAATTAATTGGACCGAAAACAAGACCTCCTGTTGGTCTGCTCTGTTTAGTTCTCGGTTTGGGCCCATTAAGCATAATAGGCCTCGAATTCCCAGTTCGCTTACTTTTGAAAATCCCTTTTGTTCCATTTATTTGGGGCACCAAATCCCCTTCAAATCTTCCCTCTTACGACCCATGGCATGACACATTTGCGCTTATGCTTGGCTAACTTTAAGGCCGGTTTATTTGAAAAGCTAAAAAAAATGAATTAAAGCCTTTAAGTGGTTGTGAAGACATAGGTCCGTTAATGTGTTTTATTAAGTTGAAGCCCAGAATTTAAGTTGTAAACTCTAACTCTAGAAGTGTGTCTCCACTTCTTTATATACGGGAGGGCGTGGGAGGGTTTACTTAAGTTTGTCGGCAAAATTAAGTGATGTTTACAAAAAATTACTTGTAAAGATCGTGACAACGGTTTTGATCAAAGATCGGTTTACGCGAATATCTATGCTCTGATGATAAATGCAAAGAACAGAGACATAGAGGTTGGGGTAAGAAGGAGTTTTCCTTGGGTTTTATGGTATCTATGGAAAAACAGAAATGCGTTCATTATTGAGGGCAAATCCTTTGTAGCTACCGATACTGTGAGGAAGATTGAAGAAGAGTGCGAGAATTAGTTTTTGGCTCTAGCTAGTGTTAACTCTACTGATAATGGAACAAGAGAAACAAAGCAAAGAGAAAATGTTGTTTGGAAACCTCCTGATGATCATTGGGTAAAGTGTAACATTGGTTTGTCTTGGGATAAGAATTCAAGAACGGCAGGTCTGGCGTGGGTGTTATGGGACAGAAACAGATCAGTTGGAATGCATAGTAGGAAAAATGTCCCCAACATAGAAACTAAAAGCGAGGCGGAATTGTTAAGTGTGGTTTGGGCTGTGGAAAGTATGTGTAGTCATCACATCAACAAGGTTATTTTGGCAACCGAAGCTGTTGATTTAGTAGGAGTGATGAACCGTCCACAAGCTTGGCCATCCTTTCATTTTCAGTTAAGCGAAATTATAATCAAACTGCAAGGAATAGCTAATTGGAGGTTTGAAATAGCACATAGAGCTTCAAACAGAGGAGCGTTTCTCATAGCACAAAGCATCATTTCCGGATTGAGATATCAATCCTATGTGGCAATAGGTTATCCTAGCTGGTTGACCTACATAGTTGTTGTTGAGAAGGGTTTTTCCTCTGTCTGATTCGTTTGGGATGATTTGAGTTGGTAGGTATTCCCACTTTTGTTAATGGTATGGGAACCTATTGCTTATTAGATCTATTATATTATGAGAGAGGTAACTATGCACCAGAATGAAAGTTGAGTTTTTTATTACATAGATTTTTTTTGTTGTCTTTATATTTTATTTTTTCGTTGATAGATTTGATATTCATTTTTGTGTTGTCTTTAAACATTTTCTTTGTAATGGATATAGTGTATATATTGTTTTATGATTAATTAGAGTTGATAACTATTATTATAATGAGTTTAGATGATACTAATTTATTTTCGTTGTTATCTATTCCTAACTTTGTTTCTTATGAATACCATCTTTCGGTTTCGAATCCGAAACAATCGTAGCATCTCCATATAAATGATGTATTTTGATATTGACGAATTGTTTTGGATTGTTTTGATATGCTTTTATGGGTTTGTGTAGGGCAAGTTTGTTGTCGTGGCTACTATTGAGTCTATTAGATCCCGAACCAATTGGTATTATATTGTCTCTGCTGTTTGCAAGAATACAGTACTTCTTATGCCGGAGGAATCTGATGATAATGATGATCCCATGATTGTTTTCCTAAATGCCAGTTGTTCGTGATTTCATTGCTCGGTAAGTTTTTTTAAATAAATTATAATCTGTCTAATGTTTATGACTACATATATATATCTTTGATTTAGTTAGTTGTGATTAAATGTTAGATTTTATCAATTTAGTCATCTCCTTTCACTCAATCTCTATGATTCGTCTGGGAGTTCTTTATTATTTTGTTTGTTTTTAAATGGATATATTCTGTGTTTTCCCCCTAATTTATATTAAAATTTGTTGATATTCATTATTAATATTAAATTTAGATCATAATAAATCTATTTTCATTGTTATCTATCCCTCTATTTTTTATTATATATACTTCCTCTTATTTGAGATTCTAAACAGATTATAGTCTCTATCAAAAGGTAATAGTTTTGCGTGTTAGTTCTCGAGTTTTAATTATTTTTGAAATTTTGTTTGGACCTCTTCTAATTGTTTATGTTTATTTATTATTCATAATTGTTTTTTAAATTGGTGCTTTCTTCGTCTTACTAAACAAGGCACACAAAAAACAGATATGTTTTAAAAATTATTTTAGTATTACTCAACTACTTGTAACAATTCTAACAATTTGTATCATCTGATAGTTTGCAATATGGTCATTGATAGCAATTATCACTCTCTGCTTCACAGGTTTGGTAATTTTATTGTATAATATTAAAGCATTGGTGATATGGTACTACACCATGCTGATTTGAAACTAGCATAGATTGCACAATCTATAGAAACAAATTTAAATGAAGTAGAAGAATATAGCCACTACAATACAATCGATACGGTTATTTTCTATTTCCCTACTACGAAGAGCAATCAATTTACTTTTGTTTCATTGTTTAATTTCCTTTTGGTTTGTTCCCTTTAGGTATCTACAAGATTTGCTTCATACTTATGAAGCAAGAGCAGAAGCACAAACTACGGGAAAAGTGTTATGATCTTTTTAATGGCTTTTTTTTTACTTGGGTTAATTTGCAAAATAACCACACAAAAAATTATAACCCACAAACTAACCAAAAACCCTAATTTAAAGAGTTGACACTACAAGAAAACAGCGAGAAACCGACGAAAATATCCGTCGGAAGTCTGTCGGAATATGCGTTTTCCGACAGATTTCCGACGGATATGTCCGTCGTTTCTATCTTGTCGGAAATCCGTCACAAATTTCCGACGGATTTCCGACGGCAGTATTTCCGACAGAATTCCGACAGCTTGCCGGAGTCCGGCAACACGTCGGAATTCCGTCGGAAATACTGCCGTCGGAAATCCATCGGTTTTGTTTCCGACGGAATTCCGACGGGTTCCGATTACTTGTAAACCGTCGTCTTCAAACCTTCAATTTCGACGTCTTTTTGCTGCATCTGGGCTCTCAGGTCAGATGTCTCGCTGTAGTAACAAGAAGACCCCGATCATCCTGCATCGTTGGGAAGACCATAAATCCGCCATTTGCTCTGCGGAGCAACCTGCGGAACAAATTAAATTGTAAATGAAAAAGACTTGAAAACTATTTTAAATTTTACATACCTTTAAGACGAATTGGTTGATGATGTCGTCCGGGGCTTGGGTGAGGGGAGGGTTCCTTCGATGGATGGCTGAGACAGAATGTACTCGTCTTCCATTCTTCGGACCCTCTCCTGAATCTCCTTAGCTACCTGATCCTGGACGACACCATTCTTGTCGGTGTGTGTTGCTAGCAGATGTTCCAACTTGTTGGGTTCCCGACCCAACTCCTTAGCCTGCAGTTGTTAGATATTTATTTGATAATATAAATGTATAAAACTAAAAAAAAAATAATAAAAATCAAGACGTACATAAAAAACTTACCATATCCCTAGCCTTTGTCTTCTTGCTGGTAGCTCCAAGGTTGTGGGTGGCTAAACCCTTGCCCTTGCGCGTGCTGTTCCGGTTGCTAGAGTGATATGTAGAGCTCTCCTTGGTAGCCTCTAGTTGCCAATATGTGATGAACCCGTTCCACAACTCCGTCTTCTCTTTCATCTCCTTTGGCACCTCACCGTGTAGCCACTTATCCTTCCACTCGAACAGCTTCTTCGAGTAGTGCAGTCCTGCATAAGAGTCGAATTCCCTCCTGACCAGAGCGGTCAAGTGTGGTTCCCATCATCATTGTATTCATGATGTTGTCAAAGAAGTTCTTTTCAATATGCATCACATCGAGGTTGTGCCTTAATAAATGATCCTTCCAATACGGCAAATCCCAAAATATACTCTTCTTGTGCCAGTTGTGAGCTTCCCCTACACCACAAAGCGGTTCATGTCCATTACCCCCACAATTAAGAGTCCTCTCAGCACCAAAATCTCTCAACTGCTCCAATATAGTACGACCGTCTATCTCATCAATTGGAGCATCAAACACTTGTTTATTTTTCTTAAATAATCTTTTAGACCGATGATAGGGATGGCCGTCCGGTAGAAATCTTCTATGGCAATCAAACCAACATGGCTTTCTTCCATTCCTCAATTGGAAAGCGTCAGTGTTGTCTTGGCAAAACGGGCACGATAATCTTCCATGAGTAGTCCATCCAGATAGCATACCGTATGCTGGGAAATCGCTAATAGTCCACATAAGGACCGCACGCATCAGAAAATTCTGCTTCCGTGAAACATCAAACGCTTCGACACCGTGACTCCATAGCATTTGTAACTCATAAATCAATGGCTGGAGGAATACATCAAGTGATCTCTTCGGATGCTCAGGGCCGGGAATAAGAACGGAGAGGAATAAAAACTCTCGACGCATGCACATACCAGGGGGCAAATTGTACGGTGTTACGATTACGGGCCACAAAGAATACTGTCTTCCATGCTTCCCAAATGGGTTGAAACCATCCGTACTTAACCCGAGGTACATATTTCTTGACTCGTATGCAAAATCCGGATACAACATTTGAAAATGTTTCCACGCTTTTGCATCTGAAGGATGTGTAATCTCTCCATCTTGACGATGCTCTGCATGCAATCTCATTTGTTCTGCCGTTTGCGCAGATTGATATAACCTCTTCAACCTCGCTGTCAATGGTAAGTACCACATACGTTTATATGGAATTGAAACTCTACCACCAGTTTCCTGATACCGTGGTTTACGACAAAATTTACATCTTCTCCGGTCTTCGTTTTTTCTCCAATATAGCATACAGTTGTCAATGCATACATCTATCACCTGATACGGCATACCAAGACCAGCTATAAGTTTATGTATCTCGTAGTATGATGCAGGTGCCTGATTATCTTCAGGCAAAATATCTTTCACAAAATCTGCTATCACATCAACACAGTCTTTCGCCAAATTGAAGTTCGTCTTAATGGTCATCAGTCTACTAGCAGTTGATAAAGGTGAATGTCTGTCTCGACACCCATGATATAAGGGCTGCTTCCCTGCGTCTAACATATCAAAAAATCTTCTAGATTCTTCATTTGGTTCTTCTACTCTATCCTCCCCTATTACGATCGATGGCAAATTCTCTCTAAACGCATCATGAACCATCTCAGCGGTACCTACACCAAAATCTACTTCCGTTCTATGTTCGCCAAAGCTATCCGTTCTATGTTCACCTAAGTTATCCGTTCTATGTTCGCCTAAGCTATCTGCAACATATGGTGCACTGCTACTACTAGCACCATCATTATTAGTTTCTCCATGAAAAAACCAAATTTTGTATCCCGGCATAAAACCATTGGTATGCAAGTGATGCCAAACTTGTTCTACATTAACATTACGCGAATTACAACAATTTAAACATGGACATTTTATCACCTTTCGATTCCCGACAACCGCCATGAACTCGCATATACCTCGTGCATAACTTTCATTTAATGTCTTCGACTCCGGATCATACATCTCTTCATCCATCCACGATCTATAATATCTAGAAGATGACATCTCACTCTCTTAACGATTTTTTCTAACTAATGTTTGGTTGGAAGTTGTTGTTGTTTTGTGAGTGAATGAAGATGTGTGGAATCATATATATAAATACGCTGACCGTCAGAAATCTGTCGGAAAAGCGTCGGAAAGCCAACGGATATAATAACGGCTATATAACGGCTATTTTTTCCGACAGATTTCCGACAGCTAGTTGGGTGTCTGTCGGAAATCTGTCGGAAACTATTAACGGTTCATATTTTCCGACGGATTTCCGACAGCTTACCGGAATCTCCTCCGGCGTCGGCACCGGCTAGTTACACGGTCGGATTACCGTCGGAAATTCCGTCGGATTTGCGGCTGTTTTCTTGTAGTGTGAGATGTTGCCACACCAGGCTATTTTGGTTAGTTTGTGGGTTATAATTTTTTTTATGGTTATTATACAAATTATCCCTTACTTTAAAGCCCCTTTTTCTTTTAAATAAACCCAATTTTGTTTTTTTCTGAACAATGTAATATAGATCAATTTTGTATGATTTTCTCATCAATTTTAAGTGTGCATGATATATGAATTGGTATTGATGATTGTTTGGAGGTTTCTTCTTATACACGTTGAAAAATTAATGTGTAAGATTTAGATTTAGATTTAGACGTTGAGTGTTCTTAATTTATAGAATCTAGATCTATATATGTATTTGGTATATAATAAAATTGTTAATATTGGGTGAGTAAAATATTTTTTATTTATCAAATATACAAAGTATTTGGAGCATATCTGATCGTATATTGTAAATAATTAATTCGTGTTAATTAGTTTTATCTAATAAATTTCTAAATTCATATAAATCTACGTTCTTAGCTTCTTAAAAGAAACAATAGCCTTTAATAGTGTTAGATACATCATTCTGGTCTTTGCCTCCAATACCATATTACTCGTACAGTACTATATCATATACTCGAAGACCTTAATATGATATATCATTTGATAATTTAAAAATAGTTCAGACATAAAAGAATAAATGGGATCAATCATCATGTTAGAGCACTTTACCAATGATCTATTAATCGAATTTACCCATTAGCTCAATACAATCTAAAGAAAGAAAATCAGTATAACAAAATATTATTTCCTTCGGTTCAAAAAGAAAAATGTTGTATAAGTTTTCCACTGAAAATAATAATTAGGTTTTTGGAGATTTGTAAGGTTATAAGTTCCTATACTAAAGTGTAGTGTCTTCAAACATTAAATCAAATCAAACGTTTTAAATCATTCCATATTTTATGTATGTGACACCCCGGTTTCAGGGCATATATGGTATATGCGGTATATGCGGAGAGGCTTAAAAGAATTGATTTGGCTACATATATCACAAAAGTGCACTTATCTTTTCGGTGAAAGGTCTTGAGAGAACTCCAGAGTTAAGTGTGCTTGAGCTGGAGTAGTTTCAGGATGGGTGACCTACTGGGAAATCATTTCCAGTACCGTGTGAGTGAGGGCAAACACGGGAAAATATCCCGTGGTGATTTGCAGGGTTAGTAAACATGACTTCCGAGCCTCCCAGACTAATGTACCGACCGTCGGACATGGTGGGCCCACGGGCCTGTGAGTGGATGGGGGGGCCATGGTAGGGACGGTCGGGGCGTTACAATGTACATGTGTTTGGCTTTATACTCCAATATTAGGGTTAGTATCATTTAAAATCCACTAATTTAGTTTGCTTGATCATTTAAAATCATACCATATTGTATATATATTTGTAGGGATTTAGACTCCCATATTAGTGTTTAGTAATCTATGATTTTATCAAATTGTTCTTTTCTAATCATTCAATATTTTACGCACATGAAAAAGGGTTTAAACTCACATTTTAGGGTTTAGTGGGGATAAGCTTTCACGTGATGACGATCCTACTATTGTGTATACTGTGGAGAAGTTTTCATGTGATGATGAACTTATTCAGATGTTCATAGCACAATTGTTTTCCGGTGGTGTTCATATAAAGTATCTTGAATTATTAATTTTTTCATAGTTGTTATTTTTGTTTATTTGTTGGTTTAGATTTCTAATTATAGTTTTCTTACTTTTTAAATAGCCCTTCAATTATAGAAATTGTTGATGAAGAAGTTCATGCAAAGGAAAATGAAAATTTTTTAATAATCCAACTCCGTTTAAACCATTGCATACTATATATATTTGTGAGGCTTTAGGCTCCTATATTAAGATTTAACAATGGTTTTAAAATCGGACCGATGAACGAACCGGAATTTTTTTGGATCAAGGGTTAACATGGTCCAACCGGGTTTAATAGTTTCTTTAAATATTAGTAAATATATTTAATTTTATATTTTTCTCATGTTTATATGTCCATATCTATTCATATATATAAAAAAAAAAAATCAAGTATTACAAATATATGGGAAAAACAAAATTATACATTAACAATAACAAATTAAAGTAAATCATAGATATGAAAATAATTGTAGCTCATTTAAACTTTTTAGTTTAAATGAAAGAAATTATAATTTTAAAACGAATTACAAATTTTAAAAGTTTTATATGAAAGAAATTTATCATCTCATTAACTTTATAAACTCTATTTTTACTATTATTAATTTTTAGAAAAATAAAAACTAAAAGAAAATAAAATGATTTTTTTTAGTTTAAAATATAGTTGAACCTGGTTTAATGCGGTTCCAGCTTTTTCCGGTTTTTTAGCGATTCGACCCGGTTCGATAACCGGTCTAACTCCGTTTGGGTTTTAATGTTAAACCGGACCGGAGACATACCCGGTTCCCGGTTTAATCCGGTTTGACCATCGGTCAAGTCCGGTTCTAAAAACATTGGGATTTAGTATTAACTTAAAATCCATATATTTCGTCAATTCGATCTGATTAAAATTTATATCATTCAAATCCAAATGTTTAAACCATTTCATATTATAAATAAATATATTTGTAAGAGTTTGGATTTTCATATTAGGATATTAAAATTGATTTATATATTCAAATCGATCGGTTAGAACCATTCCATTATATAAGTAAATTTGTGAGGGTTTATGATCCCACATAACTAAAAATGATATATTTATTGAAATCTGATTGTTTAAACCATTCGAGACTGTAAGCACATTTGTGAGGCTTAGCTAAATTGCATTTTTGAAACCACTCCATACTGTAAATACATTTGTGAGGGTTTAACTCTTCTATTAGAGTTTAGTACCACTTATAATTCACATACTTAGTCATGAACTAACTAAAATCGATATATTTATTCAAACCTTTATGTTTAAATCATTTTATACTATAACCACATTTGTAAGTGTGTAGGCTCCCCTATTATATTTTGGTACCCTTAATTTGTTAAATAATTAAAACTAAAGTTTCTATAGAATATAATTATAAAACATTTTATGGTTCATTATCCACCAAGTTTATTTTATTTTCCTAAAAATGTAAATTGTAGACGTATATACAACAACAAAATATTAATTTATATGTGAAAGAATAAAGTTATCAAAAAATATTTATTGTAAATTTGTAATGCCCGCGCAAAAGCGCGGGTAAAATCCTAGTTTTTTTCCAATTTGGTTTATCTATGTCGACCAAATTGTGTAACAAAGACTCTCCCTTTGGGATTTATATATAAAGGGAGATTTATATATAATCTATCATATGACCAAAAAAAAAAAAAAAGATCGTGACAACAAATTACTCAAAAAAAAAAAAAAATTCAGGATAACAACTCGAATTTTGATTCTAAAAATCTGAACGATTCTTTTTATGGAAAAATCTGATAATAATATTCGAAGGTTGTCTGTATATACACATCTATTTTATGAAAAGTGGGGAAGACACTTTATAATTAAGTATTGATTATTATTTCTAGATCTTTCGTCGTCATGTGCATTTAATGTTACTTGGGTTCGGTCAAGAGAACAAAAAAAAAACTAAATTAAATTTTTTTTTATAACTTTAAAATTTGGGTCTTTTGTATAGTAAAACCTCTATAAATTAATACTATATAAATTTATAATTTCTATAAATTAATAAATTTTTCCGGTCCCGAACAAGCCAATGTAAAAATTAACAAAATTCGATAAAATGATAAGATAAGATAATATTTTTTTTGAAACTCTTGTATAAAATATTGTCTCAATAATAGTATAAATTATATTATTGAGACAATATTTCATAAAAATATTTTGTGAAATATGACTTTCGTATTATATGTTTTTTTTAAACTTGGACTCTCTTAGTAAAAAAATAAAAAATTTGCATCAAAAACTCATAGTGTTATTATCTCGATTTGCATCCCAAAATCATAAGAGTTTTAGACACGTTTAATGTTTATTTACTTGTAACTACTTTAGATATTGTTATTTCGTACTAAAATTTATTGAATTGCAACTGTAATTTCTTCCAAACTTTAAATTTTGGAGTATGTATCATTCTCATTAGAATAGTTAAGTAGACTATTGACATATAATTTTCCCTTGATTTATTGACACATAGGAAGGTTTTTGCATATGACAAAAAGAAAAATGTGAACTCTCCCAGACACATCTACCAAGGCATTGTTTATCCAACAGTTTAATAATGTATAACATGTTTTACCCGTCGGTAACATTCCTTGTTTAGGTGCCTTTTACATCTCCTCAACTTAACCTAATTATAACCACCTTTCTTTACCAAAAATAACCAACTCTTTACCAGGAAAAGCCTCTCCGACAAAGCCAGGCAGGCCAACGGAGACCTTTGGTCTACCGGAACCTAGCCTCCAGCCGGTGTCCAGAACCCATGATCAAAATATCAACACATTCAGCAACAGTGGAACCTACAAACTCTCTCCAGAAGTATACTCCAAGAACAGTAACAAAATCTCTCCAGTAAAGGTAGCTTCAAACTCCTCACACTCACTCTCTCCCAGGAAACTATCTACAGAACCAACTCCAATGTTACCAAGCAACAAAACTCCACTAGACAGTGCTCTACTTAAACAACTAAGTATGACAAGGAGACTAACCTACGAAGAGAAAGGCAAAGGTCTGGTCAGAGACACAAATTCCCCACCAAGGAAGAGAATTAGAGCTTCAAGAATAGACACCTCAGATCTTATAGAAGAACACAAACTTACCCTTATTGGTCGTCTGACAAATCCCAAAGAACAAAGGATGTGGTCAATGATCTCTTATTTCTCAAGAAGAAGGAGTTGATCTGGGAAATGGAGTATTCCAGTTTAGATTCTCCCAGGAAGAAGATCTCAACAATGTCTTAGCTAACAGACCATATCACTTCTCTGATTGGATGGTAATCATCCAACAATGGGAACCTATAATCTCCCATGAGTCCCCCTTACAGATTCCCTTCTGGATCCAACTCAAGGGTATCCCTCTACACTTCTGGAAGACTGAAATGACTACAAAGATAGGAGAAGTTTTAGGCCATATGGAAGGAACTGATATCACTCTTACTTCAGCAAAAATCAGAGTAATAGTCAATCGACTTTAACCCCTCACCCAAGAAACAATTATTGACTTTGAAAGAGGTGAGGAAGTTGTGGTTACCCTAGTATATGAAAGACTTAAGAAGTTTTGCTCCAAATGCTTCTGCATCACTCATGAAGCAAAGGAATGCCTAAAGAACAAGTTTTTAGACACAAAAAGGGAGAATCCAATCACCTCAAAGGATCCACAGAACTCCAAGAATATTACACCTCCGGGAGAAGCTCCAGTCACAAGGACTATCAGGAGAGAAAGGACAGATATGGAAGGCCCTATGGAGAAAGGACCTCTTCTGTTTTACCTTAGCGCTCAGAAACTCCAAGATGGAGAGAAAGATCACCTTTGCAACAAGAAAAGTTGACTACAAGTTACCAAACTAGACTTCCTAGTAACTCAAGGAGACCAAGAGAGAGAAGATCCTCTCACCAGGAAGTAGAGGAGCGCAGCTCCCAGATTGGAAGCTCAACTCATAGAAGAGCCAACACAGCTGCTGAGATGCAATGGAGACCAGTCCACAACTCACCTGTCAGACTCAGAGAATCGTCCCCAGTGGAACACCAAAGTCAAAGAAGACCTCATTTGGAAAGAGTCCTAAGCCAAGTTGATTTCCCAGCAATAACTAAAGAGGAGGTTATGGAGGAACTCCAAGAGGTAACTATAAACTACTACAATGCAGACACTCCATTAGAAAGATCTACAAGACAGCAAAGAGTCTTTGATGGTGAAATAAGGGGATTAATGGAAGAAACTGCACAAGGCATTATTGGAGCTAGAATTCAAGAAAGACAGGAGCACTGCCCCCCTTTGGAAACAATAGGACAGTGTAATACAACACTGCAAGAGGATTTACCTCAGCTGAGAGAGTTTGGTCTAAGCACTGAAGCTGTTATCAAGAAAAGAAGGGGAAGACCACCACTTCATAAAAGAACATGATTCTCTCCTCTTTAGCAAAAACTAGATCTGAAAAACAAAAAGTCTCCACAAGCTAATAAATCAAAGAAGCAAAAGGAAGCAACATATCAAAACCGGGTTGACATTACCAAAGCCTCTTCCAGTGGACAAACACCAAC
Source organism: Draba incana (assembly GCA_963576765.1). Classification (NCBI taxonomy): domain Eukaryota; kingdom Viridiplantae; phylum Streptophyta; class Magnoliopsida; order Brassicales; family Brassicaceae; genus Draba; species Draba incana. The sequence continues at coordinate 27,959,883 of OY755207.1, forward strand.
CATTCACATCATCCCTGCTATCACAAGGAGAGTACCTGGAAACCAAACCAATCAGGATGAGACAGAAAAACACTCAGTAGAAGCAAGGAATGAGGTGATAAAGAATGGAGAATAAAATCATTAATCACTTATCAATCCCAAGAACTATAAATACCAGAGAAGGGAGAACCCCACCAAGAGAGAGAGAATCAGAGGGAGGGACTGCGAGGAAAAACACTCCTGGCAATAGGAGAAGAACCTCCAGCAATGTGGATTTTCACAATCCATAAAGCCTTGTTCCTTAAAAGTATTGAGCTGGAATTGTTGTGGTTTGGGGAGTACCACAACAAAACAGCGACTCGGGAAACTGCGATCTAGTTGTCTTCATGATATTGTGTTCCTCTGCGAGACAAAAAAACCCCAATGAGAAAGTGGAAAAGACTATCAACTGGCACAATTATCCTCACCACTACTTAGTACCCCCTCACAGTCCTGGAGGTGGAGGCTTAGCTCTAATATGGAAGCAAGGAATTGACCTGGAAGTAATAACAACAAACTAGAATTTTGTGGATACAAAACTGATGTTTGAGGGAGATGTAATGCATCTCACCTTTGTCTATGGGGAACCTGATCATACAAAGAGAAGAATCATCTGGAACCAACTCAGCAACATAGCAGAAGGAAGATCAGGAGCATGGTTCCTAACAAGAGATTTTAATGAAATTACAGATAACTCTTAAAATTTGAAGGATCAATCAGAGCTGAAAGTACCTTCTCAGATTTCAGATCATTTTTATCTGAATGGGATCTCTTTAATCTCTAACACTCTGGTAACATCCTGTCATGTAGAGGCACTAGAGGAGCACATACAATACTCTGTAGGTTAGACAGAGCCTCAGCAAATGGGAATTGGTTTGAAAATTTTCTAGATGCGAGAAGTGAGTATCTTACCATTGAAGGTTCTGACCACCGTCCAGTGATCTCATACTTCAGAAAACCTGACAAAAAGAAGAAAGGGCTCTTCAAGTTTGATAAGAAGTTAGAACACAATGAAGAAATCAAGAAATTGATAGCTGAGACCCGGAATGCCAACCAAAACTCCCCAGTGGGACAATGGATTGACAACTGCAGAACAGCAATCATCACCTGAAGCAAGGAAAAACATCAGAATAGCCAACAGATTATAAAGGAGAAGAAAGAAGAACTAGAAAGGGCTATGGCAAACCCTTATACTCATACCACTCAACTACAGAAGATAAATGAGAAGCTTACAAAGGCCTATTCAGATGAAGAGTCATACTGAAGGCATATGAGCATACAGATGTGGCTGGGTTTGGGTGACAAAAACACCAGTTACTTCCATAATTGCACAAGAACAAGAAGGATCATCAACAACATCACTGTCCCAGAAAACAAAGAGGGGAAAACATGTTATGAAGAAGGAGAAATCTTAGAGACTATCAATGAGTATTTTAATACTCTATTTACCTCAGAATCTGGATAAAGGAGGAACATAGTCCATAAAGCCTTGAAGCCAATGATATCAAATGCAACAAATGAAAAGCTCATACAATCACCAACTCCAAAAGAGATCAAACATGCCTTATTCTTTATTCACAAGGATAAGGCTCCAGGACCTCATGGCTTCTCAGCTAGGTTCTTCTAAGTCAACTGGAGCTCAATAGGCCATGTAATAGTCAAGGAAATACAATTTATCTTTGCATCAGGGAAAATCTCCAGGAAGCTCAATGGTACACATGTAAGAATGATCCCTAAGATCAAAGACCCCAAGACTGTTGCTCAATATCGGCCAATTGCTCTAAGCAATGTTTACTACAAGATAATCTCCAAAATTCTCACAAAGACGATGCAACCCATTCTACAAGATCTTATCTCAGAAAAACCAGTCAGCATTTGTTAAAGGAAGAGCTATTGCGGATAATGTCCTAATAACTCATGAAGTCTTACACTATTTGAAGAACTCCCAAGCTACAAAAAGATGCTCTATGGCCGTGAAAACAGACATGAGCAAAGCATATGATAGGCTGGAATGGGAATTCATCAAGGCAATTCTTGAAAGATTTGGTTTTCACTAGTAATGGATTCAGTGGATGATGGAATGTATAACTACTGTGACCTACTCTTTCCTGCTTAATGGGGCAGTAAAAGGAGCTACTACACCTACTAGAGGGATACGACAAGGTAACCCACTATCACCCTACATATTCATATTATGTAGTGAAGTTTTCTATGGATAATGTAGAAATGCTCAAGAGAATGGAGACTTACAAGGGATAAGGGTGGTAAAGAAGAGTCCAAGTGTCAACCACATCCTCTTTGCGGATGATAAAATGTTTTTCTGCAAAATAAATAGGAAAAGTAGTCAAGCCCTTAAAGATATATTGAAAGACTATGAGATAGCTTTATGACAAATGATTAACTGCCTGAAATATGTAATCACACTCTCCAGCAAAACTCCAGTAGAGATCAAGAAAAAAGTCAAACAAGAACTCCAATTCAACCAAGAGGGTGGCCTGGGGAAGTACTTGGGACTCCTTGAACACTTTGGCAGGAAGAAAAAAGATCTATTCACAAGCATTGTTGACATGATACACCAAAAAGCCATCAGTTGGTCCCCAAAACATCTATCTGCAGCAGGAAAGATGACAATGCTAAAGTCAGTTCTTCAAGCTATGCCAACTTACACGATGACATGTTTCAAGATCCCTGATAGCTTAAGCAAAAGGATACAATCAGCCTTAACAAGATTTTGGTGGGATACTAGTGATGGATCAAAAAGAATGTGCTGGATTTCGTGGGAAAAACTTACCAGGAGTAAAAAAGAGGGAAGGCTAGGCTTCCGTGACATCAGAGCTTTCAATGATGCCCTGCTTGCTAAGGTTAGCTGGAGGATCTTACAGAAACCCCAGAGTCTCCTTGGCTAGATACTCCTGGGAAATATTGTCCAAGAAAGTCTTTCCTAGGCAGTAACACCCCATAAAACTCCTCTCATGGGTGGAGAGGAATCATGCTTTGAAAGGAGCTAATTTTGAAACAACTTGGAACTGTAGTAGGGGATGGGAAAGGAACCAGAGTCTGGAAAGATCCTTGGCTCTCCCTAACCACAACAACCAAACCTATTGGCCCATCTATAAAGGAATCATAAGATATGTTGGTATCTGATCTGATTGACATCAACACAAAAGGATGGGACAAAGCAAAGATCAATGAAACACTACCTGGATATATAGAGGACATCCTAACACTCAAGCCAAGTCTCATGAGAGCTCCTGACAAACTAGTCTGGCTAGGGCACAACTCAGGAGAATATACAGCAAAAATAGGCTACCATGTAGCAAGGTCATCACATGAGCACCAACATATAGCACAAAACCAGCTAAGGCAACCAAGTTTCAACTAGACAGGATCAATCTGGAACATCTTTATAGCACCAAAATTGAAACTTTTCCTCTTTAAAGCTACAAATGGAGCTCTAGCAGTTGGAGAAAACCTAGCAGCTAGAGGTGTTGCTATTCAAGATTTATGTAGCCATTGTAACCAACCGGAAACGACCAATCACCTGCTATTCCACTGTGAATTTGCCCAACAAGTCCGGAAACTTGCTCCTTTCAAGAATACCATCAACCCGGCCGCCTTAACAAGTCTCCAGGAAGGATTGGAACAAGCATGAGCATTGACTCGCCTTCCACCAACAGGAATCATCTCCGGTCACCTCTTCTCTTGGATACTATGGAATATCTGGACTACAAGAAACAACCGTATCTTCAACGATCGCCGATTCAACACCGAGGAGACGATTACCAAAGCAATCGCGGAAGCCAGGGAATGAGAAATCGCCCAAGCAGCTCACAAATTAGACACATCACGGAATTTGGGGATCACAGAAGCTAGGAACCATAAGGAAGGCCTGAGAATGTTCACAGACGCCGCTTGTAATTCTATTTCAAAAGAAGCCAACGTAGGATGGATGTGTCGGGACGATAACGATCGAGTAATAGCCCAAGGAGCACAGTTAACAAATCATATCAGATCAGCTCTAATGGCAGAGGAGATGGCATTGAGGGAAGCTCTGCGAAACATCATCGGCTCCAACGATTTTCGATTTACTCTGATTCGCAGACTCTGATCAATCTCGTCAAAAATAACACGTATCACCTGGAAATCTATGGGATTACCCAAGACATCCAAAGAAGTGCAATTGAATTGAAAGTCCTTTCATTCAATTTTGTATCTCGATCAAACAACTCCGAAGCCGATATGTTGGCTAAATCGATTTTATTATCTGTACCGGTGTTAACCGAACAATCTCTGATTTAATGAAATATCCACTTTTACACCAAAAAAAAAGACTATTGACATATATTCTATTATGATAACCGAGATTATTAGCATAATATGGGGTAAAATAAATATGTAAACATTAAAATATAGAAATATTTGAATAAGAAATTTTAAGAAGAATTTGTATGAAATTTAAGGTAAAATTTTTATTTTAAATAAAGGTTTTTTTTTACAGAATATGGAACAAAAAACCCTATCGATAAATTCATAACTCTTTAAATTAATAATTTTTCAAAGTCCCAACATTATTAATTTATAGAGATTTTACTGTAGCTCTAGAATAATTGGTTTGGCTGTATTTGTAGAATAATTGTTGTAAGATTTAGTCTGTAGATGTTTGTGCTGAAAAAAAAAATCTTGCAGCTTTGACAGTCACAAAATATTTGGTTTAGGAAAAAAAAGAGTAAAACATGAACAAACAAAAAAAAAAGGCTTAAAGAGGTTGTACGAATTTTTTTAAAGCCTAACCAATCACACCCATTATAAGTCCACAAAACATTTTTATGAAGAAGATTTTGTGTCAAATCAATTTTTTATGTTTATCAGAAATAAATTAGTTAAAATTATTTTTTCTGTGAATTAACATGGACTACACATATATTTTTAGAAAATTCAACCTATTCAATAAATACTACTTTTGACATGCTACTATACAAAAATCTCACTTTTTGAAAATATTAATATTCTATAATTTTAATATCATTTATATTTAGGTTAACTATGTTATATAATGATTTAGTTTATAGAGTTTAAGATTTGTTAGAGTTAAAAAAAAATTTAAGACTGAAGATTTTGAGATATAAGATTTTTAAAACTTTTATAAATGACATGTTTGTAAACGATAACTCAACAACCAGTGTCGTGCCCAACATTTTGGGGGCCTAAAGCGACACTCGATAACATATTTTTTTTTATATTATATAATATAACATATTATAGGGGCAATTGCAAATATGTCACACATGAAAAAAATTTAATCAAATATGCCACTGTTCACAAAATCATTACCAGAGTTCCACTGTTCACTGACTAAATGAAAAAAAAAAACAGATCTCACTTTCTCTCTCATCTCTCTCACGCTCATCTCCCATATCCAAATTTTTTTCTCTCACAAAATTTTCTTCTTTGAAATTGCAAATCGGATTTGGGTTATGGATCCAGAGTTTTCTATTCTCTCTTTGACTCCATTGGACACAAACGTAGCGAGAATAGATCTAGGATTTTCGATTCTCTTTCGTCCATGTAAATCTCTGTAAATTCCTTAAATCGATTTTGATTTTCTGGAGAAGAAGAAGTTTAATCCATGAATTTTGTTTTTATTCGATTTGGGTTTCAAATTTGAGCTTTTGATTCTATTTTTGTTTAGATCTGGGTTTTCGTTATTTTTTTTGTCAGATCTGGGTTTTGGTTTTTTTTTTTGTCAAATATGGGTTTTGATTATTTTTAGGGTTTTCCCGTTTTTATAAATTTTTTAAACAATTTTATAAGATTTTTTTACATGTCATTAAAAACTAAACAGTTAAATAATTTATAATGTTTTTAAAAGGTTTATAAGATTTTTATAAAGTTTGTAAAGTTTTTATAAGATTGTTTAAAAACCTTATAAAACTTTACAAAAACCTTATAAAACTTTACAAAACCATTATAAACAGTTTTAGACGGTTTTTAAATAGTTTATAAGGTTTTTTTAACAGTTTTTCTAAACCTTATAAAAACATTATAATTTTTTTTAACAGTTTTATAAGATTTTTTTAACAGTTTTATAATGTAAAGGCAAAACCCTACCCTCATCCCCCCTCCAAAATCTATACCCTAAATGCATAATAGCTAACTCAAACTCGAAAATTTACAGTCGTTTGTGTTTGAATTTGTTTTGAGATATAATCTTCTTCTTCTTCTTCTTCTTCTTCTTCTTTTTCTTCTTCTTCCTCGATCTAATCTCAGATCAACGTTCTTCGTCAACAACAACGCCTTCTCAAATCTTCTTAGCGGAAATCCCGACAGAGATCAGAGATAGTGAAATTAGAGATGAGGAGAATTGAATTCAGTGACAGTAAAATCCGATCTCATGATGACGATCTGGTAGAGAGAGAGAGAGAGAGAGAGAGACACACAAAATTTGGATGAGAGAAAAAAATCAGAAAATAATGGCACGTTGGTAATGATTTTTAAAAAATGGCATAATTGAAAAATGACATGCCAATAGTGGCATAACTCAAAATTTCTCCATATTATATAGATGTTTTATATAAAGTATTATTAAATATAACGGAAAATAAGTATATTCAATAACATTGATCTGTAATAAATGGTTTATTATATCAAAATTAAATAAGAAATATTTCATATTAAAACATTAATTATACATTATATGCATATCTTCATTGTTTTTGTTAATTTTCATAGATTAAATATAGATGTAAAGTTTAAAAACTTATATAGTAATGTAGAAAAGTATCAAACTAAATGGGTTAAGAAGAATGTTATAAATTAATTTGAATCAAAAGAAAACTAGATGAAAACCAATTAAAAGAAAATGATTTGGGGCTATAGTAGTAATGTAGTATTTATGACAGCCCATTTTAAAGTAAAGATGATACAAATTAACCAATATAAATTTGCAACAGTTGTTAGGGAAATCTACAAACCCGAAATATAATTATTTTACCTATTAAAGTAATAGAATCTGAAAATTGGGAGCCCTCAAATTTGTTAAATAAAATACGGCCCTAGGCAATTGCCTAATTTTTAACACTGTTAGCACGGCTCTATCAACAATGACATATTTGTAAAAAATAATTTAATAATGACATGTTTATATTGTGTTAACTACATGAGAAAAGATATAATTTATTCACGCTTTCTTCACTGCAATTTTGTTTTATTGATTTTGACCCCCACCCGCATATGGATATAATTATCTATCAAATAAACTGTTTGTCATGTAAAATGGAACAATGAACTAGCGGTATAGACGAATGATGATATAGTATGAAAATGTAAAAACATTGAAATTAATTGCTTTTTGCAGAATAAACATACGAAACACCTCCACTGGTAGTATCTTCAATGGGGTTTCTCTTTTACAAAAATATGGTATATCACATTCATCACAATAATAGCATTTGTTTAACCGATGCATAATTAGTTTTTGGTCTAGCTAATGACAAACTTCATATGCATCACCCAACTAAGTTGAAATGGATTCAAGAGTCATTGATGCTATATAAAACAATAAAATCACCGTATCAACCAAAAAGATACTTCAACATGCATTGCATTTTACGAGGCAAACAAACAATATTATCATGAGATGTGAATCTCATTAAATTTCCCCCCTCTCTCTCTCTAACTGTACATATATATAAGCCCTTCTTCTTGAGAATTAATTCACAAAACCTTAAAAGATGACTAGTTACTACACAAACGTCATCTATGTCGCTTATCTCTTCCTTTGTCTCTTCCTCACAACTGAATCTGCACGCCCATCTTTCATACGGCAATTTACTGATGGCTTCAACTCAAATATGCAGCGTATGCAATCTTCTTTTACTTTTAGATTTAATCCAAATGTATAAGAATATGTAACTGTCTTTAATTAAAATGATCTGTTTTTTGTATCAAAACAGAGGAGAATGGAGCAGGACCAAACCCAAAGCTGGAAGAAGCACATTACTTACATAAACATCAAGAGATCTCATCACGTGATTACAAAGTCTCAGCTTCAAACCGAGTGCAAGGTCTGAGAGATCGTCCTCCATCGTCTTACTCTCTCAAGATGGAGTCTTTCAACACGCTCCTCAAGTCAACGTTCCCAACGAGATACGAGTCTCGTCCTTTCACAGTTGGAGGATACAACTGGTACGTTGGTAATTTGATCTATATTTCATCGAATGGAATTTTGTAATGGATCTCAAAATGTCAATATATATACAGGACACTTGTTGTGTACCCAAACGGGAACCAGAATGATAGTGGTTCAGGTTACCTTTCGCTTTACGTAGCTATAGACAACTCCACATTCGTCTCTGGACAACAAGAGGTTTACGCCGAACTAAGGTTTTACGTCTTCAACAAGAACGAGAGGAAGTACTTCACCATCCAAGGTTTTTAGCTTAGTAATTTTTAATTTTTTTTTTGGAATTACCAAGAGGCTCTAGGCCGTGATTTCCCATGCCTGAAACTACAACATATAATATTAGTTTTGTCCCAAGAACCACTTGAACTATCAACATGTAATACATATACATTCTTTCAACCAAAAAGATTCTAACATCTACATATTGATCTTTGTTAGATACCGATGTGTGGAAGTTTAATGTCTTCAAAACGATGTGGGGATTCTCTCAGGTCCTCCCTATTGCTACATTTAAAGACCCGGCAAACGGATACCTCTACGATGGAGATCACTGCGAGTTTGGTGTTGACGTGACCGTTCCTTCTCTCTTTGAAAAATCGGAACTTTTCTCTGTCGCTGAGAATTTCCAAAAACCGAGATTCACATTTACCATTCGGGGATTCTCCACGCTGCTCAAAGATACTTACTACTCAGATGTGTTCTCCATTGGAGGAAGAAATTGGTGAGTCCACATTATTTCAAAATTTAAAGATTTGTGCTTTAATTAGTAGTAGTAACAAGTATTTCCTATGATGATAAGGCTTATACAAGTGAATCCAAATGGTCGTTCCACTGGAGAGGGAAAATTCTTGTCAATGTATTTTAATCTTGATGTAAACGAGAAATTCAGACCCTATGAGAAGATTTATGTTCGAGCCAAGCTTCGAGTTCTTAACCAACGCCAACTCAGTAACTTCGAAAGACCACGTAAGCCGATGATACATATCTAGATATATATATATTCATGGCTTTGGAAACATTCGTGATGTCTAATGAGTGTTTTCTTGTGTATGGCAGTCGATCTTTGGTACCAAGGTCCGGCATATGGAGCAGAATATAGCTGGGGTTACCCTGAGTTTATCTCTCTAGCTGATCTCAGGGATTCATCAAAAGGTTTCGTTGTGAATGATATGTTGATGGTTCAAGCCGAAATTGAGGCGATTTCTTCAACCAAGTACTTGCCTAGTTAGATTTCTCTAACTAAAGAACTTGTTCCATGTTTGCTTTATTATTAACTATTTAATAATAAGAATCAGTGTTTGAGTTTCATATGAAAGAATTTCTTTTAATTTTTGTTCTCACAGAAATGTTCGGTTATTATTCTTGTGATTCTGATTCTTATGAACCAAAATAGATCACCACTTGATTCTTCTCTTCCATTTTCCGAGAAACCATACAAGCCACAAGATGATGAATGGTATACTACTTTTAATCACAAAAGTTAAAATATACCCCAACTTATCTGACATACCAGTAAAAACTGTGTCAGATGTTTATAACTAAAACTTCAAATTCATATCAAATGGAATCAAAAGTCAATGGTATTTGTTGGCCTCATTAGTAACCAGTTTGATATTTCAATTTTTTTATTGAGAAACCTTGATCAATTTGCACAATACTGAACAGAAAAAATTACTTTCACGACTCAACAATCAACAGTATAAACTTTGATTAGCTCATGTCATCTTTTTAAAAAGGAATTCTTACTAAACTAAATACCATCTTTGTACCTCAAATCATAATCAAATATTTTACTCAATACATATTAAGCCAACAGTACATGAGGGTCCATACATGAAAAAACACTAATTAACTTATTCTTGATTAGGATAGGGGCTTTAGGTTTTGCAACCAACCTAATGGTTTAATAATCCGCAACAGTTTTTTTTTTTGCAGTGGAGCAAAATGAAAAGTAGGTTAAAAATGGGTTTTGATAAGATAATCCCCTAAACCATTTTTTCTTATTTGTTTTGACATCTTCTGAACCCAACAAAAAAGCCTTCGTAGAGATTGATGGTGTTCTAGAGTGCTGCAATACATTCGATCTCGATCTTGGCGTTTAGAGGCAAAGCTGCGACTTGATATGTTGATCGCGCTGGAGAAGGAGCTGGGAAATCTGCACCAGAAATCAAAGTTCAAAATATCTCACACCAATTCTTAAGCCACTCCACAACAAGTAGGAACACTAACAATCTTATTACAGAACTCACATTTGGCGTAAATCTCGTTCACTTTCTTGAAGTCACCCAAGTCAGCAAGCCTGTGACAGAAAATCAAAGAGATCAAATTTTGTTTTTTTTTTAAATTCAAAACTCACATGGATAATGATTTTTGTTGAACAAAACGTACATGATCGTTGTCTTCACAACCGAGGAGTAATCAACACCACTAGCTTTCAATATCTCCCCCATGTTCTTGAGTACCTTTGATATTCCAACAAATAGTACCAAAGCAAGCAAACAACATCAGGAAGGAAAGACAGAGCAATTCAACCTTACTACAACTACAACTACTAATACCAAATCAAGCAGCTCAAAAGTAAAACTGAAGACTGAAAGTAGACAATAGTTACTTTACATTACTCGTCACCGGTAATCTAAATCTCCTTGCGTTTGATAAATCACACAAACAAACCAGAGAAGCTAACGTAAATGGAACCAATCTTTATAGAGACTATGATGAGAGTTTGAGAGCTACTTCACCTGCTCAGTCTGATCTTCAACATCGTCCGAAACAAACTTTCCAGTCTATACACACACAAAACAAAACAAAACAAAACAAAAGATAATCTTGCAGATCTTAGAACTGGAGTTTTCATTGCACAGCTTATAATAAACTAAGGGCGTGAGTGAAACAAACCTCAGGGATAAGTCCAAGAACACCAGAAAGGAAAACAAGATTATTGGCTTTGATGGCCTGAGAGTATGGTCCCAATGCAGCTGGTGCTTTCTCTGTAGCCACAACTTCCTTCTTACCTGCATTTTCACATTCAACACTAATCCCATTATCCTCAGAAAAATCACATTTCTGTAGTAAAACCCTATTTCGACAATCAAAATCAAAATGTAGAAAGAACTAGGACCCAATACTAAGAATCAGACGCATTGTAGATAATCGAAATCAATTTCAAATTTCCGACCCAGACATTCTTCAAAATCAAAATTTACCAAAATTAGACAATTGAAGCCAAATTTAGGAGGAAAATTCAAAATCGGAGAGAAATGAAGTCGTTACCAGAAGCAGCGGAGACAGAGAGAGAAGCGAAAGGAGGAGATCGAGAAGACATTCGGAAAAGTGAAACACCGGCGAATGTTGCGCAGCCGACACCGGCGGCGACCAATGGGCTACGTGGAGAGCGAAGTGCGGCGGAGAGGTCGAGTGTTGGAGAGTTTATGGATCTGAGAATCGACCAAGTCATCTCACTCACTCCGGCGCCGGCAAGAGTTACAGAGGAACCAATTAGCGTAGAGAGAGAGAGAGAGAGAGAGGTAGGTGAAGAAGAAGAAGAAGACTGAGTTTGATGCGATTGGGTTTTTAAGCAGATGATTCTCGTGCCTACTTTGTCTTCTTCTTCGTCCAACACGTTTTTTGTGTTTCCGATTTTACCCTTAGTTAGGTACATATATTACTAAGAAATTGTGTAATTTTTAAAATTTGGAGTTTGGACCTACTGGGTCATGAAGCCCATGCCAACCCCATGAGGTTACCCATAACATGTTTCTTTTTGTACAATAATAATTCTTCTCACATACAATTGCTTAGGAAATAATATATATACATATGCATATGAAATATGGACTAAGTAGTAGAAGTGTAATATGAAAGATGGTCTCTGCAAATGGGACAAGTCTCTTGCCTAAGCAACCACTCATCTATGCAATTCATATGAAATGTGTGGCCACATCTCTCTAGCTTTCTTCCTACTTCCCCTTCTTCCCAATCCTACACCAAAAATAAAAGTGAAGATTAGAAATATGATGATGAAATTTTATTTAAACATTTTAATTATCTGATTTGTAGATGATCTTCATAACAATTCATTACCTCCAAGCAAATCGGACAACTCGTGGTTTGATGATCAGAGCAATTGTAAAATGTCGGAATATTTTGAACATAGTTTGTCGACAATCCTTTTGTTTCTTGGTTAAACTCGTACATGTTTGATATCTCCATGTAACTTGTATCCATGGCCCTTATCTGCAAATTTTTTGGTTGGTTATCATCTTTTACCAATAACTCTTTTTTTTTGTCACAACCAATAACTCATATACAAACCATATATAATGTTAAATTTTATCACATAATCATGTATTTAGGTCTAAAACCCATAAAAAATATGAGGTTAAGAAAAAAGAAAAGTGGGACTACTTACTTGCCATTGATATGCTTTGAGAACAGCCGGTCTAACCAGTCCCATGATAGCTTTCCCATTCACTACTCTCCTAAGTAGAGCCACCTGCTCAGATCTTCTTATTAATCATTGTCACCAAACTATTGTACTATTAATCTAATTACTTAAATATCATTCATTCTTTTTTTTCTTCGCAACACCACCCCCCCCCCCCCACTTTCTATTTAAAAGCATATGATTAATTAAGTACTAATTAGCTTTAGTTTTATACTCTAGGGTTATAAATAGAGTCACAAATTGTGACTCACAATCACCTTAGACAAAGGTTGATCATCATGTAGCATTGATCCAAAGAGTTGGACCGCAGTGATAACTCCAGCCACGACTCCTAGCAAACCGCCTTGAAGGATACCGATATCTGTGGTGTGGCCTTCCATGGCTCCTACAATGGCGGCTACCAAAATACTAGCTACATACGTCCAAAAATTAGTGACAGTTAGTGATTTTATAAAAATGTTATACATGAGAATATGGTTGAAATCAAGCCATGTGATATGTTAAATAATACATTGCTAAACAAAAAGAGTTGTCCTTTTGCAAGAGAATTATAAATTTAAGAGTAAGGAATCCATAATTAAGATAAGTTAATGAATTAAATTAAGGTAGACATGAATACATAAATGGATGTGACCATATCACACATTTTGGTCCCCACCATCTTGGATTCTTGGTGCACTCTTTGTTTTGTTATTTTCTGTCAATTAAAATCTTATTGAATCAATTGCCTTTATCTGCCTCGACAACATGTCATTAATTCAAGTAAAAGAATTCGAGCTAATGAAATGAAAACAAAAGATCCCCCCCACTCGTAGACATATTTTGGGAACAAAACTTGCTTCACTATTCAACGCTCTACAAAATCTTGAGAAGATGAAGCCAATTATCACACACACACATACACACATAATACATTATATTGACCGAAAAAGAGTACATAGAGAGTATATATGTAACACCTAATGCTGGTTTTTCACGTTTCATCTTTATAAAACAAAAATGTAATGACATATATGTAAATATAATTAAAAAAAAACGGAACAAAACCCTTAAATGATGATATGAAAGAAGAAAACCAAATCAAGATATAAATTTACCGGCAGCAAGAATGAAGATGAATAAACCCATCAAAGCTCTCTTTATTGTTCTTGACATAACAAAGAGTGCACCAAGAATCCAAGAAGAAACAGCATCTGTGAAATTTAGAAGAATCATCAGAGCAATGCCCATGAAGAACTACTAATTAAGAGCAAAAATACTTATGGGATATTATTTGTTTGGTATTTGTTTTTATGGAGAGAGAGCTTGAAATGGAGAGTAGTGTGGAGAGTGAGAAAAAAGAGAGCAAGTTATAAAGAAAGAAAGAAAAGAAAAAAAGGGGAAAAAAAGAGAGAAAGAAGAAAGAGTTGCATTTAAGAAGCTGAACTACCCCATACCCCCCTAATCTACATTGCATAGAGCGTCTCTATTGGCGCATGCATGAATTCGCCCACAGAATCTTAAATTTAAAAGAATAAGGAAATTAAATGGAGTGATTTAATGCAGTTTTGAAAAAAGGATGGGATAGCTAGTGATAAGCTTTATGAGATGAATCCAATTTAAATTCCACTATATACGAGGGTAATTGGAGCTATTAATTGTCACCACTACACTATAGTAGTTTTCATTTTACAAAAAAAATAAAGCTTGATTGTTAAACATTTGGTGAAATTTCAAAAAAAAAAACATTTGGTGTGAACAAGTTACTTCAAAAAAATAGCCGATTCGACATCATATTATTAACATGGAAAAAAAGAAAATCTCGTGCTCGTGTCTTTTTTTTTGTGAGACACCGCACAAATATTATAATAAAAAAAAAAGATTTGAAATCTTCTATCTCTTAAGAGAAACTTGACCAATCATCGACTGAATTCAACATCTTCAAAAACCTTGAGTAGTCCGGCTCAACTATGATATCAATCAGTATTTTCAACCACAACGTATGTCATTGTCCAAAGCAGGGCTGGGCAAAAAATCCGTTAAATCCGATTCGATCCGCGATTCGTTTCGATCCAAACCGAAAAAATCGAATATCCGTAAAGTTTTGAATTAAAGCAAATATTAAATTAGACGATCCGTAAAAACAAAGTAAATCACAAATCATATTTTAGAAAAGGTCATTATCCGATCCGATCCGTATTATTATATATATGTCCATAGATATATATATATATATATATATACATTCCTTTTTTTTTAACGACAACTTCATTTCATAGAAGAAAGCCTAAGGCCTAATACATGATGACAAACCGAGAGCTTATTACAACCAATAAAGCCTCATTTCAAAAAAGATAACAATTAAGCATTAAGCAACACGTGGGCACACGTGGCTGAAGGCTAAACAATGGTCGTCTTCACCAGAACAACTCCGACATTATCATGCCGAGTCTCCACCAAGCACCACCGTTAATGTCAAGAGATTACATGTTCCGACTCAGATACAAGTATTTAACTTAGTCTATGTATTTTTTTTTTTTTTTGAGTTTTGAGTTTCTAAAGTATTTTTAACGAATCGGATCGCGGATCACGGATATTCGTGAAATTTTTCGGATATTCGACTTATAACGGATCGGATCGGATATTCGTGGATATTAAGAAAAAATTCGGATATCCGAATTTACGGATATCCAAAAACTAACGGATCGGATCGGATCGAAAAATCAAATATCCGTGATGGACGGAGCGGATCGCGGATACCTGCATTTTTCCGGATATTTGCTTCGTGCCCAGCCCAACTACTCCATAGTATTGCATCCATATCAACATGTAAAAAAGATATAGATCATCGTGTTCCTTTCAAACCCAAATAAAAGCACCAACTTACATCATAAATCATCAAACTGACATTTATCCTTGGCCAGTCAACTATGTAAATGCATTATAACCACTTGTGCAAGCTTCCAATCATTTATCTCATGTCTGCTAGTTGAAGAGTATCAAGAAGAGATATATCTTTCCCGTCAAATATTTTTTCATTCATTGTGTTCTTAAACTTTCACAATTAATTTTAGTAGATTTGATGAGATAACCACAAGAAATTAGTAGAAGTTAGTGAAATAGCACTTTGATTTTATTTTATTTTATTATTGATTTAGCTTTCATTATTTTTAAAATAGTTGGATTAATCTATAGAATTAACCAATTTCCCCAATAAGTTTATTGATTTAAGGTTAATGTTGGTAATTATCAACAATATCATTCACTAAAACGTGTAACGACCATGCTATATTCCCTATTATGCAAAAACGTCATGAACTTTGTGGATTTGTTTTCAACCAATAACAAATAGATAATGTAAAAAGTAAAAGTTCATAAACAAGAAGAATAATCGGCTCACTACCCTAAGTGGCCAAAACCCAAAAACATTCTACCACTATGGTATACTCCATATTGAATCAGTCAGCCATAATTGGGTCAAATAATCGGTTCAAGGAAGTATAGAATTTATTTTTCAAAAGTGATGTTTGAACACTAAAAAAACTTGTAACAAAATTTCTGAACATCCAATTAACAAGCATGATGAAATTTTGAATATTGATACTTTTCTAAGGGAATGCAATTCTTTCCTCTAAATATGAAAGTAATTTTATAGTTTTAAAAATGAATAATGTATGTAGTTGAAATACTTAATCGCTGATCAAACCAACTAAAAAGTTGATTAAGTCATTAAACCAACTAAAAAGCAATTTTCGTCTAATTATGTGTACTTAAAAATTGCCCACAACAAGTCAAAAGATGTTACGAACTGCACAAAGCCACAAACACACACAAAACAGCTTCAAAAGCCTTCCTCACTGTAAGCAAATCTAAACACCAATTCTCTTTTGTCATTTGCACAAAATCTCAACATGTTACAAATATTTCTCAGACACAAATATGATCTTGTTCTTATCTGAACCAATTGAATAATTCAATTCAATTCAATTCAATCAAATTGAATAAGAAACAAAATTAAAAAAGTCTATGGAGCAAGAGTTTGACTCGGTTTTGAGACTCTTACTTTTCAACAATTACCAAGAAAGCCGTCCTCTCTTTTATAATAAGTTAATAACGAAACTCACACCACCACTTGTTCTTCATTTGATGCTTCTCAAGTTACATTTCTGCAAAATACTTCAACTCTCAGATAATTTAATAATCATTCAGTTTCAAAACCCATCTGGCGAAAACATTATCTTTGCTTGATGAATTAAGGTAATATTATCTGAAAGCGTTGCTCAGTTGATGCTTCCACGTCTTCATATTATAACATCCCTCCCAAATCCCAATTCTGACTTTTTAAATTCATTTTCTCTGTTCTTTCTTCAAAAGCTCCGATCTTTTCTCTCTGGGTCGTCAGAATTTGAGCTAATTTAGCTAAAGCTCCGGCCTTTCTTCTCTGGGTCGTCGGAATTTGAGCTAAAGTTCCGATCTTTCTTTTCTGGGTCGTCGGAATTTGAAGTCATGGGCAATTGTTTTGCCAAAAACAATGGATTGATGAAGGCTCAGCAAAATGGGCATACCAACAGATCAGTCGAAGTTGATAACAGAGGAGGAGGAGGAGGAGGGAGTCAACAAGATCCACCGTCGTATACTCCACAAGCGAGAAGCCAAACGCCGGAGAAACCAAACTCCGGTATAAGTCAACCACCACCGTGGAGAATGGCGGCTGCAGCACCAGGACCAAGCCCTAAAACCACAAAGAGCAATTCGATCCTAGAGAACGCTTTCGAAGACGTGAAGCTTTTCTACACATTGGGTAAAGAATTAGGTCGAGGTCAATTCGGAGTAACGTATCTTTGCACTGAGAATTCTACGGGGAAGAAGTACGCTTGCAAATCGATATCGAAGAAGAAGCTTGTGACGAAAGCTGATAAAGATGATATGAGAAGAGAGATTCAGATAATGCAGCATTTGAGTGGGCAACCCAATATTGTTGAGTTTAAAGGAGCTTATGAAGATGAGAAAGCTGTGAATTTGGTTATGGAGCTTTGTGCTGGTGGTGAGTTGTTTGATAGGATTATTGCTAAGGGTCATTACAGTGAGAGAGCTGCTGCTTCTGTTTGTAGACAGATTGTGAATGTTGTCAAGATTTGTCATTTTATGGGTGTGTTGCATAGAGATTTGAAGCCTGAGAATTTCTTGCTTTCGAGTAAAGATGAGAAGGCTTTGATCAAGGCTACTGATTTCGGCTTGTCTGTCTTCATCGAAGAGGGTAAATATAAACAAACAAATGTGTTTCTTTTTTGGATAAGTTGATTGTTTCTAGGATATAGAATGGATCATCAAGGTTCTGGTTATATTGCTTGTGTCTTGGTTTCATTTGTTGAGATAATTCTCTGATAAATATTTAGTGTTTCTTACTGTTCATCATTTGGTTGTTTCTTCTTGTTTACAGGAAAAGTGTATAGAGATATTGTTGGGAGTGCATACTATGTTGCTCCTGAAGTCTTACGTCGTAGATACGGGAAAGAAGTTGATATCTGGAGTGCTGGAATCATCTTATACATTCTACTCAGTGGTGTGCCTCCATTTTGGGCTGGTAAAGCGATATTCTCACGCTCTCTCACTTTTTGATTCATATGTTGCCTAGAACAGCTGATAGATAAACATGGTTGTTGCTTCTGGATATGCAGAAACCGAGAAAGGGATATTTGATGCTATACTGGAAGGCCATATTGACTTTGAAAGTCAACCGTGGCCGTCAATCTCCAGTAGTGCCAAAGATTTGGTACGTAGAATGTTGACGGCGGATCCAAAAAGACGGATTTCTGCGGCTGATGTTCTTCGTAAGTAAACCCGCATAACTTTGGAAGACATGTTACAAAGCCAAAATACAATGTGAGGTTTTGGAAGTTTCCATTATATCCTTCTTGATCAAGAGACTTTCTCGATTGTTTTGTGCAGAGCATCCATGGCTTAGAGAAGGTGGAGAAGCATCTGACAAGCCAATTGACAGTGCTGTTCTCTCAAGGATGAAACAGTTTAGAGCAATGAATAAGCTAAAGAAACTTGCTTTAAAGGTTCATTTCAAAACTTTCAAATATGAAATGTGTTTGCTTGGTCCTTTTTTCCGATGTGCTCATAAAAAGATTCTAATAGGTCATAGCGGAGAATATTGACACGGAAGAAATCCAAGGATTGAAGGCTATGTTTGCTAACATAGACACGGATAACAGTGGCACAATCACATATGAAGAACTGAAAGAAGGTTTAGCCAAATTGGGATCTAAACTCACTGAGGCAGAAGTGAAGCAGCTCATGGATGCTGTAAGTTGGTCGAATACTCCATTCCTTTAATTCCATTTTTGAAGAAAGTAAATGAACACATATTCTCGGGACTGTGATTGTATTAGGCTGATGTTGATGGGAATGGATCAATCGACTACATTGAGTTTATTACTGCAACAATGCATAGACACAGGCTTGAAAGTAATGAGAATCTTTACAAAGCCTTCCAGCATTTCGACAAAGACAGCAGCGGGTAAGTGACCCGTTTCTTCTCGTTTTTTTTTTGTTCGTAACCGATGTATTTACAATAGAAGATTGTGAGACCATCCAAAATGTATGCACAGATACATTACGATAGACGAACTGGAAGCAGCACTGAAGGAGTATGGAATGGGAGATGATGCAACAATCAAAGAAGTTCTCTCAGATGTCGACTCGGATAACGTAATTTCTTCTCTTTTATCCTTTTCTTCTTACAAGAAATTTAGACTAAATCCATAATTGTTGGCTCCTCTTGCAGGATGGTAAGATCAACTATGAAGAATTCTGCGCGATGATGCGAAGTGGAAATCCACAACAACCGCGGCTGTTCTAGGGGACATTGCTCCTGAATCAAAGTCTTTTTGATTGTTTTCATGTAAAACCGGGGATTTTCAAGATCAAGAGGATAGGCGGTTTTGTGTATCTAATACAGAAAGCCAGGAGCTGTATCAATATTTGTTCAGACAAAAAAACCACATAAGAGGAAGATACTCAAATTAAACTCTGATTGTTTGTGTAATGTACTAATTTTTCTTCTGTTTAATCCTTTGTGTTCTATACTAAGGCTGTTGTGATATGAGAGAAAGAGAGTGTCATTTTTTTAAAAAAGATTTTGATTTTTTACAAAGTGTTATTTTATACCTTTTACCTCGGTTCCTTTACCGTGGATTTGAAACCACAAGCACTTCCAATTCTCAGACTACACATTAGAAAAATTGAAAGTGATTAACAAACTTTCAAAGTGGACATTCACTGTAACCAATAATATCAATTATTAGTATCTGCCTTTGGCTAAAAATACACCCAAACAATCAAATTCAAAAAAGACCTATATACACATTTGCCTGACGCAAGCCTGAGCTTCCTCCTCACTTACCACCCTATACTACATATAAGAAGCTATTTTGAATGAACCCGAATGCGATTTAGAATGTTAAGAGAAATGGTTGGTTTAAAGGTACAACAGCATTTACATCTCAAGGCACTTATCATGTGGTAGGCTGCGGAGCTTTCTGCTTCTTTTTTCTTTTTTTTCTTTTTCTTTGAGCTTTGTTGAAACATACATGAAGCAACACCCCGAGGACTTGCGTCTTGTGGACGTGAATTTGGATGACGAGGCAAGGTGGAGATCTCTACCACACGATGTTCTAATCAAGTCACATCAAGGATGGGAGAAAGCGGCATATGCGGAGAAAGAGCCCTCTATAAAGCTCAAAGGAGATCGAGACTGAAAAGACTATTGCAACAATTGCATTTCGTGTCTATAGGAACTACTACTTGAAGATGCGCATAAAAGTGTTCCCTCATGAATTTGCTGATGCAGTTGTTGCCTCTGGTGGATGGTTCGAATCCTGGCCTGAAAATGCATGAGCGACTGCTACCGCGAAGTGGGATACACTAACTCTCGAAGGCAAGGCTAGATACTTTGAACACGCCAATATGTTGTTTGATATTGAAATGGCAGAGGAAGTAGTAAGTAAAGATTGATTTTGTTGTTTGTATATATCCAAGGAAGTGTTTATGTTAGTAATGCAATTCTATTTTGTTTGCAGTGAAAAGAGGAGAAGAAGGTAGTGAAGATGACAAGTTACGAAAATAAGAAATTTGCTTTTGTATGAGATGATTTGTGTTTATCTTTTAAGACTTTGTTTCTGGATTTTGCTTTTGTTTGCACTTTTGAATGAACTAGTATAACTATTTGCTTTTTGAAGAATGTTTATCTTCTTTTCTTGACAGGCCCGGCTCTAAGGACAAGTCAGTAATTTCTTACTAACTATTTGGAATTATAAATGGTTTAATAGTATTTTAATGTGTTTTTTTAATTTAGATTACTATTTTTACGGAATTGGAAAACGTACGAAAATGACATTTTTTACATATATGCATAGAGCATGATTGGAAGAACATGGATAATGAAGCAAAACGTGGAGCGTTGGTAATTAAATGAAAAAAATGAAAAAAAAAATACAATATGTTTTTATAGATCCAAGCCTATAAATAGATAGTATGGGCTTTTCTTAATAATTTGGGCATTTTGACAAAAATGTGTTTAATTCTTTTTTTGTCACTACCTTCCGAAGCCACCTTCTTCGAAATCGAAATTGGAACCAAACCCAATCAACCAAACTCTGCCTTGATCTTGGGACGGTCGACGATAGAAAAATATGTGGTTGGTCATTCTCGTTTCTTCGAAGTGTTTTTGTTTTGTTTATCTCTCTAAATAAAATTAAAATAAAACTTATGAGTTTTTTTTGTGCAGTTCAGAAGGAAACCCCTCCAGTTATGGTTATTAGTGACAAGTTTATCAGAAGAGCCTTTGAGTTGACTGATAAAATCTTTCGTCGCGCAGCTATTGAGGACTACCTTGCCAGTTTGAGGGTATTATCTCCTTGTCAAACTCTCAATTTCATGTATCCTAGTAGTTACTATAAAGATCTTGTATTGTGAATTTCATAACTAAGTCTTGCTTGTATGTGTATATTTATCTAGAAAAATCTCTTTCCCAATTCCTACTCTTGCGGTTGCACATATTTACCAACATTGCTTGTTGTGTTTGTGTTTCAAGGATAATGAGGAAAGAGAAAGGTGATGAAGAGGAGGAAGAATCGTGGTTGGTACTGGGAAAAAAAAGTTATAATAATAACATTTTCGACCACTTTTGTTTTTTTTTTAAACCATCAGAGTTGTAGAACTAGCTAGTGGTGGTTATGAGACTTGTGTTAATTCTCACTAAAGAGTTGTTATTTATGGAATGTTGTTTTTTTTCCTTGAATCGAATTCCTATTATAACAACAAGAATTGGCTTTGAAAATGAATAACAGTTGCTCCGATTTGATGGAAACTAGTAGCAATCTAAGAAGGTTGTGCTTCTTGAATCCCATTCTTTATTGTTGATTCTGTTACCAACGTTTGAGTAGACATTGTGAATAACATGAACGTTTGAGTAACTCATTTTACTTGTGTAAAATAATATTGCATTCAACAATAATATCAATTATTAGTATTTGCCTTTGGCTAAAAATACACCCAAACAATCAAAATACAAAAAGACATATATAGACATTTGCCTGACAGCCTGAGCTTCCTCCTCTCGCTTACCACCCTATAATACATATAAGAAGCTATTTTTGAATGACCCGAATGCGATTTAGAATGTTAAGAGAAAATGATTGGTTTAAAGGTACAACAGAATTTACAAATCATGTAAGACACATTAGAGATAATTGGAATCTCTCAAGGCTCTTATCATGTGGTAGGCTGCGGAGCTTTCTGCTTCTTTCTTCTTTGGTCTTTCATCACCCGTCATACATAATGTACCTTCTATGGTTGGGATCTTAATCATAGCCGAACAAACAAATCCCTTCCCATTCGAGCCTTCTTCAACACTGAAAGACTCAAACACGATAACAAAATGGTTTAAGGCTAAGCTAAGCAAACTCACACTGATCGTAGGAGTATACTTTAGAGCATATACGACTTTTCTTTACCAAAGTTTGTAAGATTTTAACCATGGATTATCAAATGTGTTATGCTTCCCCAAATTACAAGACTCTCTAGACTACTCAAAGATCAATGAATAAATTTGACTTAGTATTATGGTCCTTGTTAAGTGTGTGTATGCTTCTAAACTGTATGTAGGACCAGGTTATACATGTAAATCGGTTTCGGCCACTTCTTCTTTGAGCAAATCTCAAACAACTTCCGTTTCGCAACATCAAGTTCTACCTCTTGACTACCTTCATCAATAACCATTTCAACAGGTATAAATTCCGAAAACTTCCCTAACGCTTCCTTGGCAGCAATCAGCTTTGCGCTATCTTTATGCTCAGCACGCCCAAACGCAAACATTTCATCATCAAGATATACACCAGCAATACTGCTTTTCCCATCTTTCCAATACCTGATATCGATTCGCTTGTCGTATTTATGACATAGTTTAAAAAGCATAGACACCGGTTGAGGTTGCTGCTGTATATCGTCCAGCGTAATAATCGGCTCCAATAGACCCCTAAAGATCTGCATGAATCAACAACAAGAAAAGCCTTTAAACTCACCAATCTTTAGGAGCTTTCACTAATCCACCATAAGCAACTGGATCATCTTCTTTCTCCACCGCCTCTGAAAACTCTTTAACCTATGCAAATCACACCACAAATCAAAGAATCACTCTGTTCCGACCAAAATCCTTCATTGAATGCAGATTTCAGATTAAAAAAACTGCAACTTTCAGATTGAGGATTACCTTTTCATCTAAATTAGGAGCATTGCGTCGAAGGAATTGGTAAAGCTGGTGTTTGAGTGCGACACGAGAGAGTTTCTCAGTGCTAACATTAGCAGCTCTCAAAAGAGACAACTCGTGAGGTTCGAGATGAGGGTACTTAAGGTAAAGGTAATTACTGAGTGCGAGACCTATAGCACTGTCGCCGACGAACTCAAGCCGCTCGTACGAAGGGAAATCAGCACAAGAGGTGTGCGTAAGAGCTTCCTTGAGAAGATTCTTGTTCACGAAACTGTATTTCACGATCTTCTCCACGGATTCCATCTCCGGCGATAGAAAGCGATCCATTGGGCTGCGAGAATCTTAAGGGAATTGGAAGTGACGACACTTACGCTGCAGTGTATTTGTATTGACTAGAAAACAATTAATATATTTAATTTTTTTTGTGTCGTCAGAGCAAGCTTTTAAAAATTTGGTCCTTAAAAGGGAAATTTTTTGGCCTAAAACCCTAAAGTGAGGGTTTTCTTCCTCAGTGTAGAGGGTCGATGAGGAGTGTTCCTTATTGATATCGCGATTCTCGAGTATTGGTGATTGAAGATCGAAGTTTTTCGAAGGTCAGATTCTTTCTCTGTTTCTTTCGCGATTCATAAAACCGGAGGTTGTTTTTATTGCGATTCATTATTTAGGGATTTCTCAAGGAATCAGGGATTCGGGTTGTTATTGTTTTGTTTGAATTGGGATTAGGGTTTCGGTGAGGTTGTAGAGGGAGAAGAGAGTGTTTCTGGGTAATATTTTTCTTGTTACATTTGAAGATTTTTTGTTGGAATTTAGGTTTTCGAGCATGGAGGGAGAAGAAAGTTTGTTGGATGCTATAAATGAAGAAGAAGAATTTGAAAACATTCAAGATGTTGACATGGTTGATGTGGAAGAAGGAGAGATTGTTGTGGAGCATGACTTGAATTCTGGAGAGAAGCAAAATGGAGACGGTGATGGAGATAAAGGTCAAGAAGGGATCTTTGTGGGTAAGAAGAATGGAGAGAATCAGCAAAACAAAAAGAAGAAGATGAAGAAGAAGAAGAAGAAAAGGAGAAAAGGAGGCCCTGTGATGGGAAAACCCATGGATTTAGACAGGTATCTGAATTCTTTTCTCTACGCCTATGTTGTTATCTAACGTTTGATGGAGATGCCGACCTATTGTGTGATTGAAGCTTTGTGTTGTATGTTGGCTATGGTTGATAAAACATTATTTGTTATGGCAGGTTTGTAAGGGATACATGTAGACGCTTGAAGGAAAAGAAGTCTTACATGGTATACACAGCTGTTGGGTGTCTTGGCATTCCTGCCTTAAGTGATCTTGTCAACGAGGTATTATCATTATGCAATGCTTCAATGTGTTTTATATGTTATGCCTGTTTTAATCTGTGTGTGAGTGGTAATCTTGTTTTGATAACCTGCAATTGGAGCGTTCTTCGCTGTTTCAAATATTCTTGAGATATAGGTGGTGAAAACTCTTAATATTAGGTTGATAACTCTTTCTTCTCTTGTGCACATCTTTTGATTGCTCTAGACAATGTGTTAATGAGATGAACCATATTGTTATGATTGAGAGATGACTGTCTATCTAACCAACAATGCTTTGTGGATTTGCTTGAAATTGGTTTAGAATATTTCTATTATGTGTTGATGATGACAAGAAATATGTGTGTGTCTCTTTAGGTGGTAGCAATTGAGAAATGTGGAGGTCAGGTGACTGCTGATGGCAGTAGAAAACGAACAGGTGGTGGTATATTATGGAATATCATCAAAGCAAGACAACCTGCTGCCCACAGAGAGATAATGAAGAAGACCAGGGAGTTTGAGGTTTGTTCTTGGCTACTATCGATATATCCTCTTCATTTTTTAGCTTAAATGTAGAATTGCAGTCATGAAGATTATGTTTTCTTTCCTACGTATCTCTCTTTCTCTCTTACATTATTCAACTTTTTGCAGAAGCAATTTAGGTACCCAAACACAAGGCCGAAAAGAGATCAGGGTAGCTCCTCCGAAGGACATGCATCTGCAGATGAAGCTGTGGTGAGCGAGATGGGCGATATGCCGGTAGTTGAGCAGACTGAATCCAAACTGCAAGCAGAAAGGAAATCTGTTCATGAGAGGATCAGAGTACCTGTTTCATATGAAGACCTTTTCAGAGAAGTGCCTGTGGATGCTTCACAAGCACAACACTCCTCTGCTTAAGCTTATTTATAACCTGTTTGCCTCAGAATTTTTTTTTGACTAGGTAAACAATTATAACTTAGCAGCTGGATTGCTTCTTCTCTTGCGGAAAGTAGTGGTTTTGTTGAGAAATGCATTAACCAATCTATATACCAACTACCAAGATTCATGAAGAAATACACATACTAAAGCATCTATCTAGAGTTTGACTACAACATATCAGTTAAAGCGATAAAAATGTTCACATGTTAAACTCCTCATTACATGATGCAGCTGATTCGAGACAACAGATTTGTTTGCTTGATCTACACAATCAGATGAATTAGTCTTGGGGCTGTCTTTGTAGAACCTATTCGTTCATCTCTCCTCCATGATGGTGATCATTGATTATCTACTCAAAATCATCTTCTCAAAAGTCTGTTTGACCCATGTCTATCTTACATCGCTGACTCGTACTGACCTTGTGTTCAGAGACAGCCTTTGATACAAACATGTTCCGTATTGTGTGCGGCATACATAGAAAGAGGATCAGATTCTGAGAATCCGGGTCAACTTGTAAACCTAAAAATATAAAAATGTGACTTGAATCAATATATATAACCTGGTAAGTGTCTAACATCTTCGAATTAATTTGCATAGATAGAGAGAAAGTGAGAGAGAGCTGACTTGGGCAGTCCTGCTTGGTAAAAAGACCTCTAAGCAATTTCTTTGACCGTCAAATCTGCGCAAATGTGAGTTCAAAATGACGAAGAGGTAACAACAGCCTTTAGGATCTGATAAGAATAAACGATGTGACAATTACAAACCTCTTAGTAATTGATCGTTGAAGATACTGGTCCTTTGTAACAAGTCCTTGACCCCCATATTTTACTTCATCGGAGTTTAGTATCATCTGCAGAATCCAGGTAATATTCTCAGGTGAATGCATAACAAAACCTATAGTAATGATAGTGTTCTATTCACGAGTAAAGAACGAAAGCAGAAAACGATAGCAACCGTATTTCATGGAGAACAAATCAATGGTTACGGACTCTTATTAACAAAATGACAGATGAAGGGTCTATGCAAATGTCTATGCAGAGAATGAAAAACTCACGGTGTATTCACCAGCTTCCTCTATGCCGACACCATACTTTTCATATGAGTTTGATGGATGGAAGTTAAAGATAAATAGGAAAGGACCTCTTGAGAACGAAATCACCTGTAGATGAGGAACAATTTATTAGTTTGACATGTAAGCAGGCTCATTGTCCAAATTCAGATAAGGTATACACTTTTATCATCTGAATTCATAATTCTATAAATGTGTTTGGAGAATCTCTAATACGATGCAGGAAGGCAATTGATCCTATTCTTTTATTTTGCACTAGCTGACAAATATTGTATGTAAAACAAAGCATATGCAAACACTACCATGCCAATGAATTTCAGGAACTTATAGAAGCCAATTCAGTGGGTACTTTGAAATTTTATTTTACTGGTTTTATACTTTATACCCTGAACCTGAACAGTTTTTAGTAAAAACCAATATGCAAAAGGAGTCAAATACCATATTTGCATCATTCACATGGTGGATGCTAGGCCGACCTCTTGAAAGGATACCCTTGCTTTTATCCAAGTCCATTAGCTCCTACAATAAAAGAATGAGCTCAGTAACTAAGAAGCATTTCTTCTGACCAAGGAGGATATATGCTTGCAACATTTTCAACTCCTCAATAAGGATGGCTATCATATATAATTTTAAATTTCAAATAAGGAATCAAGATATGCATTTAGTTCCTTCTGATATAAGGTGAGCAATTAGTCATAAACCAATATAGTATTGAATTGCTATGACATTTACATATAGAAGCAATTATTCAGAGAGGCTAACAAAAGGAACCTATACTTTTTTTATAAAGAGGTTGTAAGACTGATACCTTGTCAAAGGAAAACAAGTGATGATGCACTCCACTTTCCAGAAGGTCCCAGCGACGGTTAGCAAGTGAAAACGAGAAGTTATTGCTCTGTGTTGGAAACTCAACCCTCTGACACAAGGATGAAACGTCAGAAACATGAAGATGTTGTCTTTGTAAGAGTAAGAATTTGGAGAGTTACCTCAGGATGTCCAAATTCATTTCCCATGAAATTGAGGTAAGCACGGCCACCAATTGTAAAAGTAATCAGTCTAATCATCTGGTTCAAGCAATGACAAGAAATGAAGGCTTTCAGGATTCAAATGAAACAAAAGTCTGAATAAGCACCTCAAGGGGAGGAAACAAATACAATATTAATGAGCTGGATAAAACTCGTCTTAGGAGTTATAAAAGACACATGTGATGGAAACGATGCAACAGCTACATAGAGGATTAAGTGTGAACAGATAAAAGTCGAGAAGTGTAAGTGAACTCGAGTGCAGTTCAAACGTAAGAGATACATAAACAGAGAAGTTAGGAAACCGAGGGCAGAAGGATCTAGAGGCAACAGTATAGTTTAGTGAAAACAGGGGGCGGTAAATAGACAATCTTCCAAATTTCATCTTTTTCACTTTTCAATGCAAAATTCAGAAAAGCATTCAATCTCATTTTAAAGTTCTGTTCTCATCATGAACTACGAGGTGTGTAAAGGAGTAGAAAATATCAAAAGAAAGAAGTACCTTATGTAGTGAAACTCCCCTGTCTAGCAATTCTCTTCCTTCAGGAGAACCATTTTTGACTCCACCAAACAAGATTTCTGCAAATGAACGCCCTCCTGATATGGACTGGAAGAAAAGTAGAATATACAACAATGTAAATGCAACCAAAAAAAAAGTTGTATAGTAGATATAAAAAAGCTTTAGATATTTAAGTTACAAAGTAAATACTTGGTTGTGGCTTTCGGCATAGCTGATCATCTTTTCTGCATACTCTTTGTTAGCGACCAATGTACTGACAATCTGCAGCAAATCTAAACATCAGTGAACAGAACCAAAGACCTGTTCTGTCACATCTAACAATGAAACTTAAAAGCTATGACCTTGCTCATGCTCCACTCATTATCCGATACGCTGTCAATGAGAGAAGCCCACATTTCTGTTGCAGAAAGGTTCACATAATAATCAAATCCAAGTCCACCTTGAGAAACTGGCTCACACAACCCAGGGTAATATGTTGCCTAATAACAAAATGAAAGTTAATTAAGTTGCACATAGTGATCAGATAGTGAAAACCAACAGTGCCTAATAACAAAATGAAAGTTAAATAAGGAACATTAAACAATGTTTAACTTGTTGACAAAAAAAACGATGTGTAACTTACATCCTCAGCAATTGTTATTATATTTGGATGTAGAGTGTGCAGGATTTCATTGGCCAGAATGAGGTACATCAAAGCATCTCGGTCAACATACTGATTGCAATAGCTGCAACAGGACAAGCATCAACAGTTTAACCAACTGTCACCATAATCCAAATTACATAAAGAAGCATAGCATCTATAGAATATAGATTTCTTACTCATCGAAACCGCTGCTAAAAGCAGCAAAACCATTGTGTGTATAAATCATTGAGGCAAGCGAGTGAAATTGGTAACCATCAACTTGATATTCGCTAATCCACCTATAAAAGCCAATTGCAACAGCATCAGATTCCTCAACCAAAGAAGTGCAAGATACTATTCTACTAGACCAAACGAAAGAGTACAACGAATATGTTATTCACAAACCACTTAACAATGTAGTTGCCTTTACCAGTTCAAATTTGATATGAGAAAATGAAGAACATCCAAATCACCATATTTGAACATTCGGGTGCCCCAGTGTTTGTGATGCCCCCTTTTACCTATTTGCATGATGAAAAATTGATGTTGTTTACTTTCCAGTTACATACCAATAACTCGCCCATCAACAAATAAGAATAAAGGAATGCAAAAACACTGTTTGTGACATCCCCAAGGCATGAAATAAAAGAAAATAAGTTACTGTTATGGAGAATTACCATAATGGAAATAGCAATCATTTGAACCATCAAAAAGTGAAAGCCCAGCCATCTGATCAGCTGCTGCATAAGAATGCACAATGTCCAAGAAGACAAGAAGTCCTAGGCCTGTATATAGATTAGTTCATGTTAACCATGTGCTTTATCCACCACATGTTTAACTTGCTTATGCAACATCAAGAAGGGCAGAAAGTCGAGAAATACTAACCATGTGCTTCATCATCCAAGCGTTTGAAATCATCTGGTGTGCCATATCGGCTACTAGCAGCAAAGAAATTTGTAACCTGAAATGGTGATGGATACCAGTAATAGTGAATGAGGAAAGAAATAAATACTTTTCATAACTCCATTCACTATAATAATAAGGATATAATCAGAATCCATAAAGTAGTAAAGTTAAAGTGTGAGAGGCTTAGGTAGCTGACCCTATATCCAACAGTAAAATAATCCTTGTGCTCAGGGATACCAATCAACTGGATTGCATTGTATCCCGCTTTTTTTCACATGAGGAAGGACCTGATTTTCAGTAAGCCACGAAAAGAATAAGATGTGTGCACCATAAGATTGCAAGTACGAATATAACCAAAGCATCAGAAGGTACCTTCTTGGTAAATTCTTCGAAAGTTGAAATTTTCGGCTCAGACCCACTGATGCCAACATGACATTCATATATGCGCATGGACTTTGGTACATCTGGCTTGGAATTTTTCCACTTGTATGCAGTTTCAGGAGAGGGTTCCCAGTGAATGGCGTAAGCTTGCTTTAATTCGTCCTCTATTTTAGAGAACAATGAATATACACTCAATATTTTGAAGGAAAAAAAACATCTATCACAGAAAGATTAACATAGCAGTTACAAAAACGTGATTCTTAAAGCATCTATGCATAGAAAGATTAACATAGCAAATACAAAAACGTGATTCTTAGAGCATCTATGCATAGAAACATTAGGCACTAGCATAAAGAAACAAGAAAAGCTTCACAACTTCTCTAACGAGTGTTGTTAAGTACAACTGTTAATCTATGGCTTACAAAGTTCCTAGTTACTCTGGTCAATGGAAAGCAGAGGCTAAAAAGATTATGTGCAAATATTTTCAACTTTTTAAGCATGTATTATTTGATAAAAGGAAAATTAAATGCCTGCTTCTTTTTCCCTATGACTGTTATGCAACTCATTATCTTTCTTATGCTACTCCTAACCAGAGAATTACCAGATGCTATCATACCTGGTTGCACATATGTAGCCCAAGCCGGCACCCGTTCAAGCGGTCCATCAGGAGTATTGAAATACAATCTATACTTGCTTCCATGTGGAACAGCTGGAATATAATTTTTTAACTATGCCTTTCTTCCTTTGCGTGTCTCTAACCAATACGAAATTGGAGGTTCTTTCTCATAAAATTTCTTTGCCCATTCTGGAGATGTCACGACATTATATATATCATATGGTTTTCCATCACCTTTATCAATGATGTCGCATGAAGGTAGATTACTTGGTGGATCATTTTTATGCTCCTCTTTATACTGTTTATATCTTGTTTCTGGATCTGGTATATCTCCAAGCTCTTCTAATGTCTGTGGACTGTTCGGGCCAAAGAACTGCTCGTATAGTTTGGCAGGAACTTCATACCGGTTTTTAATAAACCGGT
Organism: Draba incana; assembly: GCA_963576765.1. NCBI lineage: Eukaryota > Viridiplantae > Streptophyta > Magnoliopsida > Brassicales > Brassicaceae > Draba > Draba incana. Next base: position 27,991,077 of record OY755207.1, read on the forward strand.
CCTCACCAGGTTCCCAATACTCATCATTAGCTTTCTGGAAGATTTCTTCGGCTGATACACCACTATCACCCTTATCATAGTCATCAACGTAGTTATACTGCTGAAAGGATAGTTCGTCTGGTTCTTCACCTTCTCTTAACTTATCTTCAAGAATAATGAACCAATACCCAAAATCATCATGGCCAAATAGTCCCTCTCTGGCGGAATTTTCTGTTGGAGACCATCCGTTGAAATCTCCGATTATAGCACCATATCGAGCACCTGGATTTGGCGTAAAGTTAGTATTCTCAAGAAGAAAGAACCAAATGGAAGTAAAGGAAATGACTAATGACCGAACCTGGACCCCAATCCATAAAATCAACCCGGTGTTCCATATGTCGATGCATCCCCAATAACTCAAACCTAAACAAGAAAGAAGGCAATTCATTAGACACAACACTCTTCTGGTAGAAAAAACTTATTTTCTGGCACAATATAACAATGCAGCTTCAGATTCAGATTCCAGGATAAAACTCATCTTGTGAAAGAAACTGAGACAAGGAAGGATACATACCCTGAAGCAAAATCTCTGAGATCCAAGTGACGTTTGAGAATCTCTTCTTTAAGGTCTTTAAAAGCTTTATGCCTACAGATTCAACAAACGAAACACACTTATTATATAGATAACTACAGCAAAAGAATTGTGTACTTGCAATTTCGAAATGAATCAATCAATTGCGGTGTATAAACAAAATTCCGAACACAATAATGCGTTCTGGAACTAAGATTCCCAATGAAGAAAGCAAATTCCACGACTTGAAACTCTTTGTTCCCATTTTCTAATCAAAGTTGAGATTTTTGTTATTTTACCTTTCTCGGAGAAATTGAGCGAAGATTCTGTCAGCAATTCCGAGTTTTGTGAGAAACCCAACTGGGTCGACTCCAGAATCGGAATCGCTCGTATTGCTCTGATTCTGATTCTTCTTTTTCTGCTTCTGCTGGCGAGGTTGTTCGGCGGCGAAGCAAGCGATTCTCACCTTGATTTTCCTGGGAAAATTGATTCCCGCGATTCCGAAGCGTCTCTTCTCGGAGACGAAGAGGTCTTTTGGGTGGAAAGAAAATCTGGTTTGATTAGAGAGGGAAACCATTTTTGGTTTGTGACACAGAGAGACGATTTTGTTCTTAGTCAGGGTTTAAAAGATAAGGGACAAGGTTTTTGAGTCAACTCGTGAACCAAACAGAACGGAATTAAAACCGGTTCAATTCCTTACCGATTGATTTACTACGTAGACCAATACATTTTGCATGGAGGACTTAAGTAAAAAAATTGAAACAAAAAAGTAATTGTTCTGGATCTGATTGTAAAATCTTTGATTGACAAGTCGAAATTTATCTTCATCTTGACAATCAATGGTATGTCTTGTTTTTTTTATTTATATATTTACAACGTTATGATATTCAAGTCACAAAATGAGGATGTGACAATATCGCATTTAGTAACAATTTACATATTTGTTTATTATTTGGACCTTTTAAGTTTTAACCAACTGTTTTGCTCTTCTTTACTGCAATCTCCAAGTTTCTTCTTGTGGTTTGAAGCTCTCTTGTGTAATAATGCATTCTGTCTATAACCATTGCTAGGAACAAGACAGTCCCTTTTTTCACGCACAAAAGAAAAAGAAAAAAACAAAGCAATTAATTAAGAAATAAACAAATAACACAAAATGGTGTGTAAATGAAATGATGTTTATGTTGTTATTATATATTTACCCATGAGGAAAGTTTCCAGGAGGCGATTCGCAAACATGACTTGATCAGTCGAGTTAGCTACACCACCAGATTCAGAGAGCCTTGTGTTGATTTGAATCGTGCTAAACAGAACCGAGCCAAACAACACAAGCATAGTGGTTGCAACCGTTTTTGTAACAAGAGGTCCTCGACCTCGTTTCAATAGGTCTAGCAATTTCACCACCACTCTTCTCACTGGAGTCCCGAAACCGAGTGTTAAAATCAGGGCGGCTTCTATTGACACGACGGCGAATAGAAGCTGAAACATCTCTACGAACATCGTTTTTTAGTAGATGGAGTGTTTTGATTGGGATCAAATACAAAATGGGTTTCAGTTGTTATAAAAAAGTGTTGCAATTTGAAAGAGAACTTGTTGGTGAGTAAAAAGAATAAGAAGTTGCTTGATGCAGTGGACATGGATGATGTAGAACTAAGGCTTTGGAATCGAATAAATTAATCATGTACTTTGTGTGATAAAGGATTTAACGTTTTTTGTTTTGTAATTATGTCTTACAAGAATTTTCATGGCACTTTATAATTATGTCATTGTTCAAAAATATTTGCAAGAATGTCATCTTTTAAAATTTTTTGGTTTGGGTTAACTATCTTATATTTAGGGTATAGTTTTTGGAATAGAGTTTAGGGTTTGGGTTTTGATTTTTTCTTGAAAGAGAGAGAAAAAAATTAATGATTTTTTTTTCTATTAAAAGTGGTATATTTGCAATAAATTTTCAAGGGTAGCATATTTGAAAATTATATTTTTAAATGTAGCATGTTTGTAATTCTCCCTTATATCTTTAGCATTAGAAATAATGAGTTTTGAGAACAAGTTACTAACAACCAAATAATTTAATTAATTGTGTGGAATGTTTTGGGTATCCCATAATTCTCGCATTCAAATATCAATAGAATATCTAGATAAATTTAATTAATCGTGTGGAATTGCATGTTGTACTATTGTTGAGATTCCGTTTATGCAAAATGTTTTTGTATTATAGTATTTTCTGTATAATAATGGAAACATAAGTTGTGTCTATATGGACTCCATGTCTTGGCGTGATTATAGACTCTGCCATTATTAGTCGTGTCTCCCAAATTGTCTTCCTACGCAATTTGTGTGTGAAGAAACAAAAAAAAACTCCGACGAAACTGAGAAATAATTAGCAAATATATGAAAAACTTGTTAATCAAGGTATATAATCTTTAGAGATGTCAGATGGGTTAACCCGTGTCCAAGTTGCTCAACCCGTGGCATTCCAATTTTTTTAACCCATACGGGTTAGCCCGTCGCGGGTTGCGAGTTTTAAAAGTATGTCTAAGCCTAGTCCGCATGAATTATGCGGGTCATGGTTGTAAAAAATCAAGTTAATATGTTAAAACTTTAGTTAAACTGATAAATCTTTTACTTTTGTTTGATTACAAAGAGAAGAACTCGATTTTTTTTACGAATTCGGATATCCGCGGATATGTTAATATTTGGACAGATATCCGGCTTCCGGATATCCGGGAACCACGGATCCAGATCTGGATAGTAAATACACGGATCCGGATCCGGATAGTAAATACACGGATTCAACGAATCGGGATCTAGATCCGGATATCCTGAAATTGTCTGGATATTCGGATCCGTCCCACCCATATTGGTACGTACTACGTAATAGATTCAAAAAAATCAAAATAAGATTTTGTACATGTATATATTCATGTTTTGGTCGACTACATTTTATCAGTATATATATATATATATATATATATATATATATATATATTTTCTTTTTCTTTTTTTAATAACCCACCGACTTTTAATTGCAGATTTTTCTAGTTTCGATGACAATCGGAATAGGAAGTATTCCATGGGTCATGGTATCTGAGGTAATCATTTGTTTTTCAACATGGTCTTAACAAGATGAATAGTTCAAGAATGTAGTAATAATATGCACAACGACAATATATTGTATATAGTTAGTTGACTTCAAAAGCATAGAAAACATAGACTACGTACGTTAGCTGATGAAACAATGCGATATAATAATTGTTTTTTTTTTCTTTTTTTGATATAATAAAAATTGGAATATTAAAGGGATCATCAGAGCATATTCATTAGAAATACTTTTGATGGGTGTCTAAAATAATTTTTAATTAAATTTATTAAATTAAAATTATTTTCAGACACTTTCGAATCTAATGTTTCAAAAAAAATCCTAAATAAGAGACTTTTTGGAACATTAGACCCAAAAATATTTAAAAATAACTTTAATTTAATTAAATTTAATTAAAAGTAATTTTAGATATCCATTAAAAATGTCTCTAATAAACGTGCTCTGGACTCTATGCATTCTAACAAGCTGGTCGTGCAATTGGTTCGTTTCTTACACATTCAACTTCCTCTTCCATTGGAGCTCTTCTGGTAATTCACTTTATTCCTACAAAAAAATTAGTAGAATATATCAGTTACTATTTATTATTAATTAATCATATTTAATATTTCGTGTGTATTCAAATCGTAGGTGTGGGGATCTTATTTATGGTGAAAATGGTACCAAAGACTCGAGGTCGCTCGCTCGAAGAAATTCAAGGTGCTATTACTCGTTAACCTTGTGAAATTTCAATATTTCTTTCAATCTGTTGTCCAATTTATACAATTTAACATAAATTGCAGATATTGCTAATATCAGAATTTGGAGCTTACAACAATTTTTTCTCAATCGCTCATAATCGGTAAAAAGTAAAAAACATCGACTGTATTTAAATAAGAAAAAAATCACTAGGATAAAGTGAGTATGAACCTGAAAGACTGGAGACACCTTCAAAGAGCTTTCTTAGTTCAAAATATTGTGAAAGTTATTTAAGAAATGACAAAGTTAGAAGCCCTTTACTACGAGAAAATCATAATTTCGGGGTAAATTGTAATGATTCGATCAGAACTAGATTTTAGTTTTATATGAGCTCAAAATGAGAAAAGAGGTTTTATTATTTTAGTTAGATGTTTTTCTAAACGGTTTGGAACCTTAAAATCGTTAGTCAATAATAAATGAGTATTTTTAGATCAGGGTTTATAACGGGTTATTTTTGAATCAAGGTTTATTTAAGAAAAGTAGTAGTTAGTGATTAGAATTTCGAGTAAGGAAAATTAGAATTTCGGAAAATCGGTATAAACTATAGGTTTATTAGTAATTTAGACTTTAGAGTGTTCGATAAACCGTATTAAGTAATAAAAGTTGAGAGCGGTTTATTGATTTGTGTATTTACCATTTAATATGGTTTATGGTTGTGCATTAAAATTTATTTAAGATCTACCTATATATAATCATGTGTAATGGGAAGAATATTGGTTCTAAATATTTTGTTATAATTTATTTAAGATCTACCTATATATAATCATGTGTAATGGGAAGAATATTGGTTCTAAATATTTTGTTATAATCTTGTGCTATTCATTTAGAAAATCTTAAGTACTTGTTAGTTGAAATTCACATCATCTCATGTTTGATTAAATTTAATGAGTTCTAAAAAATATTATAAATCTTACATGGATTTCTAAAATTAGCTGTTTACCGAATGATAAAATTAATTATGTTGAATGTTTCTAGCATCCCACGAGTCTCTCATTCAACAAACATATCGGATGTGACTTAAGGTGTGATTGGCTGGGTTTTAAAAAATTTATACAATTTCTTTAAAGATTTTTACAACATTTACTTACCAATGAGACTTTAAGTATTTTAGTGGGTTTCATATAAAACTTGCCTCTACAATCTTTTTTTTTTTATGTTTTACTTTTTTTCCTAAAGAAAATATTCTATGGCTTTAAAAGCTATAGGATTTTTTTCACAGCAAAAATATATACAGCTACAGCACAAACATCTACAGACTAGGATGATTAGTTCGGGTGTAGTGATGTAATAAAGTTTTAACCCAAAATAATTCTGCAAATGCACAGACAATCGCAGTAGTATAAAGAGTTTCGAATCCACAGAGACCAAGGTTACACTATGAAATTATAGATTTTAAATTAAAGCTAAGATAAATATGGGTTTTTGATTGTAATGAAACAATGAAAACAACAATTAAATTCGATGTAAAATTCAGATAAAACAAGCACTTTAACAAGGTCATTCGCCGGTGATTTCGGACTAAGGACTGAGCTACTATTCAGGAACTAATGCAATTCGGTCTAGAACTCAAACATAAAGATAATATTGCCCCACTGTCGTGATGCATCAATATCTTTGTCTAACAACCGAAATGCCTAAACTGTCGTTTAAATTCAGAGATGTTGACAAGCATTATCGAAAAGGTTCAATTTGTTCACAATTGATGGCAACAATCAACTGTCGTTGGTTGCACACCAATTGCTCACCAATGGTTTATCTAGCAACCTAGAGCACTGTCGTGAATAAGTTAAACTTGAAATCATAGACTAGGTGGTCACGCTAGCCTAAGCATTACGAATCCCAATTGATGAAGACATATGATAATCTATCCTATTTGGCTCAGTCACTAATCAATCCTAAATCACCATTGAAATCCCCTAATCTAGCTAATGGACTACTCAAGCATGATGGAATCAAACACAACAAAGATGTAAGGAGAATTCATGATAATGATATTGAAAGAGATAGGGTTTAGAATTCTTCTCAAAACAAAGTTGTGGAATGATCCTCCAAATTGCAAACCAAAGAGTAGAACAATTGATAAAGTCTCCAAAGAAATCTCAAAGTAACGTGTCTGGGTAAAAGAGAAAAAGGAACTGTTTTAGAATGTCTTTTTCAGAGGTGGTTGCCTCTTATTTATACTTAAAAGTAGGTTAAAATCGGATATGGGAATGGGATTGGTCGGTCTGGTTCCGGACCGGTCGGTCCCGTCTTCGAGTCTTCAAGTCGTCGGGTCGGGACCGGTCGGTCCCTTGTGGAGATCAGTCGGTCCCGATTCCAGGAGCTTTGGCCTTCGAGTGTTCAGAACGGGACCGGTCAGTCCCTTGGTTAGATCGACCGGTCTTGATTCCAGGGGGGCTTGGTCTCGGGTCTTCACGTGGGGACTGGTCGGTCCCTAGTGCCGGATCGGTCGGTCCCGATCCCAGCAAGTCCAATCTCGTATCTTCAAGGCCGGACCGGTTGGTCTTGATTCCAGGGACTCCGAATCTGCGAGTCCTCAGACCGAGCAGGTGCTCGGTTATGAGAAAACGCCTTTTCTCTCCAAATTCATCCTGTTTGCTCCAATGAACTCCCGTAACTCCAATCCATGCTCCAAAGCCTCTTTTATACCTAGAATGACTCAAAAGAGAAAGAAAGACTCGATAAAAACCTACAAAACAAAGGTTAGAATGCGCCAAAAACGCATTATATCAATTTCCCCAGACTTAGATCTTTGTTTGTCCTCAAACAAATCCAAAAGTAAGTAAAGGAGAAAGGTTTGAAAATGCGGGAACTCTTTTATCCTCAGTGAACCGAGTTTAAAATCTTCAATCTGCAGACCACATAATTCAGATTACGAATAGCAAAGCTTTACCAAAACATCCTCAACACATTTCTCAACCAGGCCATTTCCCAAACACAAACTCAACGCATTCAAAGTATGCGTGAGGATCTCGCTAAAGGCACCTTTTTAGGGTAGATGACACTAAGGGGTTAAGGCCATTTAGAGGTGGAGTTCAAAGTATTTAGAGTGTTTAAGGGTTACCCGATGTTTCGTAGAGGATGCAGGATATCGCACAAAATTGCAAGAGAGAATGAGTACGTTGATATCTACATTCTCTAAACCACTCTTTCTTCTCCAAAACTCTCTAACGTCTCATTCGGCTAGTCATCCACCTTGGGTATACTCACTGTGCAGAGAGACATTTTTCTCTTTTTTACAACTTACCACTCTTCATCATCGATTTTCTTTTTCTCTTTTTTTTTTTTTTAGATGATGATGAATAGGGTTTACATTACAGGTATGTGTCTCTCAAACACGAAGATAAATAGAAGTGTTGTACGTACCCAAGTGGAGCTCCTCATTACTATTCCTTCCTCTTTATAGAATCATCTTTTGAAATTGCGAGCAGGTGCTCGATTCAAGGGAGCAGGTGCTCGGTTCTTCAGAAAGAGTGATTTAGGGGCAGTGTCGACTCGATTCTCTCCGGCCCTTTTGCGCATATGCTGCACATTTGACAATGAAGTAACAAGAATGCATGGAGTTTGAAAAGAGGTAATGGTTAAGGAGGGTAATAGCTAAAAATGAGCTAGTTATTCAGGAACAACAAGAGTGATAGCAAGAATAAGGATTCCTGAATATGGTTCGTTTCCCTAATCTAGTGCCAGTAACAAGAAGAAATTTCGGTCAATCTGAAACCTGGAAGATAGTGTGTCGAAGTGTTCCAGTTGTTCCTTGTACCCATGCTCTGTAAAAATGGTCACTAGAGAGAAGATTAAACATAGATAGTTCAAATATCATCATAAGATAAAGTTCTAATTCCATACAAAGTTTTGACTCAATACAACAAAATAAAAACTAGACTCAATATGACATAAGACAATAGAAAACAACCAAAATAAAAGTCATTAGTAGCAACTCCCCCCAGACTTACTTCACACCGTCTCGGTGTGAGAATAAGAAAAGAGAGAGTGAAAGAAAATAAATCATAAGGAAAAGCATAAAATGAAAATGTTTTTGATTTTTACCCTCGAGAGCAGGTGCTCTGGATTGGCGAGCAGGTGCTCCTTTCCACATGTATTCCGGGCTTGATGTTTTTGTTTTTTTTTTTTTTTTTTAGAAAACTCCTAAAAACTTAAACTAAAAAGTAAATTAAAATAGTTAGAAAACGTACCGATGAGTTGCCTCCCATCAAGCGCTTCTTTGTAGACCGTTCAGCTCAAGGAGGGTCAAACTCACCTCCTTTAGTGTCCAGCAACACTATGTCTCCATGTGGTCGCGCAGCCGGAGCAGGTGCTCGGTCGGATGCTCGGTCGGGTGGATAGGGATGTTTGATTATGAACGGACCGGACCCTTTCTTATCTTTGATCTTTCGGAACCTGAATAACCATCTGAGCCATGCTGGGAGCGTCTTCAACTCAAGCTTTGGAGCTTTCAGCTCGCTCCAAGAACCATGAACAGTAGATTTTTCTGGAGCAGGTGCTCGCTGATCCTGAATTTTTGTGCCCTCTCCCAGACTCAGAAATTCATCTTCCTTCTCCACTCTGATGTTAAAGTCCAGAAACTTAGCAAATCCTTGGGTGTCTTCACTCAGAAAACCGTGTTCACCCCCGACTTTTGTCGATGCGACTTCAAGCAGATCACTTGCTAATATCTCTTCAACCTTATCTTTCGACATCTCTATTCCATCGTGGATAACAAAAGCCTGTCCATCAATCATCTGTTTCTTGAGAAGCTTGTTCATCTCAAACCGAACTACCATGTCTCCTAGACGGAGATCCACTATGCCTTCTTTGACGTCAATGATAGCACGTGCCGTGTGCAAGAAAGCTCTGCCCATAATCAATGGATCCTTTGGTTCTTCATCAAGCTCCAGAACCACAAAATCAGCTAGGATTTAAGTATCCCTAATTCGGACGTGCAAATCTTCAATAATGCCAACCGGAAGCTTTTTAGACCTATCCGCAAAAATCAACGAAATCTTGGTGGGTTTAAACTTGGTGAAGCCCAAACGCTTAGCCACAGAATATGGCATCAAATTGACGCTGCTTCCCAAGTCACACAACGAACAAGCAAATGTGGAAGGCCCTATCTTCATGGAGATCACAAAACTTCCCGGATCACCTTTCTTTGTTAACACCTTATTCTGAAGTACAGCACTACACTCCTTAGAAACCATCATCACACTCTCCTCTTCAACAATCTTACCATCAACCAATTCCTTCGTGTACCTCTTGGGTGATGGTATCATTTGCACGGCATCAACCAAAGGGTACTTCACCGTCAAATCCTCTAGCACCTCCTTACACTTAACATCTTACAAATATTTCCTAGATTCCTTAGGAGGTACTGGGTATGGCACCCTTGGCACATAAACTCGCTCAGGGTAAGGCACCCTTGGTACATAAACTCGCTCAGGCAAAGTTTCTGAAATTGTTGTGGGAGCACCCTGCGCGAGCAGGTGCTCGCTGGCAGAGAACGGGTGCTCAGAAAAAAATTTCGCAGCATTGATCAGAACTGAATCCTGAAGTGTCCCTGAGCTTGATCCAATCTCCTTATGCCTATTTTCCTCAGAAAAATCACTCTCTTGAGTCTGGTGCTCGGTAATCTTCTCCTTAGCCTTCACATGGAAGCTTGTGATTGTAGGCGGTACCAACAACTGTCCACTCCTCAACTCAATAACATTTACTGGATACTCCTTTCTGGGATTCACCTTCACATGGAAGCTTGTGATTGTAGGCGGTTCCAGCTGGTCTCTTAATAGCTTCGGCCGTTTGAGCGACTTGTGTATCCAATTTCTTCACATGCGCTGTAACAGCCTCATACTTTGCATTAAGATCATTGTACATGTGATCTACCTTGGCGCTAATCTCAGTGGACGCCTTCTGCTGGTTAACCATTAGTTGCTGCATGAGACTCTTCAACTCATCCTGAGATGTAGGCGCGGAAGTATCTTGTTGTGGCGCGGCGAATTGTTGTTGGTTCCCTCCTTGGAAATGAGTCTGATTCTGGTTAGGGATGAACTGATTCCCTTAAGTATTGTTGGAGTAAAACTTCTGGTATCCCTGACCTTGTGGGCTATGATTCATACCTCCCTGTTGCGGATAGACTTGGTCTTGCGGGTTCTCGACATTAGTGTTTTGGTAGGAGAGGTTGGGGTGGTTCTGATAATTGGGGTTGAACCCATGGTTCTGGTATCCTTGACCACTCACAAAGTTAACCTCCCGTATCCAAGCATCATCATCATCTTCAAACTCTTGAGAAATAGGCGCAGCCATATTTTCTTCCACAAACTTGATCGGTCTTCGACTCTCGCGTAGAAGCAGGTTTACCTTCGCCGTCAGCTCATCAATCTTCTGAGTGTCCACACTATAGACTTTCCTGGACCTATTATATTCAGGAGCCTTGTTGTTAGAGCTTGCAGCCAAGTTCTCAATCAGCTCAAAAGCACCATATCTAGTCTTGGTCATAAAATTCCCATTACTCGCAGCATTTAGGGCATTCCGATAATCCCATTCAACTCCATCATAGAAAATCCCCAGAATTTGTTCATCTTTGAAACCATGATGAGGACACTCTCTACGGTACTCCTTCAATCTCTCCTAAGCTTCACAGAAAGTTTCACCAGAATGTTGTTGAAAAGACGAAATCTTGTTCCTCAAAGATGTTGTCTTGGACTTAGTGTAGAAATGGTCCAAGAACGCAGCTCTAACCTCATCCCATGTCTTCAAAGAACCAGCGGGTAAGGACTTCAACCATCTAAGAGCTTTGTCCGAGAGTGAGAACGGGAATAACTTGCATTTCAGGAACTCACTCGGTACTCCATTAGACCCCGTAGTGCTGCAGATTTCTTCGAAATTCTCGGTGTGATCCATCGGTATCTCAACCAATAATCCATGGAATAGATGTTGTTTCACCAATGAGATCATCTGAGGTTTGATCTCATAATCTTGCCTCTGAATTGTTGGAGAAACAATAGCCGAACGGTTTCGATATTACGCATGGGGATTATCCGAATCCCCTATACCCGGCTGTAACGGTGGAGCTTGTGGTTGATTCCTTTGCAACTGAGGAATCTGATCCCTCAACTACTGCAACTGCGTATTCATCGCTTCCTGACACATACCAAAAACAAATAAAAAAATAAAATTAGAAAAAATTCTTAGACTATAAATAAAACCAAAAATCAAAATTAACGCAATTAGTCCCCGGCAACGGCGCCAAAAACTTGATGTGCTAAAGTTTTAACCCAAAATAATTCTGCAAATGCACAGACAATCGCAGTAGTATAAAGGGTATCAAATCCACAGAGACCAAGGTTTCACTATGAAATTATAGATTTTAAATTAAAGCTAAGATAAAATATAGGTTTTTGATTGTAATGAAACAATAAAAACAACAATTAAATTTGATGTAAAATTCAGATAAAACAAGCACTATATCAAGGTCATTCGACGGTGATTTTGGACTAAGGACTGAGCTACTATTCAGGAACTAATGCAATTCGGTCTAGAACTCAAACATAAAGATAATATTGCCCCACTGTCATGATGCATCAATATCTTTGTCTAACAACCTAAATGCCTAAACTGTCATTTGAATTCAGAGATGTTGACAAGCATTATCGAAAAGGTTCAATTTGTTCACAATTGATGACAACAATCAACTGTTGTTGGTTGCACACCAATTGCTCACCAATGGTTTATCTAGCAACCTAGAGCACTGTCGTGAATAAGTTAAACTTAAAATCATAGACTAGGCGGCCACGCTAGCCTAAGCATTACAAATCCCAATTGATGAAGACATATGATAATCTATCCTATTTGGCTCAGTCACTAATCAATCCTAAATCACCATTGAAATCTCCTAATCTAGCTAATGGACTACTCAAGCATGATGGAATCAAACACAACAAAGATGCAAGGAGAATTCATGATAATGATATTGAAAGAGATAGGGTTTAGAATTCTTCTCAAAACAAAGTTGTGGAATGATCCTCCAAATTGCAGACCAAAGAGTAGAACAATTGATAAAGTCTCCAAAGAAATCTCAAAGTAACGTGTCTGGGTAAAAGAGAAAAAGGAACTGTTTTAGAATGTCTTTTTCAGAGGTGGCTGCCTCTTATTTATACTTAAAAGTAGGTTAAAATCGGATCTGGGCACGGGACCGGTCGGTCCCGTCTTTGAGTCTTCAAGTCGTCGGGTCGGGACCGGTCGGTCCCTTGTGGAGATCGGTCGGTCCCGATTCCAGGAGCTTTGGCCTTCGAGTGTTCAGAACGGGACCGGTCGGTCCCTCTGTTGGATCGACCGGTCTTGATTCCAGGGGGCTTGGTTTCGGGTCTTCACGTGGGGACTGGTCGGTCCCTAGTGCCGGATCGGTCGGTCCCGATCCCAGCAAGTCCGATCTCGCATCTTCAAGGCCGGACCGGCCGGTCCATGGGTTGGACCGGTTGGTCTTGATTCCAGGGACTCCGAATCTGCGAGTCCTCAGACCGAGCAGGTGCTCGGTTATGAGAAAACGCCTTTTCTCTCCAAATTCATCCTGTTTGCTCCAATGAACTCCCGTAACTCCAATCCATGCTCCAAAGCCCCTTTTATACCTAGAATGACTCAAAAGAGAAAGAAAGACTCGATAAAAACCTACAAAACAAAGGTTAGAATGCGCCAAAAACGCATTATATCATGTAGTTGTAAAAATTTTACTGTAGAATTTTTACTGTAATTGTTTTTGCTGTAGCTGTACATTTGTTTTTGCTGTAGATTTAGAAGTTGTAGTTGTAAGTTTTTAGCTGTAACTATTTTAAAATAAAACATGATTGGTAAGTATACAATATGTGATGTAGTTTTAGTTTAATTAGTTTGTGTAGATAAAAATTATTATAATTAGAAATTCATTGCTACTTTAAACATATAAAATAAAATTAGTTAAAAAGAACAATTTTATATGTTAACTAAATTTATTTTATATGTTAAAAGTAGCAATAAATTTCTAAATTATAACAATTTTTATATGTATAAACTAATTAAAACATCACATATTGTATATTACTAATCATGTTTTATTGTAGAATATTTTTATATCTAAAAATTTGAAGTTATAGCTTCTAAATGTATAGCAAAAAAATCTGCAGCTAAAAAAATGTACAGCTACAGCCAAATAATATTTACAGCCCAAAAAATAAAACTTTAGGTTTTTGACATGTTACAGCTAAAAATTTTGAAGCAAAAAAAAATGTACATCTACAACAAAAACTATTACAACAAAAATTCTACAGCAAAATTGTTACAGCAGCTACAGCCGAACAATCGCCCCCCATTATATGATTTTGGTTTGGAATACGCAAACTTTCTTTAATGCCAATGATTTGCATAACATATATAATATATATTATATACAACCATTGCTTTCGACCAAAAAAAAAAAATATACATCCATTGCTTGAATATTCATATAGAATTTTAATATAATATATGATATTACATATTATATGATTTGCATATTATATACAGCCATTGAATATGATTTGCATATTATATACATCCATTGAATATATATATTATATTAAAATTATATATGAATATTCAAGCAATGGCTGTATATAGATTCCATTGATAGATATATTCAAGCAATGGCAATATATACATATTATATGATTTGCATATTATATACAACCATTGAATATATATATATATATATATATATATATATATATATATATATATTATCTTAAAAGTCTATATGAATATTCGAGCAATGGCTGTATATGGATTCCATTGATAGATATGAAGATGATACTAACATTTTCTCTGCCTATAATATTGTTGATCCGGTCATCTTCAAGCTGTTCAGGAATTATATGATATCTATGTGCCTGAACATCTTGTTTACCAAAATTATGAGCCCATCAAATACTCGATTGGTTGCAATTATAACTTTATTTTTGCTTGTAGAAAGATGTATACGCAGAAAAATGATTGATCATATATATATATATATATTTTAAAAACCTGATACATATACTATTTGATAATATGATTTATGATATCTCTAAGTCTTTATTAGGTGAAATATATTATCAAAAGAAATAGATCTTTATTAATTACAGTAGTGAATTTCACCTAATAATTAGATTTTATTGTAACTTGTGACAAAATTGTACTACAACATATATTACATTTATGATGTTATATTACAAAATTATATGTGTACTAGGTTTCATTTATAACTAGGTCAATACCCGTGCATACGCGCGGATTTTCTTTCTTACATATGCTTCCACTACAAGAAAATAAGACATATTCTTACGGCCAAATCCGTCGGAATAGGGGGTATTCCGACGGATTTGGTCCGCCGGTTCTATCTCGTCGGAAATACAAATCCGTCAGAAATCCGTCAGGTCGTCCCGACGGATTTCTGACGGGACCTAGATCACCGGAATCCGTCGACACTATGTCGGAATCCGGTCGGAGCAGAGAATTCCGACGGCAAACTGACGGATACTCATCATGACGGAATTCCGACGGTAAGGGAAGACGACGGCTTCAAAACCGTCGGAAAATCCGTCAGTTTATGTAGCCGTCGGAATACCGTCGGAATTCTGTGCTCCGACCGGATTCTGACGTAGTGTCGACGGATTCCAGTGATCCATGTGCCGTCAGGAATCCGTCGGGCCAAACCGACAGAATTCTGACGGATTTGGAATTCGTTTCAAAATAAATTATTTTTTGAAAATAAATGAATTATTAAGAAAAAATAAATTAAAATCAAAATTAAATTCAAATTAAATTCAAATTGTTTAAAAACCAAATTTAAAGTTTTACATTACATTTAAAATGTCCAAAAACATTTACGACCTATGAGCACAGAATAATTCGTTCATCTTCGCCTCCATTGCACGATATCATTCGTCCGCCTCCTCCATCTCTCTCTTTCGCCGGTCCTCCACGTCCGCAAGCTGTCTCTTCAGCCGTTCTTCCGCCTCCGCCTTCTCTCTCTCGTATCGTTCCTCCAAAGAGCTAACCCGCTGGGTCAGCTCGGCGTTTTGTGCTACCAAACTGCTACCACCGTGATAGCGAACCGACGAAACGGATGAGCAACTGTCTTCGGGGAGGCCGTAGACACGACCTCTGCTCTTAGGGGTTACCTAAGAAAAAAAATTCAAGCAATTTCAAAACGTATTAGTATTAAAAGTATTTTAAATGTGTTTAGAATTGACACGTTTACTAAACTCGTAAGTGAACTCGCTGATCTTCTCGAATGGAACTTCGGTTGGCGGCGGAGTTCCATCGACGCTCGCTTGCGATTGGAGGTACTGCTCCCCGAGCTTCTCCACGCTCTCCACGATTTCCCGAGCAATCGCATCTTGGATTTCACCCGTCTTTCTGTTGGTGTGGGCATCTTTGATGACATCAAGATGCGAAGGACGCACACCAGTCTTCGCAATCTGTTAGCATAGTCAAGTACGGAAAATGTTAGCGATAATTAAAAAATTATGGAAAATTAGGTAAATTACCAGTTGATGAACACGTGACGCTTTGCTCGTTGCACCGAGGTTGTGGGTCGCTTGTCCCTTTCCATTCTGGTCGCTCTTCCGGTTAGTCGAGTTTTTCTCGGAGGTTTCTTGAGTGTCCTCCTGTTCCCAATGTGCAACTAGTCCAGCTCATAATGCTTCGTCGTTTTTAAGAATCTTAGGCACCTTCTGACGTCGCAACCACCCGTCCTTCCACTCGTTCATCTTCTGCGAGTACTTTCTACGCGCCTTTGCGTCAAATTATTTGCGGACGATACGAGTCAGCTGTGGGTCCCACGTAAATTCTTGCTGAAAAATAAAACAATACCCGATATACTATTGACAATTGGAATGTAATATAAAAGATGAATTTTTAATTTAGAATATAAATACATACCGCAAATTGTCGAAACCATGTGTCATGGTCTGCCACCGGCATGGAATCATAAGTGGGATACAGCTTACTTATCATGGTATTGATCATTGAGTTGATGGCACTCGCAATACCGTTTCCCGAATATGGGAACCTACACGGTATTTTGATTCATATTTTGTTAACAATTTTATTAAGTTAATATAAGCCTATAAATTTTTAAAAGTAGTCATTACCAGGCCGTGTTAGGTGGTACATCCGGATCAAGTCGTGTTAACCTATCTCGACCGGGTTGGGACACAAACTCCTCGATGCTCATTGTCGTACGAGCAGAGGCAGTACGAGCAGAGGCAGTTGTACGACAGCTCATCGTCGTCGGTAATCCGTCGGTAAATATTGACGGATTTCTGACGGCATACGGACAGTAATCCTGGTCGTCAGAATTCCGTCAAAATAAACCGACGGAGTACTGATGGAATGATTTTCCGTCGGAAAACCGTTTAAATTCCGACGGAAATGTCCGACGGAAATTTTGACGGCCGGAAATTCCGTCGGAAATACGCTTGTTTTCTTGTAGTGTTCTTTAATCTTTATGATCTGTCTGATATATGAACTTTACGCCAAGGAGAAAAAGATTATTTTTGTATACCTAATTTTAAAGAACGCGGAAAAATACTTTGGTAAAAATTGATGATTAAGAACTTGAAAGATTATAATGGATAATCATTTTTCTTTATATTTCACCAAATAAATGATAAATCTTAAGAGTCGAGTATCATCTACTTTTCCATTCGTCTTTTAAAAAATCAGTTAGAGTATCAAAAGACTAAGAAAATAACATGGTGTTCAATGTTGCATGATAATCATTTAAATCTAGAACAATTAGAGCGTAATTTAATACAAATATATGCCATATAAAGAACATTTCATTCTTTTAGATTGATTGGGTCACGATACAATGGAGCAATACAGTAGCAAATCAATATTTTAATTTACACAATCCGTCTCCCAAAACCATCTCTTCTATTTTCTCTAGCAAATTTTGCTTGCTTTTACCTTTCAGATTTTGTTAAAGCAAAATCAAAAAAGAGAAATAACAATGTAGATGCCACCTTTTTAGTCGAGCATCTTCAAGCTTAATTGTTGTGGTGGTTATAAATGTTCCTGGTTCATTACCACGTAATAGCAAAAATATATTCAAGCTCTTTTATATTGTAAAGTTAATTTGATTCCTTTCGAAAAAGTACATTCAACTCAACTTCCAAAAGACAATGTCGAGGAACCAACAATATTACAATATATTCTTATCAATTCATCACCATAACGATTCAGACATCAACGAAGTAGAATGCTAAACTTGTAATTATATAGCAAAAAACTCACCGAACGAAATATTAATCACCTAATAAGCTAACACCTAGAGAGTATTTTGTGTGAGATTCAATGAAAATATATTATGTGAAAAAACTTAAATTCAGGATGCAACAAGTCATATCAGAGGTAAGAAAGGTGAATCTCGAAATTCATGAAAAGATGTAATTGTTGATAAGTAGGGTGGAGATCACCAACCTAAAAGATGTATCCAATTTCTTTGGTCTCTTTATTCTCATAGCCGCACCATAAATATATACGAATTCAACGAAATTTTAGAATGTTAAAAAAGGTCTGTAAAACAGAAGATGAAAGGTTCAAAGCTATCAATTGCTGTCAAAGTATCATAAAAGTGCATAGAAATTCCATAGAGAAGACGAATAGAACATAACGAAAACGAGTAAAACATTATCAAATTCTTTTGGGGTTTTTTTCTTCATGCCACTTGTTAGGATTTTGTGTCACAAAGATGGAGATGGACATTTAATCTTTCATATGATTATCAAAAAAAAAAGTGTTTTGAGCTTTACAATAATGGAAACATTAGATTTAGATGGACTCCATGTCTAGCATGATTTCCAAATGAAAATGAATTTGGGGTTTTATGTCGTGTCTCCCAAATTGTCTTTCCTTCTTTTTTGGTTAAAAATAAAACAAAACTGACAAAACTATGCAAAAAGTGAAGGGAAGTTTACTAGAACTATAAGTTTAGAAGCTGAATGCATTATTAAGAGAATGATTACAAATATATATAGTGAGACATAAGCATGATTAGGGATTTACTAATTACACAAACACCCTTATAATATAGTTACATATCATTTACACACCCCCTCAAGATGGAGGTACTTGAGTAACTCCAATCTTGGAACAAGCGAGAAGAAAGCTGGAACGCGGTAATGGCTTCGTAAGAGCATCAGCAAGCTGGTCTTTGGCGGAGATGTGAGAGACGCGGAGAGAACCTGACTACGCACAAAATGATAATAAAAAAGCAATGTGTTTCATACGCGAGTGAAAAACCGGGTTAGCACTAAGGTAAGTAGCTCCAACATTGTCGCAATAGATGACCGGTGCGCAAGGGATCGAGATATGCAACTCAGTGAGGAGATTGCAAA
The DNA here is from genome assembly GCA_963576765.1 of Draba incana. NCBI lineage: Eukaryota > Viridiplantae > Streptophyta > Magnoliopsida > Brassicales > Brassicaceae > Draba > Draba incana. The sequence continues at coordinate 28,009,846 of OY755207.1, forward strand.
TCCATCGGAGTTCCGCAGCGGCATTAGCAATAGCCCTATATTCCGCTTCAGTAGATGATCTAGCAACACCATTCTGTTTCTTTGAAGACCACGAAATAGGATGGTTGCCAAGGTAGATAACATATGCGTTTGTGGAGATGTAATCATCCACGTCACCGGCCCAATCAGCATCCGAGAAGGCATGGAGACTCAGGGGGTTGGTGGATGGGAGGAACACACCGTGTGTGGTAGTACCAGCAAAATAACGCAGGACGCGTTTGGCTGCTTGCCAATGATCAAAGGTGGGACGATGCATAAACTGAGATAACCGATTCACAGCGAAGGAGATGTCAGGCCTGGTAAAAGAGAGGTATTGAAGACTTCCAATGACCATTCGATATTCTGAAGCATCATCAAGAGCAGTGCCAGAGATAAGAGATAATTTCGGAGAAGCATGCATCGGGGTAGAGACGGTGTATCGGTCTTTGCACCGAGCATGTTTGTCTTAGTTAGAAGATCTATGATGTATTTCCTTTGCATCAAGTGAAGACCTTAGGTGTCCGTGTCACTTCAATACCAAGGAAATAGTTAATATCGCCTTGATCAGTAAGAGAATAAAGAGACGCAACACAAGAGATCATCGCAGCGACAGCATCAGAGTTGTTACCAGTGACGAAAATATCGTCAACGTAGACTAAGACATAGAGAAGGACGGTACCGTTGAAATAGACAAAGAGAGATGCATCTGCCAAACTGTTAACGAAACCAGATTGGAGCAAGAAATTTTTGAGTTCCATATACCAAACACGCGGTGCTTGTTTGAGACCGTAAATAGCTTTCTTTAGTCGACAAACATGATCAGGGCGATCCGGGTCGACAAAACCGGGAGGTTGTGCCATGTAGACTTCCTCAGTTAGAGTACCTTGGAGAAAGGCTTGATTTATATTAAGCTATCGAATTGGCCAAGAGTGAGTAGTTGCTTGAACAAGAACTAAGCGAATAGTAGCTGCCTTGATGACAGAGCTGAAAGTCTCCTGGTAATCGAGACCGTATCGTTGATGAAAACCTTTGGCGACAATTCGAGCTTTGTATTTATCAAGATCCCCTGTGGATAAAAGTTTGGTTTTAAAGACCCAACGACAACCAACGACATTTTGATGAGGTGTTGGGGGCACAAGGATCCAAGTTCCTTTATCAACCTGACCGTTAAATTCAACAGACATCGCTTTATGCCACCATTCATCCTTTAGAGCTTGGGTATAGGTTGATGGTTCTGGTTTATAAACCCGATTGAGAGCAATAGTGAGAGATGTTTTCTTTTTGGGTTTGGAGATGTTGTTTTTAGCTCTTGTGGTCATTTTATGGGTGTTATTTGGAGGCGGTGGTGCAGGTGGTTCAGGAAGAGGCGGCACAGGTTGCGGCAAGGAGTCTGGTTGTGAAACGGGATTAGGACCAAGGGGTCTTTGGACGGTAGAGTCTGAGTGAGGTGAATGGCTATATGGGCCAGTGGGCCTTTGAGAGGTAGAGGTAGGTTGGTTTTCTTGTGTTGGATAATTTGGGTTTTGGGCTTGGGCAGTGGGCCTCTGTAAAATTAAAGAAGAAGAGTTAGAGTTAGAAGAGGACAATACCTGAGTCGTCGGTGGTGATGGTGAAGCTGACGGGTGTTGATGTGATGGTGACGGAGCACTCAAAATTGGCGGTGAAGCTGGTGCCGGAGAAGGTTGCGGCGAGAGTGGAGCCGAAGAGGACTGTAGCGAGGCTGGAGATGGCGACGGTGATGAATTTAATGGCGAAGATGGTGGTGTTGTTACGGTAGCATTCTGGTGAAAAATCGAGCGTGGGGATGAGGAGGGCAAAACCAGAGGAACCAGTTGAGATGTGGAAGGAGTCGCAGTTGCTTGTTGATCTTGATTTGTATCCGGTTGAAGCACCTTCAAAACACGGAGTTGTTGGTAAGGGAAGACTGTTTCGTTGAATTGGACATGGCGTGAGGTATAAACACGGCCAGAGACAACATCGAGACATAGATACGCACTCTGGGTTAACGAATAACCGAGAAACACACACGGTTTTGATCTTGCTTCTAATTTGTGTGATGTGTAAGGACGCAACCATGGCAAGCAGAGACTTCCAAATACTTTGAGTTTTTGGTAATTGGGAACCACACCAAACAGCCTGTGATACGGCGATTAATTCGATAAAACCGTAGTTGGAAGACAATTAATCAAATACACCGCCGTTTCAAAGGCATAAGACCAATATTCCTTAGGAACCAAGGCTGTAGAGAGCAAGGAGAGTCCCGTTTCGACTATGTGACGGTTTTTACGTTCCGAAACACCATTATGTTGAGGCGTGTGTGGTGGCGAAGTAAGAGAGATACCGTGCTCTTGGAGATAGCTGCAAAGAGCGATATATTCCCCACCGTTGTGAGAATATAGGGTGTCAATTTTGGCTTGAAAATGGTTTTCAACAAGATGTTTGAAGGCTTGAAAGATGAGTTTAACATCTGATTTTCTTTTAATAGGATAGAACCATGTATATCTTGTGAAGTGATCAACGAAGATAACGTAGTATTTGTGGTTAAGAATCGATAAAAGAGGAGATGTCCAAACATCCGAGAAGATATATTGGAGAGGGCGATTAGATTTAATAGATGTTTGATGAAAAGACAATTTGTGACTTTTATTGAGATGGCAATCTGAGCAAAATAATGGTTGTTGAAAAGTGTTTGCTACAGGTAAAGAGAATTGAGAAATAATTGATTGTAACAACGGTGGTGATGGATGACCAAGCCTTGAGTGCCAAGAAGCTAATGTAGCTTTGGACGTCGAAGACGCAAAAAGCACCTGAGCATGCGACTCACTGATTGGCCATTCGTAGAGTTCATCCCTGGTTTTGCCTTGAAGAAGAAGAGTCCCCGTGTTGAGATCCTTCACCTGAAAATGCGCAGGGAAGAATTCAATGGAAACTTGATTAGTGTTACATAATCGGTAAACAGAAATCAAGTTCTTGTGGATATCAGGCACGTATAAAACATTCTTAAGCGTAAGGGGACGAGTTAAAGAGGGTAAGAGAGAGGAACCCGTATGAGAGATAGTTAATGGAGAACCATCTCCGATTATAACGTCATCACCGCCACTGTATGGATGATGGAGAGACAGATTGTTGAGGTCATTGGTGATGTGGTGCATCGCGCCACTATCAAGAAACCAGTTGTTGGGATTGTAAGAAGGAGCAAGAGCCATATTAGCACGAGGCTGGCATGGCATAAACGGAGCAGCAGGACGAGGAGTGGTGCTTTGCGGCATGATCTGGATTTGTGGACAGCGCCTTGCGCTATGGCCATACACAATGCAAATTTGACATTTGCCGAGGTAAGGGCGAGGTTGGCGAGCTTCAGGTCGTGGTTGTTGTTGAGGATTGCTTGGCCACTGAGAGTTGTTACGAGATTGAGGACGAATCTGTTTGTTGTTATGATTATTGCGATTAAAGGCAGCATGAGCCGAGACTGGAAGAGACACAAGCGGGGTTGCGCTAAGCAATTTAGCTTCATGGTTGAGGAGGCGTTCAAGTAGTTCAGGAAGAGATGGTGGACGATCTCTGCCTTCAACTTGATCAACAACAGTTTTGTACTCTTCAGGAAGACTAGCAAGGACAACATCAATCTGATCTTCGTGTGACATACTCGTACCAAGCAGAGCAAGTTGATCAATACGAGTTATGTGTCCATGAAAGTATTCATGGATAGTCTTGTTGCCTTTGATCCATAGCTTAAGTTGGTCCTTCAATTGGTGGATATGACCGCGACTCGGGTTAGCATACATTTTTGCTAATGTATCCCAGATCTGAGCAGAGGTGGTGGAGCGGGACACAAGTGGTTGAATCGAAGTGGTAATGGCGCCAAGCAGAGCGCTAAAGAGGAGTTTGTCTTGGCGTTTCCAAAGAACAAACTTAGGATTGGCAGTGATCGCTTCATTCACTGTTATAGTGGCAGGAGGAATGACGGTGGAACCGTCAAGAAATCCGGCGAGATCATACCCATCAAGAAGGGCATGGATCTGAAGACTCCACATTAAGTAGTTTGTGGAAGTGAGTTTGGTGACGTTTGAAGTGTTGATGTGAAACAAGGGTTGTGTGTTTGTACCCGGGTTGATAGGGATGGTTTCATGAACCGAGGGAGAGGTGGGGGTCTGAGTCGTAGCTGCCATGACAGAAGTGACGGCTAGGTCGAAGAAGGAGCGTTAAAATTTTTGGAAAATATTTTTAGGGTATCGATGGCTCTGATACCATATAAGTTTAGAAGCTGAATGCATTATTAAGAGAATGATTACAAATATATATAGTGAGACATAAGCATGATTAGGGATTTACTAATTACACAAACACCCTTATAATATAGTTACATATCATTTACAAGAACAACATTCAAAAGTTGGTTTTTGACCAAAACAACTCTAATATTTTTTTAATTACTACAACAACCTTCAAATCCCGTTTTACCTTTATTTGCCTTTGATAACAAAAAATTACGAAACTACCATTAATGAATCAAGGATTTCAGGCGGGAATTTCCCGCCTAAAATAATAAGTCTACCATTCAATGACGGTAGATTTATTTGAAGTATGTAGAGTTATTTTTTGAACGGTAGATTTATATACGAACGGTATACTTATTTTGTTGACTTGGTGGTAGAGATGTTTTTGAATGATAGACTTATTAGATTGATTGATAGAGTTATTATTTTCAATGGTAGATTTATTTTGGAGTAGTAGACTTATTAGGTGATTGGTAGATTTATTTCCGTAGAATTGTTTTGGATGGTAGATTTATTTTCTTTAACGGTAGAGTTAATTTGGCGTGGTAGAGTTAATTTCGTGATTGGTAGACTTATTATAATGGTGGTAGATTTATTAGAGTGAATAATAGTGGTAGACTTATTATAATGGTGGTAAAATTATAATGAGTGGTAGATTTATTGTTTCTGCCGGTAGACTTATTGAAACAACCAGGCCTTTTTTTTTTTAAGCCTAATAATTTCTACTGCGGAAAACAATAAATCAAACATCCAATAAATAAACCAATAACTTCATGAAATAATTAACTAATATACCAAAATAATTCAAATACTAAATTCAGGAAGGCTTAAAGGTAGCAACCTAAACAAACGGTTCGCTAAATAAAATAACCACACCAAAGACCCTATCATTCTCTTCTTACGCCTCGATTCCGCGATCACATTTTTCTTTTACATGCAACTCAAAAGAGAAAAACAGATTTGCGTGCGTATTATCATAAATACTCAGTGAAGCGGTCATCCCGCCTACTGATTACAAATAGGGAAAAAGCTTGCCAAATAATACGCGAACAAACATTATTCAACAATTAAACAAATTCTCACAAATTAACAAGTGGTGTCGATCGACACTCCTCCTGGGTGTCGATCGACACTCCAAATCAAAACCAAACCTCGCGAATAAAAAAGAGTGGTATCGATCGACACTGCCACTAGGTGTCGATCGACACCTCTCACAGAAACCTAGACCGAGTTTAAATCCTCACGAGACTCGGTCCCGTTTCATCGTGCGAGACTGATCACGACAACGCTATCACATATCACACAGAAAACAAAGGAATAACAATCATAACAATCACGATTCAATCACTCAATCCCTCATAAACTAGTTTTGTAACCGCGATCACGCACTCACCTTGATTTCGGATTACAAAGGGAAAAAGGAATAAACAAACGAAGAACGACGATGAAAAGTGACGAACAAAGGATTCCCTTGCTGGAAAGCACCGGAATCACAGCCTCTACGATCCTACGAGCCACTCACACGTATCAACGACGAAGAATGGGCTAACGAGTGAACAATCGATCGAATCACGAACAATCCCTCGAAACTCTCTCTTTCTCTACTCTTTTCTGCATTTTTCTCTTCCTCAACGCGGTCACCAATCTGCTAGCGACTTATAAATACAAGCCCTAGGTTTAACGTCTTTAAACCGAGCTAAATCACGATTAAAAATTTAACCCGATCAGTCAAAAATGCATGGTGTCGATCGACACTTCCTTGTGGTGTCGATCGACACTCCCATGTGGTGTGGATCGACACCCTAACCGAAATGCACATTTTTCGGTTTGGGATGTTACACTTATTCAATCTTTTCAGTTTACTAGAATAATCTTCGAGTGGTAGACTTATTGGTTACGAAAAAAATCGGTAGGGTTGTTTTTTTCTTCTTCTTTATGGTAGATTTGTTTTGCGGATGATAGACTTGTTATCCGACAGAGCTTGTTATATAGTTGTGGTAGACTTATTATCCGACGAAGATTGTCATATAGTTGTGGTAGACTTGCTATTTGACTTAGGTTCTTTAAACAACAATGTGGTGATATACTTGTTATCTCGCCTAGGTTATTCAAAAAATAATGTGGTGGTAGACTTGTTATCTGACTTGGGTTCTTCAAACAACAATGTTGTGGTAGACTTGTTACCTGACTTGGTTCTTTAAACAACAATGTGGTGGTAGAGTTGTTATCTGACTTAGCTTCTTTAAACATTGTTGTGGTAAACACTGTTGTGGTAGACTTGTTATCTAACTTTGGTTCTTTAAACAATGTAGTGGTAGACTTATTATCTGACTTAGGTTCTTTAAATAATGTTGTGGTAGACTTGTTTTGGAATGCGGTAGATATATTTTTCATGTTTTTCACTTGCTTATATTAATTAACCTACATTCTTCATCATTCCTCATCATCCTTTAGTATATTGTAAACATACTAGGATAAAAAATAATTAGCTATTGATTATCCAAAGATGACGATTAAATGGAATTAACATGCAGGTTATCATTGCATATTGTCATCCATACCATTATATAAACTACATGTACAATGGTTACTCCATAACTATTATGCAAGCAGTCTAAGAAACTCTCATGGATAAAAGGTGCATTGGAGACTGAGATGGAGCGGTACCAGCTTAGAAAACAACATAGGTGTTCTAATTATCGTCAGTACGATCATAATCGTATCACTAGTGAAGCTTAAATATGTGTCTATTATTATGTGTGTATTTTTAGTTTTCAGTTTTAACTATTTTCCAGTTTTAATGTTACGGTAATTGTTGTTGAACATATTTGGAAACATATGTAGTGACTTATAGCCGGCCCTATATGCAAATAAGTTAATAACTCAAAACTAATGTTCGGTTTAATTCGGTTTTAGTTCGGTTTATGGGTATAAACCAAAACCGAACCCGAAACCTATGGACTATAAAATGAAGGAACCAATAGGTATGTTTAGTAGATCCGAAACCAAACCAATACCCCTATTTTCGGTTCGGTTCGGTTCGGTTTTTCGGTTAAAGGATTTTTTGCCCACCCCTATTATATACAAAGCAAATTTCTAGAGTAAATAAATTCTGCCAATTCATTACATTGAACAGAAAATAAATCTAACATCAAAGAAAAACAAATCTTCCGCCTCTTCCGCCACCACCTCCGAAGCCTCCACGTCCACCAAAATAAATCTACTAGCAACAAAAAAAACAAATATACCATCAAACTAGAATAAATCTACCATCAAAGAAACATTGAACAGAGAATAAATCTACCATCAAACATAAATTTGTAAGTTATCCACGACCTCCGCCTCTTCCGCCACCACCTCCGTCAGTCTCCAAGGCTCCACGTCCACCTGATGAACCACCATCAGCGGCGATTCCTTGAACCAGAGTATTGTATGGTCCAATGTGGTCCGTCTCGACATCCTAAAATGTCAAAATAAATCTACCATGAAACATAAATAACTCTACCACACAAATAAATCTACCATTACTGAACAATAACTCTACCATGACATAAAAATCCTACCAAATTAAACTACCACCACCACCGTCGAATCCAACATATCCACGACATTTGCTTCTTTCACCACCACCTCTGAAGCCTCCACGTGCACCAAAATAAATATACCATCAAAGAAAAAAAAATCTACCACCAAAGAATTGGAGATTAGTTTTCGAGATTTTTACAAAACTCTCTTTACCGCCGAAACGAAACAAGAATTGTCAATTTCATGTTGTATAATGCACCAGAACTTTCGAAAAGTGCACAGGAACAAGAACAAACCCGGAAATCAGACACGAATAAACCCGAAAATTGATTTGTATCTATTTATGAAAGGAAGAAAAGAAAAGTTAAGAGAAGCCGGAAACTTACCATTGGAGTCGCCGGCGACCTCCACTTCGTTCGCCATCACCTTCGAAACCTCCACGTTCACCAGAATAAATCTACCATCAACGAAAAAATAAATCTACCATCAAAGGAAACAAAACCTACCATCAAAGAAAAACAAAACTCTCTTTACGAGCGAAACGAAACCAGAATTGTCAATTACCTGTTGTAGAATGCACCGAAACTTTCAAAAAGTGCACAAGAACAAGAACAAACCCGAAAATCGATTCGCTTGAACTTTTGAAAACTACACAAGAACAGACATGAAAATCGATTCGTATCTATATATGAAAGGAAGAAAAGAGAAAGGAATAAAAGAGAAGTTAAGAAAAGTCGTAAACTTACCCGTTGGAGCCGTCGGCTATCTCTCTCGTTGCCGGAGAAGACAAGAGAAGAATGAGAGTTTTTTTTTGTCGTTGAAAGAAAAAAAAAATGTGAAAGCGAGAATTGGTTTTGTGTTTTTTTTTCTAAACCTATTTTTTTTTAGTGGCAAACTTGTTATTATAAAAATTTCACAAGGTTTAAAAGATTTTTGCCACTTTCTGATTTCATGAAAGTTATTATAGTAATTAGTATACTTTTGAGAGTTATTTTAGTAATTATCTTTAAAATGAATCGCTCTTTCACTAACCTTACACAAGTGTTTGACTCCAAATTCTAAATAATTCAATTGGTTATTAATGGATGAAATGTGAGAGAAACAATATATAATAAGAAATATAAGCGAAAGTAAAAACAAAATATTATGTTTGATGGGTTTCCAACTCATAATAAATTCACAACGAGTGAAGAGACTCAATACTCTTATTATATCGTTCAAAAAAAAATTCTACGTCCAATGTGAGACAATATTCTTCACACAAAACAAAAGTAAATGATACTATTATAATTTTATTAAAAATCCTAGATTATATTATTAAGCTCGATCCGATCGGTGACACTGCTGCATGAAATGAATTCCGTATAGTTAAATATGATGAGTAAATCGTGAAATGTACTTTAACAAAAAAAAAATCGTGAAATATAATTAATATAAAACTGTGCACTTTTTGTCTTTTTCCTAAGAAAAAAATCAATAAAAGCAAAGAAAAGTCATAACTCGAATAGTTTCAGTGTTTCACATTAACTTGGGACTTCAATCACAAAGTTTGTGTCATTTTCTTGTCTTACGAATATCTTGGTCGTAAACGCTTTGTTGTTGGACTATAATACATTACAAATGCAATTTCTGTTTTCAACGGAACAAGACAAGGTCTCGGTGATTCAGCGAGGACCATGACTCCATGAGCAATTATGGAAGAGATATGATCTCACTAGAAAAATGGAAGGCATGTCTTCATGCAATTTCCTCAAATACAAGACATACATGTTTGAACGATGCTCTTCGATTTCATTCAATGCATTGGATTTTGACTAAGAGGAAACATTACGATTCAGCCACTAAAATGTCACCAAGACGTAAATTTTTCAAAAACAAGTATATTTATTCTAATCTAAATATAATTTATTTACCTACACAATCTAGACCCTGGCAAGTTGGTTAGAAAGAATACCCTCATTACATTATATAATAAGAAAGATTCAAATCAAGAAAATATCAAAGGTTTTCTTTTATAAAACCTTTTTATTGAGACTTGCACGTCATATATACTTTGTTGTTTTTCATTTTAATTAATCCCACATTAAATGTAATAGCCCAACGAAACTCAGTCTCTCTCCATTTTCTTCTATATCTCTGTTTACTGCAATCTCTTTCTCTTTCTCTCACACACACTGATCAGCCATGGGAGAAGAACCACTGCTTCAGAAACTCAGGATTCAAGAAGATATTGAATCAGATAAGAAGATTCTTGACAAAGACCGCAACGGGGATGATGGTCCAGTAACTTTAGTTTTGCTCATTACAACCTTCACTGCCCTCTGCGGCACCTTCTCCTATGGCACTGCCGTAATTTTCTTTACCTTCATCTTCACTTCTTTTTGTGCTTTTTTCTATTTTTTTCATGTTAGGTTAATGAAATAATGTCCAATACTATAGTGGGCAAAGAAATTAGAAATTAAGGTAATTTTTTATAAAAAAATTATAAGTTATTACTAATTAGTTATTTTGTCTAGTGTATGAAATTTTCAAACCCTCGAACCATATTGTATCAGAAAACTTGAAACATTTCTTGTTACAAGACTCGTTTTTAGTTATTGGAAAGAATAACAATAAAAAGAACATAACGATATTCTTTATATTCTGCTCAGGGTGAAAGTTACTTATCACTTGTGAGTACTAAGTAGGTCAGATATCAAATGATCAATCATTCATTTTGTTGATCATTCAATGATTCAAAAGACTTTCTATTTTGGAGAAAGGTCCAAATCAAAGAGAGTGATTTATCAATAAAACGAAATTTTGCTGTCAGACTCTTTTTATGAATATATCCAACATGATATTTTTGGCTTTTATGTTATTTTTGGGTAGGCCGGCTTTACGTCACCAGCTCAAACTGGGATCATGACAGAATTAAAACTCTCTTTGGCTGAGGTCAGTGTTGAATTCTTAACTATTTGTTATCTACAATAAAGATTAGGAATGTTGACAAAAAAAAGAAGAAGAAGGAATTATGATGAATAAAGGGACATGTGAAATCGTTGACAAAAAAAAAGGGACATGTGAAAAAAATGAACTAGTAAACATTTCATAATCGAATGCAAATAGAAAACAAAACCTGAAATATTTAATGAATAGATAATGATCAGAACTGTTACACATCATCCATTCGTATTGATTAACAATTAGAGTTTATGATAGTTTCATAGTAATAAAGTTTTGCTAGATGATCGGCTTTTCTTTTAAAATTAATTATGGTTATTAATTTTAAATGCATGTCTTAGAAGTATGTTTTGTTATGCAGTTTTCATTCTTTGGATCCGTCTTAACAATTGGGGGGCTTGTGGGAGCCGCCATGTCCGGAAGACTTGCCGATCTTTGTGGTCGAAGAGGCGTAAGCTCTTTTTTTATTTTTTTACCCATTTAAGAAAATGAATTTATCATCATGAATTATAATTCCATATTAAGTAATTATTTAGATATAAATATTCCAAGAAGAAAAAGAAAAATAGAGCAAAACTTAGCGTATTGAACTTTGATGAATGATAATGCGCAGGCTTTGTGGGTTTCAAACTCGTTTTGCATGGCCGGTTGGCTTATGATAGCCTTCTCTAAGGTAATTTCTAGAATTCATTCAATTTTTTCTTAAATTTTTTGTAATAGTCTTTTTTGACCTTCATATATAGTTTAACCGTTTGAATGTTTCAAAATTTACCCAAAACTATAGCTATTACGGTTTAGACTTCCACAACTGATATTGTAGACAAAAATAGCGCCTATACAGAGGATTGTTTTGACCTAAAGTCTAGATACAAATTTGGAGGAGAAGGAAGTGTAACAGTTGGTAATATGAGAGAGAAACGAGGAAGAGACAATAATCTTAATAAGTTATTTATTGATCACGTGTGAATTATGTGAAGCAAGATGTTTATGCACGACTGATATTGTGGACACAAAGATCTTTGAAATCAAAAGCGTAGACTAGTTAATAGTAGATTGTTTGCTGTTTGTAATAAATGGTGTTTATAATATTATTAAATATAGGCGACTTGGTCCCTTGATATCGGAAGACTTTTACACGGAGTTGCAGCTGGTGTAGCTTCTTACGTGGTACGTAATTTAATGGCTTGATTGAAATAATTGGGTTTTAGTTATTAGCTCCAAAATTAATCTCAATCTACAGGTACCTGTCTACATTGTAGAAATTGCACCCAAGAAAATAAGAGGCACTTTATCTGCGATTAACTCGGTAATGCATGGCAAAAAAAAAACTGATTAAGTTATATTCAATTTTCTTATAATTTTTTTTTCTTTACAGCTAGTGATGTGTTCTAGCATCTCCATCACATTCCTCGTTGGATCACTTATTTCATGGCAGAAATTAGCTCTCTTAAGTAATATAAACCTTGGACTATACACCTACCAAAATAAGATAAAATACTAGATTAAAGAATAGAAAATCACGTTAATACATTTTTTTCATTTGGAACTGTGCAGGTACGGTTCCCTGTATTTTAGAATTCGTTGGTCTATTCTTTATACCGGAGTCTCCTAGGTGGCTGGTAATAATAATACGTCTTGTAGCTATTGTTTTAGCCTATACTCACATATCAAGAAATTAAACGACTTTAACAGTTTGGTCTTTTTATAGTCTAGAAATGGTCGGGTAGAAGAATCGGAAGTTGCACTCCAATGCTTAAGAGGAAACAACACTGATATCACCAACGAAGCTGCCGAAATCAAAGTAAAAAAAAAGTTGTTCAAGAAACGAAAATTATCTTAATTCGATAAGTATAAATCTTTAAAGAATTTGATTTGTTTTTTTCAGAAATATATGGAAATTCTTCACGAATCCAAAGAAGATGGGATTTTCGAACTCTTCAAACCGCAATACTCTCGTGTCATTACTGTAAGATATACTCGATTAAAATTCTAAAGTTTTGATTAAAACGAGATACAACAAAAAAATTCCTCCATTTGTTTAGGTGGGAATTGGATTGTTAGTACTACAACAACTCGGAGGTCTCAGTGGTTATACATTTTACATGAGTTCGATTTTTCACAAATCGGGTATATATATTATATAGAAATCTGTATCTAAAAAGGAATGATTCTCTAAAAGTAATTGAATTATCAAAGACGAAATTAATGTTCAATTCAATTGTTTCACAGGGTTTCCTAACAACGTAGGGGTGATGGTAGCAAGCGCATTGCAATCCGTAATGAGCGTTATCGGATTAATAATCGTGGATAAATATGGGAGACGATCCCTTTTAGCGGTTATAGCTTATTTTAAATCCTTTAATTTCATAAAACAATATAATATAATATATATATATATATATATATCCAGAGTACTAACATCGTTTAGTTATGTGGATTACTTATTTGCAGGTTGCGACGGCCATAATGAGTTTGGGGTCATTCATCACAGGACTTTCGTTTTTATTTCAGGTTTTCGTTTTTTATAGTTTGTATGTAAATTCTGCTTGTTTTTTTTCAATATAATTGAAACAATCAAAACTAATTTGCAGAGCCATGGTTTACTCGAGAACTACACCCCGATTTCAACCTTCGTTGGAGTGATGGTACGTACTACGTAATAATTTCCCTCCAATAATTTTTTTCGTACATGTATATATTTATGTTTTGGTCGACTACATATTATATATAGATTTCTTATATATAATTTACCGACCCTTACTTGCAGATTTTTTTAGTTTCGATCACGATCGGAATAGCAGGTATTCCATGGATCATGGTCTCTGAGGTACTCATTTGTTTTCAGTATGGGTTTAACAAGATAAATAGTTAAACAATATAGTTATATAGAAAAACTAACAAGTCGTTTCAAATATATTTAACTGTTATATTTTATGGGATATTAGATGACGCCGATAAATATAAAAGGACCAGCAGGAACTTTGTGCAATCTAACGAGCTGGTCTTGCAATTGGTTCGTCTCTTTCACATTCAACTTCCTTTTCCAGTGGAGTTCTTCTGGTAATTCAATACATTTTTACAAATTTTAAAAGTACTAATTAGTTACTAGTAATTATTGATCATATTTAATAATTTGTTTATATTTAAATTATAGGTGTGTTTTTCATATATTCAATGATTTCGGGTGTGGGCATCCTGTTTGTGATGAAAATGGTACCAGAGACTCGAGGTCATTCACTCGAAGAAATTCAAGCTGCTATTACTCGTTAACTTTGTATAAATCTTTTTATTGTGCAATTCATATAATTTAACATATGGTCTCACTTTTGCATTGATACAGAATTGCTTGGCCAGTTTTAAAAATATGCATAATTTGCACATATATCACTAAACGATTGGTTCCACTTTCTTTTTGTAAGGCTAATTATTGATTCGTGTTTGGGGATCTATACTACAAGATAAATTAAAATTTTATGAGTTATTTATTAGATATTGCTTTGAGTAAAACAAAAAAAGCTTGTATCGTTGTGTGTTTAATTAGAGTTTGAATAAGCATAAGTATAAGTAATTTTTATAACTATGCGTGGCTAGGAGTTTTTTTTTTTTTGGGTAGTGCGGCTATGAGTTATTTGTTATTCAACCATGGTTAGTTAAACTAGTTTGTTTTTTTTTTTTTCCAGAACTGTAGATATCATTAATAATGAAAGTAGATTTTACAAAGCAAAGTAAAAACTAGAAACTGTAAAGCCTTGGCCAAAAAAAGAGAAAAAACAAAGCAGTACATTTTTCGGTTTGGAAAACCATTGTTGTTGTTATCATCTAAACCACTGAGACATTAAGTCTCTAAACTTTCTGCGACTTATCCTTGCAGATATACTGTTGCGAATCTCGCGGTCAATCATCTTGAAAATTGATGGAGCAGGAATAGAGTTGAAGTTAAACTAGTTAAGAAAAATACATCGGATTGCATGTAAAAGAACTTATTTACGTCCGTCAAATGGTACCATTGTCCGTTATAGACCGGTTTAGAAAGTATACACAGATATAAAATCTAAAAACTCAATGGTAATAAAAAGTATGAGTTGTTGATAATTATGTTTTTTATTTTGTGATATAGTTATAGAGTAGCTTGTTCTATTACCATCTCCCTTTTCGGTCGTACGATATTAGTGTCTCATTAAGTAAGTTTGCATGCATTTGCATTTTACCCAAAAAAAAAAAAAATTGCATGCATTTTCAGTATAGTGTAGATGGGTACATTTTACTTCATCTATAAATCCATATAGTTTTCTTATCCATCTGTTCCAATATTTATTAGATATAACTTGAATATTTTATGTAACTAGGATGCTTAGACATTAGCTCACACAACATTTTAAATAGCTAGGCATGCTCTTGAAAAGAAGAAAAAAGGCTTTGGTTACGTACACGTCTACTATCGTCGTTAACGTTTATTTGGTTACATCGAATCTTTTTATCGGGTTAAAAGGTAAAATTTGTTTACTTCATTTGTTTTCCGCGACTACAGAATCAAATTGAATGAAATGTCAAAGAACACATTGAAGAGGGTATATATAGACCTAGGCTAGTATAGAATTATAGATCGATTCTTTTATACTCAATCATTTATTTGTTCAAAATCCAATAACAGTATAATAGCATAGTAACACAAAATCATGGAACAAATAACTTAAGATGAAATTATATTACTAATTTTTTTTCATAATACTTTGGTATAGCCATGCATTGCATTCCATGCTTTAACGTTAACTTATAGCTCTCTTCAGTGACGTCCACCGCCGAAACCACCTCCAGCACCGGCTCCACCGCCGAATCCACCACCGATACCTCCACCTGATCCTCCTCCAAATCCACCACCACCACCGGCTCCACCTCCAGCTCCTCCTCCAAACCCACCACCAGCACCACCGCCAGAGCCACCGCCAAATCCTCCTCCGGCACCACCACCTCCACCAAGTCCACCACCGCCTCCAGCTCCTCCCCCAAATCCTCCTCCAGCACCACCACCAGCTCCTCCACCTAAGCCACCACCTCCTCCTAAACCACCACCGCCTCCAGCTCCTCCGCCTAGACCGCCTCCAGCTCCTCCTCCTAAACCGCCGCCTCCGCCTAAACCACCACCGGCTCCTCCACCAAGACCTCCACCGGCTCCTCCGCCAAGACCGCCGCCTCCACCAAGACCACCCCCTCCACCAAGGCCTCCGCCTCCACCCAAACCACCACCTCCACCGAGGCCGCCTCGATGGTGGTAGAAAGTCTTTTGATCCTCGAGACCATTCTTAAGCTTCCTATTTCCGACACTTGCAAATGAAGTAAAAGCTAGAGAACCGACAAGTAAGGCAACAAGAAGCATTGACTTGGAAGCCATGTCGTGCTTTGTGTTTTGTGTATGTGATGATGAGGAACTCTATCCTCCAATAAGGTGTTTATATAGATCATGTAGATTGAGCTGAAAGTTGAAAATATGAATCAAGAGAGAGGGTAAATTAATGTTTTAGAGTGAATAATTATCATCAATTCATCTGCCCATCTAATTCGTGTTGCCAAATTTATTGCAATCCCTAACTACCAATGTTGACTAACTAGTTACTCACCCACATGTAGTAGACCCCTTCTATCATTCTTTGTGTTAATACTTACTACTATAGTACTCATTTTCTTGTCTTTCACATTTAAATTTGGCTATAGGGTTTGATGTATCCGAGATTTAGATTATTCTTAACTCTGGAGGTAGTTATTGTTTTGTTAATAGTTAATACTGTAGTGTCCAACTGTCCACCATTATATGTATTGAAAATATACGATAAGTAAAATTTATACATTATTACATTAGAAGAGAATAATAAGATATGAATTCACTAAAATTTGCCTTTCATTTTTCTTGACTTCGTCGAGGTTAGAATCGGCATCTGCCTCGCACTGACAAATCGCATAAATCAATCTCGTTTTAAAACATTAAGGTGAAAATAATATATTAACGGTCATTATTAATTTGTGCTTTATATATAGCTAGGAAGAAGAATTAATAATATACTATAAGTCAATAAGTTTTTAAAAATCGGTACTCTTCTTGGATTGAATGCTTTCTTCTTAATCTACTATCTCATCCATAATTTTTAGAATCTTATTATAATGATTGGCAAAGTTCCGTGGTCCCAATAGTTATAGATATGAAAATAACTCAAACCAACTTTACTTAAAATCTTAATACAATTTAAATAAGTCTGAAGAAATAAAACATGGTAAAGTATTGCAATACTACAATTACAATGACCTTGCCTGGTGATTCACATTTCACAACATCATTCTCCGGATAAGATCTATCTTCCAAATAAGAAAACAAAATTATGGAGATTAATCCCATGTGTTTTTAATTTTCCCCCCATTAATATCAGGTTTTGTGACGCACTCTAGTTAACCAATTATGGACAAAGTATAGTGGCAAGTTTTGTATTGTAGTTGAATCCTACTAACTAAAAGCAACATTTTGGAGCACCAGAGGTTGTCCACGTCAGATTTTTAAGCTTTTCTCTAGAGCATTTTGCTCTTGCCACGTGGCAGCAACCATAGATAAATTCCCTTCCTAAGAGCATGTTTATAAGGAGTTATTAGGAGTAAATATAGATAGGTTTTATCTAATTAACTCATAAAATTAAATAAAAATGGCCCAAAGTTATATTTACGGTTTCTACAATTGGATCTATAATTACGGTAAATATGGATGTTGTGGGTTGTTCTGATTGGCTGATTTTTATGAACAAAACAGAGGAAAAAAAAGTTGTCTCATGTTCTTCCTCTCTCTACTCTTCTTCTTCTTTCTCTCTTCTCTGTCTCTCCTCTTCAAAAATTGTTTGATCATCTCTGAATCTCTTGGTCTCATACTCCAATAGATAAAAGGAAATCCATAACTCCATAAATCAATAGATTATCTACTCTCTGTCGATCTCTCTCTCTCGATCTCTATCGATCTGTTTGAAATTCCGACGATTCAAGTGCTCTTGTAATAAATTAAGAAGGTCCATTTGTGTTTCCCCATTTCTACCCATCCATTTTTGTTTTTAACAAGTAGAAGTTAATTCTTCATAAACAACAATAATGTATGTTTTGACCAAACAAAAAACAAAAAAAAACAAAGATATATTTTAAAAAAATTTCAAGATATGTCACTCTTGCCATTCCACTATATAATCATGCTACTGTTTAAAATTTGTAAACGTGCCACAATTTATAAACCTTTGTTTTTTGACTTAATTGTTTTCAGATTTAAAAATAAAACACGTATTATAAGGTTTTAATATATATTATAAAAAATTTTCCAAGGAGGGTATAAGATTTAAAACATATTATAAGGTTTTTTAAATGTATAAAGTTTTTAAAATGGATAGTAAAGTTTTTTTAAAATCTTATATAACTTTTAAAAAACCATATATTCCATGTTTTTTTTATAAAAAAGTGGACTGTTCGCAAATGTGCATGTGATAATAACATGATTAAAAAAAAAAAATTCAACAGTAGCATTTTTGAAATTATCCATTTTTCAAATCATTTTTATTTTCTAATTCTAATTCACCATTTTTAAAAAAAAATAATTATTGCATGATTAACATATCTAAAGTACCTACTACAGTACTACTAAATTGTTATTTTTTCATGTTGGGCTTTAGAGATAACACTTTTTTAAATAAATTTTTCTTACATATTTAAATGATTCAATATATTGTTTTTTGTTGTTCTTTCATTTTGTAATGATATAAATTGTTATATGATGCAAGAATTTAGTAAGTTTTGTATTTATTCAAATGTACTATTTTCGGTTTTTCTTATCTATATATATATATATATATATATATATATATATATATGTATATAAATTTTTGTTATTTATTTAAATAAAAGAAATTATATATTTGTAAACCGGTTTTGCATTTAGACTGGTATGTCAGTAGATTTCGAGTCAGTGTCCGGGTTTTCAAACATTGAAAATTTTGTTGTTCCATTTTTTACAATTCAAACCACTAATAAGTTTTTTTTTTTGTCACAAATTTTGTTATAGATAGACTATTCTCCAAAACCATAGGAAATGTTGTTCACATTACATGATAAGAGGGCCAACATGACTAAAAGATTAGCTAAACAAATAGAGAACAAAGGATAGATAGAGGCTAATGGAACCCTTGAACAACTAACAATGTGGAGACGTCCTAAGATCTCGACATCCGAAGTGTTGGATGGAGATACAAAACCTTGGAAATTAGAGATAACATATAATGACCTAAAATCCACGATTGAAACAGCAGCAAGTGCACAATTAACAATCACAAGACTAACAAAGACAACACTAACAGTGAGAAGCCAAGTTGCCGAGCCTTTGAGTTGAGCAGAAAACGAAGTCTTTGAACTCTTTAATAACATACTCCCTACATCAAATCCACAAAAAGCTGGTGGAATCAGGAGACAAACAAGTGGACCATGAGTATCCGATAAAACCCGATTCACGGGGAAGATAGAGATATCTTCTACTAAAACTCCAAGCTGCAACAAGAGGATCGAGAACAAACTCGAAGTTTCAGAATCTGTATACACTCGGACAATAGTCCCAAGAACCAGAGAAAAGAATCTGCCTAATGCAGTAATTGGTCGGGCTAAAACGCAAACTTTATCAAGAACGAATACTAGATACACACTAGTAGAACCCTCAATATGAGGTAAGATTGAAACCCATCGAGGACTGAAGACAGCTGCAATCATCATGATTAAATTAGAGAGGCTCGGTTTCAATAAGACCATTCTTAAACACTCATCAAATACCCAAACACAATTTGATGCAAAGGGTAAAGACCATGGGTGTATCAAATCATAAAAGGAGAGACTTAGCTGGTTCAAGAGACTCAAAGAGACACCAATAGAAATGGGTTTGGCTTGATTCTCGATGGATAACTGCTCGAGGAAAGGCAATGATTCAACAATCGAAGCGGAAACAAATGGTCGGATCTGTGAGCAAATCCAACACCCAAAACTTCACAAGGCAGTAGAAATTCGAAAGTGGGCAAGGAAAGAGTATCGCGAAGACCGAAGGGAAGAAGCAACAACTCCCTTTGCCTTTGCGATTGATGGAGCTTGTGATGAAACCGTAGACTGAATTAGAAGGTCTTGAGAGTCTGGCGGGTCCAGAGGATCCGGCGGCTTTAAATTCATCTTCATCGACGGATTCACAGCAACTCGAGTCAATAAAATCCAAGAGGTTTCTCTTTGATAGATCGGAGCAGAGTGAAGAGCAGTCTTCATCGCCGTCACGAACAAACAAGAAGCCATCAAAGGAAAGAAAGAAACAAAGGGACGAGAGAAGCTTCAAGTGGAGAAACTTGAACCGGGTCTCGTCGGCGAGACTATTTGCACAAACGATGAGGTCAGGCGGATACACGAGCACAGACTGCGAAGAGGAAACGGCTGCGGCTGCCTTGGGGCATGTGCTTGAAATTATATGAGGTTAGGAAAAAAAAATAAAAAGCGAAGTGTTTGACAAAAGAAGAGCATCTCTCCACATGAAGCTTCTCACTAATAATAGTCTGATTGGTGTAGCCGCAGCGGTTGCGGTTGTGAGAATTTGCGGAAGCGGGCGGTTGCGGTTTCAAGCGTTTTTCAGCGATTTGAACGATTGGTGCAGTGGTTTAAAATTGGTGCGTTTACAGGATACTTACGACTGGTTGACAGCGGGTGCAGTAGCGGTTAAATAATAAATTAATAATATAAATATATTAAATAATTATAAAAAAATATCAAAAAACATATTATTATAATAAAATATAAAATTTATTAATTCAATAAATTTAAATACTAGAAAATCATGTATATGATACTTACGTTTATTATTATTATTATTATTATTATGGATAAAAGTTATAAATTTAATAGAGAAATTTTTTCTTTTGTAGATTAATGTTATATTTTGAAATTTTAGTTTGTTAGATTTATATAAAATTGTGATCGTGTTATAAATCATAGTGGATTGTCATAACTAGTTCTGGTCCGTTTACGGCCCATTAACACTTAGTCTTTAGGCCGGTTTAATGAATCCTAGTTGAATTAGGATTTTCCTTTTATGTACTTTCCTTTTCCCATTAGGAAAAGGAATTTTCCTTTTCTCTCTTGTAATAATCCTATATAAAGGATCTTATGATTAATGAATAAACACAATCTTCCCCATTCGTTCTCTTGATTCACAACACGTTATCAGCACGAGTTGCTCCCTAAACCCTAAAAACACAAAAAACGCGATTACTGTTCATCGTTACTATTCATCGTACTGTTCATCGCGTACTGTTCATCGCGCACTATTCATCGCGCACTGTTCATCGACGATTACTGTTCATCGACGATTACTGTTCATCTGGCGTTACTGTTCAAATCATAGTTCATACAGCCTTTAAGGTTACGGCGAACTAGAAGAAAGTTCATACAGCCTATCAACGGTTACGGCGAACTAGAAGACTCACGGAGGTTAAGACATAACATGCTTGATTAAAATCCGGTCATATCATCATACGGTTTAGAATTTGAATACTAGGCTTGCATCATGAGCATATAAAAACATTATGTTAGGTTGTTAAACATAAAAATCTGGTTTCATAAGCATCATGCATCCGTACCCGTTTATATAAGCACCCATGACCTACTTTGCATCATATGCATAAACTTTAAAATCTTATAGTTCTTAGAGAATAGGATGAATGTTTTCAGATGTCGAAAATCAACAATTTGGATTATGCTGTCCTCAATCTCTCTGGAGACAATTACTTACAGTGGGCGTTGGATACTAAGATAAATCTAAAGTCTAAAGGACTTGGCGAATGTATCATTGAGGATAATAATGAGAATGAAAGGAATCGATACAGAACGATATCGATCATTCGTCATCATCTTGTTGAGGGTCTCAAGGATCAATACCTAACCATTGAGAACCCTTTGGACCTTTGGAAAGAATTAAAGATAAGATATGACCACCATAGAACGGTGTTGTTACCAAAGGCCAATTATGATTGGAGGAATCTCAGGTTCCAGGACTTCAAGTCCGTGGGAGAATATAACTCGGCTATGTTCAGAATAGTTTCTCAATTGAGACTATGTGGTGAGAAGGTAACTGAGAAAGACATGTTGGAAAAGACCTTCTCCACCTTTCACACTAATAACGTGTTGCTTCAACAACAATACCGTGAAAGAGGTTTTGAGACATACTCAAAGCTTATAGCATGTCTATTACTAGCCGAGGAGAATAATACACTGCTAATGAGAAACAGTGAGATGAGACCTCCTGGATCAGCCCCACTTCCTGAAGCGAATGTGGCCACAGATGAAAAGAAAGAAATTAACCACGTCCAAAGTGATTATAGACATCGTGGTCGTGGACGTGGGGGTAGATGGCAAGGACGTGGCCGTGGCCATTTTAATCCATACGGCCGAGGTCAGGGCCGAGGCCACGGATTCCATAACGATCATTCTAACCGCGGGCGAGGACGAGGACGCGGATACCGAACTGACTATGATCGTAATAACCGTGGTATTACTTCTCAACCACGAGAATCAAACCCAAAATCAGTTTGCCATCGATGTGGAATGAGTAATCATTGGGCTAAGACATGTAGGACTCCCAAGTATCTGGTTGAACTCTATCAAGAGAGCCTTAAAGGGAAGAATCCAGAAACTCATATGATCCAGCATGATAATGAAGGAGATTTCGATCATGAGCAAGATGACTTGATGAATTTTGAAACCTCAGATATACTTAAGTGATTGATTTTGATTTTCTGTTTTGGTGTTTTGTGTTTTGCTTGTTTTACGTTTTACACTTTATACTTTGGTTTTGTGTTATTGCTTTCTATTAAACTTTATGGAATGAAAGAGTGTTATTTAAAAGTATCTATTGTTATCTCTTTTGAAGTATGAACGATATGGATGTGTTCATTGTGGATAGTGGATCAAGCCACTCGATATTAAGAGATAAGAGATACTTCATTGATCTTACACTTAAAAAGGCAAATGTAACCACAATTGCGGGTATAGCAAATTTAATTGAAGGCCACGGTCAAGCCCATATTTTATTACCTAAGGGCACGCATCTAGAAATTTCTAATGCGCTATATTCACCTAGTTCAAAGAGAAGTCTATTGAGCTTTAAAGACATTCGAATGAATGGTCTTCATGTTGAAACTAAGGACGAGAATAACAAAGAATTCCTTCAAATCTTTGAAACCGTCCATGGCTATAAGAAAGTCCTAGAGACTATACCTGCCATTTCTGTGGGCCTTTATTGTGCTAAGATCGGAATGATAGAAGTAAATGCTATGGTAAACAAAGAGTTTACTGAGAATTTCACTTTTTGGCATAACCGGCTTGGCCATCCCGGTGCTAACATGATGCGAAAGATATTAGCAAGTACTAATGGGCACACCTTGAAAGAAAGGAGAGTTATCCCAAAGAATCTCACGTGTGAAGCATGTTCACTAGGGAAACTCATTACTAGGCCATCACCAATCAAAGTAACTAAGGAAACGATAAATTTTCTGGAAAGAATTCAAGGAGACATATGCGGACCAATACACCCACCTTGTGGGACGTTTAGATATTTTATGGTCCTTATTGATGCATCCACGAGATGGTCACATGTCTGCCTATTATCAACTAGAAATGTGGCATTTGCAAGATTGCTTGCCCAGCTCATACGTTTAAGAGCACACTTTCCAGATTTTCCTTTAAAGACTATACGTCTTGACAATGCTGGTGAATTTACGTCCCAAGCGTTTAACGATTATTGTATGTCCATGGGGGTAAGTGTTGAATATTCTGTGGCACATGTACATACACAAAACGGTTTGGCTGAATCGTTTATTAAACGCATACAGTTGATTGCTAGACCGTTGCTAATGAGATCAAAACTCCCGGTCTCAGCTTGGGGACATGCAGTTTTACATGCAGCAGAGCTAATTCGTATCAGGCCATCTAGTGAACATAAATATTCCCCATCACAGTTAATAACGGGTCAAGAGCCAGACATATCCCATCTTAAAACATTCGGATGTTCCGTTTATGTGCCTATTGCACCACCACAGAGAACAAAGATGGGACCTCAAAGGAGGATGGGGATATATGTTGGATATGATTCTCCTACTATCATTAAGTACCTTGAGCCAACCACGGGTGATTTGTTTAAGGCCAGGTACGCAGATTGTCATTTTGACGAATCTGTCTATCCAACATTAGGAGGAGATAACAGACTGGTAAAAGAAATTATATGGAATCAAACGTCCTTAAAATGGCAAGATCCTCGGACTCAAGAATGTGAATTAGAAGTCCAAAAGATTATACATTTACAAAAGCTAGCTAATCAATTGCCAGATTCCTTTGCTGACCCGAAAAGAGTAACTAAGTCTTACATACCAGCTGTTAATGCACCGATTAGAATTGATGTTCAAGAGGGACACAATCAAGTTGCTACAGAATTTAAACCACACTCAAAACGTGGCCGGCCAATAGGTTCCAAAGATAAGAATCCTCGGAAAAGAAAGAAAGGTGCTGAAATCGTGGTTGAGGAATCTGATGGAACCCCAGACATAACTGAACCGATAGTTCCAAGCAATGAGACTCGGGACGCCGAGTTTCATGGTTCTGACGTTCCTGAAAATAATGAGATCTCAATGAATTATGTTATGTCTGGAATACAATGGAATAGAAAGTGTGTGGAAATCGATGATATATTTGCTTTTAAGGTAGCACTTGAACTTATGGAGGATCTAGAACCCACGTCGATATATGAGTGCACTCAGAGTGAAAATTGGACTAAATGGAAAGAAGCTATAAACGTGGAGTTGAATTCTTTAAGGAAAAGGGATGTCTTTGGTCCAATAATTCGGACACCCTATGAGATTAAACCAGTTGGACATAAATGGGTCTTTGTGAGGAAAAGAAATGAACATGGTGAAATCGTGAGATATAAAGCACGGCTTGTTGCACAAGGATTCTCACAGAGACCAGGAATAGATTATGAGGAGACATACTCCCCTGTGGTGGATGCTACAACTTTTAGATTTTTGATAAGTCTGACTATAAGAGAAAAGTTGGATATGCGGTTAATGGACGTTGTAACTGCATACTTATATGGTCCACTGGATAATGAGATTTATATGAGATTACCAGAGGGTATTGAGCTCAAAGATAAGAAAGGTTCTCGAGAACAACACTGCATAAGGCTGAACAAATCCCTTTATGGACTGAAGCAAAGTGGGCGTATGTGGTACAATAGATTGACTGAGTACTTAGTCAAAGAAGGCTATAAGAATGATCCCATCAGTCCATGTATTTTTATAAAAAAGTTTGCAAACAAAGGGTTTGTTATCATAGCAGTTTACGTGGATGATTTGAACATCCTTGGAACCCCTGGTGAAATCGTCCAAACAGTTGAATGCCTCAAGAAAGAATTTGAGATGAAAGACCTAGGCAAAACTAAGTTCTGTTTGGGATTGCAACTTGAGTACATAAATGATGGAATCCTTGTGCATCAAATGGCATATACTGAAAAGGTACTCAAGCGTTTTAATATGGATCAATGTCACCCATTGTCCAGCCCAATGGTGGTAAGATCTCTTGATCTAGAAAAGGATCCGTTTGGTCCTAAGAGAGACTCTGAAGAAGTCCTTGGTCCCGAAGTGCCATATCTCAGTGCCATAGGAGCTTTAATGTATCTGGCAAGCCACACTAGGCCAGATATATGTTTTGCCGTGAATTTATTATCAAGATTTAGCTCATGTCCGACCCAAAGGCACTGGGACGGGATAAAACATATTCTTCGTTACCTACAAGGAACGAAAGACTTAGGTCTATTTTATACTAACCAATCTAAGGACGGTTTAGTTGGTTTTGCTGATGCAGGTTATCTTTCAGATCCTCATAATGCACGGTCCCAGACAGGTTATGTGTTTACTCATGGAGGAACTGCAATATCTTGGCGGTCAATGAAGCAGGCCATTGCAGCTACATCTTCTAATCATTCAGAGATATTGGCAATTCATGAGGCTAGTCGTGAGTGTGTTTGGTTAAGGCTGATGACCCAGCACATAAGAGTGGATTGTGGAATGGCCGAAGGTAAGCAGGAATCGACGGTCTTGTTCGAGGACAATGCAGCGTGTATAGCTCAACTTAAGGATGGATACATCAAAGGTGATAGGACGAAGCACATTCTGCCAAAATTCTTCTTCACATCCGATCTACAGAAAGATGGAGAAATTCAAGTGCAGCAAGTACGATCAAGTGAGAATTCAGCAGACCTATTCACCAAGTCACTTCCAACCTCAACGTTCAAGAAACTTACTTATCAGATTGGAATGCGTCGTTTGAAAGACTTGCAGTGAGGTTCAGAACAGGGGGAGTAATACGTGTTGTACTCTTTTTCCTTCACCACGGTTTTGTCCCAAAATGGGTTTTACTTGGTAAGGTTTTAATGAGGCAACATCCAAAGCGTATTACAAGCCCATTAGAGTTATGACATCCAAGGGGGAGTGTTATAAATCATAGTGGATTGTCATAACTAGTTCTGGTCCGTTTACGGCCCATTAACACTTAGTCTTTAGGCCGGTTTAATGAATCCTAGTTGAATTAGGATTTTCCTTTTATGTACTTTCCTTTTCCCATTAGGAAAAAGAATTTTCCTTTTCTCTCTTGTAATAATCCTATATAAAGGATCTTATGATTAATGAATAAACACAATCTTCCCCATTCGTTCTCTTGATTCACAACAGATCGTAATTTATTATGAGAATTTTGGTGTGAAGATTTTATAAATATAAAATTATAATAGGTTACTAATGAAAAAGTCAAATTATTTATATATTTTATAATTATAATATTCAAATCTTGTTTTTTATAATTTATTATATATTTTTTGATTTTTAAGTTGATTTTATTTTATTTTTTAATAAAAAATAAATCTAACCGCAACCGCCCGCAACCGCAAACGCTCGAAGGAAGCAGCTTTTGGTTTTGAGCGGTACAGAGCGGTACGAAGCGGTAGAAAGCGTTTTCCACGATTGTTGTCAAACGCTAGGAACCGCTACCGCCCGCAAACGCTGCGTTTGCGGGTGATAGCGGGTGTACCAATCAAGCTCTAAGTTATGTATCAATAATTCATATCAATACAAATACAATCATTTCCTTTATCATAAATTATAATCATATTGTACTGACAAATATGAATAAAAGAAATCTTGAGCTGGAAAAAAAGATATAATAAAAAGAAAACGTCTAAAATATGAATAAAAGAAATCTAGAGCTGGAAAAAAAGATATAATAAAAAGAAAACAGACAAAATTTTCTATGGATTTCACTCACAATCTACTCCATGGGATCAATGATCGAACGGATGGAATGAAGAAGCACAAAGAAGAGTAGTTGGCTAACATGACTCTCAGAGAAGTACATAGCTACCTACATAGCTACTACAACTACTCCGACTATGACTTTGAAATAGATTTACAAATCTATTTTAATGGCTTTCGTATTTTAATGGATTTGAAAATCCATATAGGATTTACAAATTTTTGTGATTTTTAAAACCAAAATGAGGATTTTGATTAGTATTTGAGAATAACAAGGTTTTCCAATAGATTTGAGAATAACATAGAAATCCTTCCAAATCCACTAAAATCCATAAGTAAATATGTAAGATTGAATAAGTGGTGAATTTGATTTGTATTTGAGAATTACAAATTGGATAAGAGATGATTTTGATTTGTATTTGAAAATCACAAATTGAATAAGTCATGATTTTAATGAGGATTTTAAAATGATTAATTGAAAACATTGGATTTAGTTTTAAGAGATTTGTTGGATTACCCGAAGATTCGTGTGGAGGACATGGATCACTCACGAAGGTGATTCGACTTGATAACAAAGGTGAGTTGAGGAGGAGATAAAGTTTAATCAACAACGTTGTTAGTTGAAGCAACAATTATGGACAAAGTGACAATATTAGTTTTGTAGCCGAACTATTAAATTAAGAAGGTGAATTTGTGTTTTCTAGTTCGACCCACGCAATAAAAGATTTTTAACTAGTTGAAGTTAATTCTTCATAGAGATAATTTGTTATATAACCAAAAAAATTTATTAATTGAGCAACTAACCAAATTATAAATTGAGCAACTAACTAATTAACCTAAGCTAAAGGTTGTAATGAATAACTATTTGCTGGTAAACAAGTGATAATTGAAATAGAGAGGTCGCCCTAATTTCTCTCTGGCGATATTATCGAGGTAACCGCACAACGATAGATCTCCACCGGCGAATGGCTCTCTGTCTCCGATCTTCCTCTGGCGTCACCTTCGAGGACCCTTGAAGCCATAGACGAACCTGCGGAGAAGCTTGCGCCGCCGTCCTGACCTCTTTTTTCGACGAAAAATCTCTAAGACCATCACAAATTCATGAGTACCCTCTGTAATCCAAGATGTGTTCGGATTCTCATGAGCCCGAAGTCAACAACTCTGCTCCTTGAGACACTTTCCCCTCCTCCGAAGCCACCTGATCCGGTGAGAGGAACCCCCATGAACCCACCAGATCCACCGGATCCTCCTGATCTGCCAGAAACTGATGATCCTCCAACTCTCTTATGGATGAATCCATCAATCTTGGCTCTTGTTGCTTCAACCTTGCGGTTAACGCCGCCACAATATTTACTTGCTTCCTCTCCGATGAGCCCACGAAAGGGCAGAACTGTTTCAACTTCCGGTATGGAAATGTCATTGAGCTCGTTACAATCCTTCTCCACATCGAGCGTGGAGACACCACTTCCTCTCTATTGTGCCTTATACCATCATGCTGCAAGTCTCAAATCTCCTCGTATAAGATATTATATGTGTCTATACTCTCCACTAATCTTAACTTTGGATGTGTATGGCACTAGAATAGAGTTATTACCAAGAATGTGTTCTTACTCTCCAACAATCTTACCATTGGATGTGTATAATAACATGTCGAATTCCCCCTACTCACTTGTGCACAAAATGGATCCTAATTTGTTGAGAATAAACTACATGTTTAGTATACAAATGGAATGCATATTAGCTTCTTGCAGGAAGAAGCTTCTTATGACTATCACAAGTTCTAGGGAACCAATCTCATCTTCCCTTGCTCCTTGGCGTATCTACCGTTATATCGGACGATCAAGTCTTTGATGGGAAGATCTCCTTACAGATGATCAGCTCTCTGTATTTTTTAACGGCTCGACACTTCTTAGTGTTGCCAAATTCAAGGATGTTAAATCACTAGTCGTGTTCTTAATCTCCGACAGAGTCACTGTGATACTTAAGTCCTATGTTGTCAAGATTGAAGGACGTCTCTGCAGCGTTTGCTTCTTAAGTATAGTGATTCCTTCTATCTTTAGTTTGTGTGTTTTCGCTTGCGTTATGTAGCAGCGGGTTTAGTAGTTTTTATGGAAATGGTATCATTTTTTGTAAACGATTTCTCCGTTAACGGAGCGTAAGCATCTATATAACTACGTTTGTTGACAAAAAAAAAAGCTTTAAGGTTGTGATTGCGTCACATATGGCAAAATTGGTTGTATAGCAAGTGGACTCTTCTTCATAAACAAATTGTATCTAATTCAAAATTTCTATTTATTTACCACTAACATTAATTATTATTTTTACTAGGAAAAATAGTTGAATAATAAACCACACAAATAAATCTAGATATACATTGAGTACAAGATAGAACTAAAAACATACTTCCTCCGTTTCATAATACTTGTTATTATAAAGTTAAATTTTCGTTTCATATTATTTGTCCTTTTGTATTTTCGCATACTTATTATCAATTTTTCCAGTTTTATCTTTACCTCGTTAATTACTCATATCAAACAATATATTCATTTGAAAATGATTGATTATATTCATTTGAAAATAATTATTATGAAATCACAATATATTTCGCCATATGTAAAGTCGAAGCTCTCTCTTCTCTCCTCTCTATCTTTCAGAGAGAGAAGCTCTATCAATTATTCCGATCTTAATCAGATTTCACAGTCTGGTGATGGTCGGATTGTAAATTTCCGTTTATCGGATAATAAATTTTGACGTTTGTTCGGATCTAGATCCAACTTTGTTCGGATTTCTACCGGCTATGACCGATTTTCTCTCTCGCTTTTGCGAGATTCCATACTCACTTCAATTACTTCGTCGATTTCTCTGTTTTTCTTCTAAGTTCTCTCCGATTTCTCCAATTATTCGAGGTGTAATATCTTCGTCACTTTCCTTTTGCTCAAGACGCAAGAGCAACGATGGATCTCAGACTACATCAATAGTTTGGGTGTAGCGGTGGTGGAGCTTCCCCGGAATTGGTGGCTTCTCGGAGAATTTATGAAACGGTCTCAACTACTCGATCCGATAGATTTCGGCGTTTTCTTCAACTGGATTTGAGATCAGCAGAATGGAGGAGGATTCTCATCGCTTGATGGATGATTGGCGGCGGCTAATCGGATTCCGGCGGTATCCGGCGAATGTTGACGGTGGTGCGGGCTTATTAGACGCGTGGCTTTGAGGAGAACACCTTTTCTCCACATGTTTTTCGCTAGATCATAGTTATATGTTGATTTAATTATGATTTAGTTTAATTGGCTGTTAATTTTCCTTTTAATTCTCTAGTGGACCCTTCTGTATTTGTCTATTAGGCTTTTGAAAGAAAAAAAAAGTCGAAGCTAGTAGGATTTTTCTTAGGGTTAATTTGTTGTCTAACACAAAAAAAAAAAATATTTGAAAATCTAATAAAAACCCCTAAATTTAATTATAGAAAATTAGAAACAACCTTCTGTGTTGGTGGAATTCTTAGAATTATCTCGTTCTTTGCTTGAAATATCGATTAGCACTTTCTTCACTTCCTTAACGATTGAATCAACCAATTCAGACTCATCCTTGACATTACCAATGATTCATATTCTAAAATTCATAAAGAAGGATTCTACACAATTGATGACAAGGAATTTCTCAAGCCGTAACCAAGTTTCTCGAAAAGTGCTAATAAGCAAAGCCTAGAGATCATATGATTAACGCTCGAGACGAGACTAATATTACATGTTTTGGTCTTGGGCTTGGGATTATGCTTCGGCCATAACCTCCTAATAATTCTAAAAAAAAAAACACCATTTTGGGATGTGCCTAATAATATTTGCGATGGTTCACCAAGAAGATGTTAGCTCTGTTTAAGATTTTGGTTAATTTTTCAAATATAATTTTTTTTTGGTGTTTTTCAATTTATAAAATCCCTAAATAATCGGATTCCCATTCGCGCCTTTCTCTTCATCTTTACAATCCTAAACGTCTCTACACACTCTCTCTCTTTCTCGTTCTAATTTGCAGCAATGGAGGAAATGGACGACACAGAAACCGAATCACAGGTATCTTCGACTAGATCTTTTCCCAAAATTCGCGGTCTCTTCTGATTTTGCTGGATGTTTATGCCGTTGTGATTGAAATCTGGAAGTTTGATCTCTAGCTTAGGTAATTTCTGGTTTCCACGATTCAAAGATTTCGGGATCTGATTTGGAATTGGATTTACATCGATCTCAATAGTACAGAGATTTATAAACCCTAGCTTTTCCCGTTTTGGCCTAGATTAGTTTAATCGGAAGTATCTGGATCTAATTTTTGCGTCTAGTTGATCGCAGCAACACTAATTTGGGTAGACATGTGTCATCGCACCTTTTGCACACTCTCAGAACTGTTCATACTTGCATCGTTGAGTATTTGAATGTGTACCAATTTGTTTCAATGTAACGCAGGTTTATATGGCTTGCATCCAGCACGGTCGGCGGTTAGTAATTGACTACTTGAGCTTCTTGTTTTAGAGGAATCTATGCAAAATTTGTTAACAATTTCTTAATTACATATGAAAAAGTAGTTTATGAGTGAATGCTTGTGTAAATTGGTTATCAGATGAACAAGCTCATATCCTTATAGTAAGGAAATTAGGATTCTCAGTATATAACTTATAAAATCTTTTCTGCAGAGTTGGAATCTCATACTACGACTGTGGTGTACGCCAGCTTCATGTGCTTGAAGTTTGGGAGGAAGATTGCTCAGATTTTACCTTGATCAATATGGGTATGGATTCTCAATATGAAACGGAATGGAATATTTACATGTGGTTTCCTCCCATTTGTGTTATATATACAAAGTTTTGTAAAACAGCTTTTCGATGTACAGACACTTGGCGGCATTTTTGCTCTGCTACTGTGTTCCTACTTTATTAGTTGTTTGTTCACTTCATTTGTCTTGGTTATATGTCCTCAGTCAAATATCAAGCAAAGCCATTGGTCATTTACACAAGCACCAAAAGTGAAGAATCTTTAGTATCTGCTCTGCAGCAGAATGGTATGGTGCTATCTATATTGCTGTGATTATGATCCCTTAAGTTTATGGTCTTGCATAATATATTTAGTTCTGCAGATGGATCTGAAGAAAATACCACGGTCCGGCTGGTAAAGAGCTCAACATTCAGTTACGAGCAAGCGTGGCACAGGTACAGAAAGTATAATCAACTCAACTTTTCTCCTTATTTGTGTGGTTTCGGTTAGTCAGATTACATGCTGAATTCCCCTTGAACACAAGGTCTAGTAGGAAACTGGTTCCTGCAGTTCTAGTTCTTTGACTCAAAAGGTAATAGCTTTCTTGTAGCTGCTGTTTTACACTAATTGTTGTTATCTCAATGTTGTGTAGACTGGTATACCTTCGAGTAACAGGAATGGATGAAGGGTTGAACATCAAAGAAAGGATTTGTTATGTAAGTTTTAGAAAAAAATGTTCAATCCCTCTTTACTATGGAGACTATTAAGGTAGAATTTTGCGTATGCTTGAGAGGTAGAGTGGCTTTAGTTTAATTCCACTATGTACTGAGCTCATTTGTTACTGTAGTCTGCAGTTGAAATCTCAATCAGTGTAGAATTTATTGATAACTTTGATGTCACAATGCATTACTTTGACATCGTAGCTAACTAGCTGTGGCATTAACACATTTTCAGTATATTCTTGGTCTGAAGCAAAGTTAAAACTAGCTGTTGGTCTTCCACCTAATTATATCATTGGTGAAACAATTCATTTGTGTTCTTCTAAATTGCAGCTGAGTTCGATGATGGATGTGGGCAGTGAAGTCCAAGTTCGTGTGAGTGGGGGTCTTCTTGCTATATTAGAAAGTGAACGAATCATAGAAACCCTGGAACAAAACGAATCTGGGGCTGCATCAATTGCAATTGATTCAGTCATGGAAGTACCATTGTATCCTCCAATATTTATGTATTGTCTGTTTCTTTTGTCTTATGATGCTGCCTGCAAATCCTTTACAAAATTTCAACAGGAACAAGTTTCTTAAACTTGATGCGGCTGCTCATGAGGCTCTTCAGATATTTCAAACAGATAAACATCCAAGCCATATGGGCATAGGCAGGGCAAAAGAAGGGTAAATGACTAAATGGCCTAGTTCAACTGTGGAGCGTTATAGCTATTTTTTCTGCTTTGACTTATGAATAATCTTCACTGAATCTTTAAAATGAAGGTTCTCGGTGTTTGGGATGATGAATAAGGTTTGGTTTCTTTGCATTGGTTCATTCTGCTTGATGCTGCTTGGATATATGATTTAACTTACGTGGCCCTGCTTGGATATATGATTTAACTTACGTGGCCTATTTCAGTGTGCCACACCAATGGGTAGACGCCTTTTAAGGTAATAAATGTGAATGATAGATATACACAAACTGTTTTGAAGCTACTGTTGTAATCTTATGGTATCGGTTTCCTTTTCTCTGTTTCAGAAGCTGGTTTATGAGGCCAATTTTAGATCTTGAAGTGTTAGATCGCCGTCTCAATGCTGTATCCTTTTGCATACTTGATCTTCTGCGAAGGACTTTGCCTTATGTCAACCAGAATAGGAGTTAACGATCAACAGCCACAAAGAGAATCCAATATATTAAACTTTGGCTGCTCTCTGTAGCTTTATCAGCATAAAATTAACCAAACCTTCATTTGTTCTGAATGAGAAAATAATTGTTGGACCATTAATTGACAGGGGGTGCCTTTCACTGATATCAGAGAAGTTTCTTTTGACTGTATCAGATTTCCTTTTTCATTTCTTCGGTAGAGCTGATGGCATCTCTGCGAGAGACGCTGAAATCCGTGAAGGACATTTCGCATCTGCTCAAGGTATGTAGGTATTATGATTGTATCTATAATTTATTTTTAGCATTTCTTTCCCCTTTAGCCATAAGAGCCTGTGAAGCAGGTTTAGAATAACAAATTAATGGGGCAGAGAAAATTTTCTATAGAATTTGTGGTGTATATGTTAATTGTTAAATCTGCTGGTAGAAATAGTGTTACCTGAACCTTTTTTGCCTAGACAGAGAACTTAATAGATTGCGTGCCATATCTGTTCCTGTATGCCATTTCCGTAGATTCTACTTTTGTTCTGATAAGAATTTTGTTTTTGCTGGATTTGGCATTCTTATGTTAAAACAAGAAATTCAACTCCCCGACGTCCCTTTGTACCAGTAATGATTGGACAGCTTTTTTAAAGGTAAATTTCCAGTATACAATCATCTTTTATTTTGTCTTTCTCACTGGTTAATTGCAGGCCTTTCTTATATTGCTTTCCTGTTCTACACTTGCACCACTCTGACACTCACTTCATTAGTTTTGTTTCGAAATCTATTATCAGAGTTCCTTTGAAGTTTTGCGAGCAGATCTTAGCAGCAATTTAGTTAGAGTCTTATAGAACCAGTCTCGCAATATAATGCTATCTTATTGTGTGCATTAGAGTATAAATGCGCTCTTGCACGTGAATAAGATATTTGAAGTTGGAGTTTCAGAAAGTCTCAGAGAGCATATGAGACGCTTCGACTTGGACATCATTGAGAAGGTTCTTAGTATTGTTATCATCAGCTTATGAAGCTTCAAGTGCTATTCCCCACTCTTTGATCCACTGTTGTTGCTAAGTTCTCTTATCATGTTGCAGGCCAGCTTATGTATCAGCACAGAGCTAGATTATGTATATGAACTGGTCAGTTGAACTTCTATTGCGTTTGATCCATTTCGTTATAATCCATAATTTCCTCTACTAAAGAACAGATCTTGATGCTTTCAAAATTGAGATCTTAGCACCTCTCTTTTCGTTTCCTTAGAATATCAAAACAATAACGGAGTGATTATCTTGTTTAATAAGAGGGAATATTGCCATCCATTTGCAAATTTTTTGACTGGCAAAGCTAAGATTTATTCTTGAAATATCACACTTCAAGGTTTTTCTGAAGTTGGAGACCCCAACACTTGAGATGAACTGGTTTAAACAAAATCAGCGGGTCTTTGAGTGAGAGATGTGTAAAACGATTATGACTACTATTTCACTAACAACAAACTTATTTCCACAGGTTATTGGAGTCATTGATGTAACTAGAAGCAAAGAGAAGGGTTATCAAACATTGGTAAAAGAGGGATTCTGTGCTGAGGTTAGCATAGAAGTTCATTTTGTTCAGGTTTTCATACCACTAATCTTTTTTTTGTTGCGAGCAACTCATTTCTTATTTTACCAGTTGGATGAGCTGAGGCAAATATACGAGGAGTTGCCAGAGTTTCTGCAGGAGGTTATTTCTATGTGACGATTATCTTAATTGATAATTGTGGATAAACTGGCATCTCTTTTGGATGATACCATTTTCTCACAGGTTTCAGCGATGGAGTTAGAACACTTTCCTCATCTGCATAAGGAAAAGCTCCCTCCTTGTATCGTCTATATTCAACAAATTGGTGGGTCTACAGTATCATGACTTACTTGCAATATACTTAAAAGGTCTAGCTAGAAAGATTTTTAGACAGAATGACCATTTAGAGTTTAAACTCATTCCTAAGAAAGGTGAGATTCAGTTGGACTAACTCATGTCCTGGAAGTATCAGCTAATCTATGGTGTCTATGCTTCTTGATATCTGAATAGCCTTTCACTTTATGATTAGTCTTAAAAAATTCATGACCACGCGTATTTCTTCACACTTTCATAAGAATTAGTTCGTTTCTGTAAATGAATATTTATATATTTTCTCTATCTGTTCTTCAGGGTACCTCATGTGTATCTTTGGAGAAAAGCTTGATGAAACTGCACTTGACAGGCTTACTGAATTTGAATTTGCGGTACATTCTGTTGGTGTTTAAAATCTTTAACTGCAAACTTTGGATGCTATAAATACATGTCAGTATGAAACAGAGTTTTAATCTACACATCTCTCTTGTGATTAGTTTTCTGATATGGACGAAGAGACTCAGCGATTCTTTTATCATACTCCTAAGACACGAGAGTTAGACAACCTTCTTGGAGATATCTACCACAAAATTTTAGGTATGCTCTTCATGCTGGTTTCTATTTTCCATGGCGTATCCTTCTTGAGTATGATGATATTGTATCTTCTTTACTAAATATTTCGGGCAGATATGGAGAGGGCAATTATTAGGGACTTGCTATCACACACACTTTTGTTCTCGGCTCACCTGCTGAAGGCAGTTAACTTCATTGCGGAACTTGATTGGTAATTAATATTCCTAAAGCTACTGATATCCCATTCCATTTCACGTC
Source organism: Draba incana (assembly GCA_963576765.1). Lineage (NCBI taxonomy): Eukaryota > Viridiplantae > Streptophyta > Magnoliopsida > Brassicales > Brassicaceae > Draba > Draba incana. Next base: position 28,046,269 of record OY755207.1, read on the forward strand.
TCTCCTCTCAAAGAAAAACAACGTCCTTTTCAAATTCCTATGAACTAATTAGCTACTTAGTAATGAATAATAACTTATTTCTTCTCCTTGGCTTTGCTAGCATTTTGTCGTTGGCTTGTGTGGCCCATCAGAATAACTATGTACGGCCTGTTCTGACAATGGAATCATTGCTTGATATTCGAAATGGAAGGTGAAGTTAGCTCTTTCAGCTGCACTTATGTATTCTTGTTGCATTTATAAATAAACTCCTAACTGAAATTTGTTTTGGTCTGTTGGGCAGGCATGTTTTGCAGGAAATGGCTGTGGATACATTTATCCCAAATGACACTGAAATCAATGATAATGGTGCCAATTGTTGATGAAATTAGCGTGCTTAAAAAATTCACTTGTGAACTAGTCTTTCTTCATCAACTGATTGCAAGCTTGTCCTGTTGCAGGCCGAATTCATATAATTACCGGTCCTAATTACTCAGGAAAGAGCATATATGTAAAGCAGGTCGGCTTTAAAGTCTTGTTTTCTCTTCTTCCAACAAAAGTGTATTTTCACCATCATGAATTGATCACTCAAGTCGAGCATTCTTTTTGGCGTGCTATTTGTAGGTGGCTTTAATTGTTTTCCTATCCCATATTGGAAGCTTTGTACCAGCAGATGCAGCAACTGTTGGTTTAACTGACAGGTCAGACGTCTTGGACTCTTTGATCCTTCTAGGATCGCTTTCTATAAATATTTTTTATTACTAAGGTGAGTTGTTCAACAACAGGATATTTTGTGCAATGGGAAGCAAGTTCATGACCGCGGAGCAATCTACATTTATGATAGATCTACATCAAGTAGGAATGATGCTAAGGTATTTCTGAACTGCTTCCACCTTAGCTTGATTTCGAGCAAAGCCGGTCTCAATCGCTTTTTTCAGTTAGTGACTACTTGTTCTCAAGCTCCATTATTCTAAAGTTCATGGGGAACCAAGATTGCAAATATCAATCAGATTCGCATGTTGAAAAAACCAAGATCTGCATGACGAATGACTTTCGATTATGTTCCTTATGACTGTAATTGGCATAAATTCTCCAGGCAGGCAACTTCAAGATCTCTGTGTCTCTTAGACGAGTTTGGTAAAGGCACTCTCACAGAAGGTTTGATTTCCCAGCTCTCTGCTTTTGTGTAAAAGGCATGTGTTAAGTGAAAAACTTCTGCCTTACCTACACTCTACTTAAGCACAGATGGTATTGGCTTGCTTGGTGGGACAATTAGTCACTTTGCTACATGTAATGAGCCACCAAGGGTATGCCTTCTTTTGTTTTTTTTATTAGTTTGTAATGTTCTTTTAGAACTCTAGAGTATCCTGTTACATGACATTGCCTATTGCTGCATGCTTTCAGGTTCTGGTATGTACCCACTTGACGGAACTACTTAACGAGAGCTGCTTGCCTGTTGTATGTACTCCGACCCAATTTTCCTAAATAACAGCAGATTTTGTAGTTCCATTACTTCAGTAGTGAGAGCTTATCTTTTTTCTTTTTCACTCCAGTCTGAGAATATCAAATTCTATACGATGAGCGTTCTGAGGCCAGACGCAAACTCTGCAGAAATGGAAGACATTGTATTTCTGTATCGGTATGTCGTCTCAGCGACTAGCATTTTACAGAAAAAAATCTAAGCTCATACTTTTGCTTGCAGGTTGATTCCAGGACAAACGCTGCTGAGCTATGGTGAGCATTTTCATCCTTTTGGTATTATCGTCTATAGATAAGCTTCTTACGTATTAACATATGCAATTGCAGGTCTGCATTGTGCCATGCTCGCTGGTACGTTTGAGGAAAACTAAAGATTTCGAACTAATGACAATGTAGTAGACTAGAGAGAGTAACAAAAGGGGATTTCTTGATTTGAAAGGTGTCCCGGAGGAAGTCGTGAAGAGAGCAGTTGTGGTGTTGGATGCCTTTGAGAGTAACAACAACATCGATAAACTAAACCTCGACAACATATTGTCTCAAGATCAAGCATTCAAGGTCTTTTTTCTCTCTCTCTCTGTCTCATTTACACTCTATACACAGACTTATCCCTTGTCTCTTCTGTCCTCATATGATGAAATTCGTCTCAGGATGCTGTTGACAAGTTTCTGGCATTCGATATCAGCAAAGGGGACATTCGTGTCTTATTTCAAGACCTGTTCGCTTCTTAAACCCCTAGTTGTATCATAGATAGCCTCTGCAAGGTTCCATGGTGCAATCTCTTGGATAACTAATTCCAAGCTTAACCTTGAATTTAGATTCAGTTTAAGAAACCCTAATTGCTTCAGCCACAAGATTCTTCTGATCATCATTCTTTCATTGAAATTAATTTTAGAGTTTGGCTGTTCCGATTTGGGGATTTTGTTTTTTCTGGGGTCTTTTTTTTTTTATATATACACATGTAAAGCAACTGTGAGTTTGACGGCTGTTAAACGGACAGAAATTAACTAACGTTGACTCATGTCAAGTCTCTTTTGATTTGATTTGATTTGAGTTTTTTTTTTTGATTTTCTTGTTCTTTTTGTCTGGCCCTACTTGGGATTTTTTTCCTTAATCTCTATGGTATTTTGCTTTTGGGAAGTTCCTTCGTTATGTGGCCAGTGGTCCTTTTCGACTTTGTGTAGTTGTTCTCGCTTCTCAATCCTTAAACGAGCTCACTCGCACGTGCGAATTCACCCACATATTTAAACTCTAAATTCAAGAAATTAAATGATAAAAAGAAAAGATAATAAAATATCAGTTAAGTTACTAATTGAAGTCTATTGTTGTATATGACTTTGAAATCATTTCTAAAGTGTAACCATTTTCTTACATTTCAAACCACTTGATAGTTCATATCAATAAAAATGTAATGTTGTTTAGCAAAAGAAACAAAAATATCGACTTTTTTGATTATGGTTAAAGCTTGATATTTTTAACTTTTCCATATGTTAATCTTCTTATGCGACATCGATGAAAAGCGACATGAAGAGTTACAAGGATTACATGATTGAGAAGGAATTGGTTGCACAAGGAAAACGTAGACTATCTTGTCGTCTATTTCGAAGATTCTTCTTGGCAAGTTACGCTTGGAACAACGAATGCTTTCAAGCGGTAGACGATTTGTTGGCTGGAAAGAGATGGGACGAAAGAGAAGCTGGATTGCTATTGACACGATTTCTAGTTGACTTTATTTCACATGTCGAAACTCAAAGTCAATGCCGGTCCAATCTTTTTGGATGTCTTATGCATATTTGTAAAAAAGTGTTATTTTCGTACAACAACAAAATACAATTTATATTTGAAATATTGCTTTCGTTGTATTTTTGCGTGCAAAATCATTAATTAAGTAAACTCACATTATCGAGTTTTTCAACCATTTATGTTGCAGTGGATGACGAAAGATGACGATCCTTGTTATATTCTTGCCAAATCTTTTACGGAAATCTCTTCGAAATACGGTGGAAAATATCGTGCTATCATCATGAACTACCTTAGTGAAGCCAACCGCGCAAACGTGGCTGCGTTGAGCAATTTCTACAATCTTAAAATCTGTAGGTTTCATATAATACAGTTTTGGAAGTTCTAAATTGATTGTATATTGTTTTGGTGACTAAGAGAACCAATATTTTGTCTTGAAACATGAGTTTGCAAGATGGATAGGTCCATGGAGATGAGAAGAAAACATAGTGGATCTCTTTTGAAGGAACTTACTGATACACAGAGTTTTAACCCTATATTACTACTGCAAGTGCACAGCAAACGAAGTAGTTATTTAGGGATCGAATCCTCAATGACCAAATTGCTTACACAACTTATTATAGAAGATTGAATCAAACTAAGCAGGAAACAAGAATTGATGGTAATGATATCGAATTCAAAAGACAATATTGCAAATAAAAACGGTTTTAAATCAGGATAATAAAAACGCTAGGCTTTAGAGAATCTCAGGAAATCACTTTAACAAACCAGACAACTATTCAGATTCAGATATGCATGCATCTAGAACTCAAAACACAATTATAAACCATTCCACTTTCGTGATAATAATTACTATCCCTAAAGATCCGAGAACCTATACTTTCGCATGGTCACGGCTATCCTAGGCAAGCATTACAATTCAGGTTTTGATTAGTTCACAATCAATTTCTAATTCACTTTCGAGACTAGAACCTAATTGTTCATCAACAGTAGTTCCAGTGATTCACAGGCTTTTGGAATGTAAATCAACTTAAGATCTAGGGATTAAGTGATCAGTTCAATCCTAGCTTTATGCCTAACAGTGATGAAGATGATAAAGAGGAAACAACCTATTTGTGTCTGATTTATTGTGTGAAATCCATCGAAACCCTAAAACCTAACTATAGAACTACTCAGACATAATTGAAAGCAAATCGAAAGCAAAAGATGAGAATTGCATAATAGATAAAATAGGAAACAAGTAAAGGTTCATAAATCTTCTCAGAAAGTAGATGATCTCTTCTCCTCGCTTACAATTTCTCAAAAAGCTCTCTAGGTCTTAGTAAAAACGTGCAGATAAAAAGATAGATCAAAAGTCTGAAACTAATAGGGTTTTTATAAGACATAACGCAGAAAAGGAAAATCCCGTAAAATCAGGGAAACGGACCGGTCGGTCCACTTCATATCAAAGTCTTCGAATTTCGCCTGGACCGGTCGGTCCATGTCTTCCAGTGGCTAGACCGACCGAGCAGACCGGTCGGTCCATGTCTTCCAGTGGCTAGACCGACCGAGCAGACCGGTCGGTCCATGAGCCATGTGCCTCGGTCTCGGCCTTCACGTGTCTTGGAGGGGACCGGTCGGTCCTACCACTGGACCGGTCTGTCCAGGGCCTTTATTTCACCGATTTTCGCCTATTTGCTTGAATCTTCTTCCCGAACGCGTGTAGCTCCAAATCCTCATGTATGGACCTAAATAATGACTCAAGACAACTCAAAAGACTCTAAAACCTCATTAAAAACATGATTAGGGAAGTCCAAATTCTCATTATATCAACTCCCCCAGACTTAGATCTTTGCTTGTCCTCAAGTGAAGACAAACTAGAAATAAGTTTAAGGAAGCTATAAAAACCACACTAACCTTTGTGAGCTGAATGCAATCCTGTAGGACCCCACATATGTAATGCTAAAAGCCTGAAAGCTCATAAACAGATCAAAAACCAAGATGGTACTTCATGTACTTTGCCAAATACATAGCAATGTTACCATACTCAAGCTCCTATGTCTCAGCGACTTCTACACCAGGGTCCATAATTACCAGAGGGAAAATGTCCGTCGCATAACGGTTAGGGATTTAGGCTGTTTAATGGAGGTAATAAGTGTTTAGGCTAACCTCAGTCGCGGCCGAATGCAAGTCATGGCACAAAAACCCAAGAGAACTAAGTCCAAGGATGATGCACAACTTTTCAAACTTAAAACCTCCTATTCTTTTAAAATAAACTAACTTTCTGCTTATCTAAAGAAATAATGCGGAGAACAAGAAATGGAAATGTGCTTAATAGATATTCTTTTAAAATCTAAGCTTTATTCTGATCCCTTTGAGCATTTTATGATACTTATTTTTTTTTTTTTTTTTTTTTGAATGCTGGGATCAGTTCTAGCTTTTTTCTAAGCACAATGATAAAAAAAAAACGAAAAATAAATAAAGAAATGAAATTATTAACAAAATCCTAAGCAGAAAGTTTGATAAGTTGTACCAGAAGGTCTTTAGAATGATCAGCTGGCCAGACTATCTCTCCGGAGTTTTTGCGCTTGAGTGCATGTCAATGTCTTGGACAGAATGCATGAAGTTTGAAAGAATGGTTAGGGTAAGGGTGTGGTACCAGACTAAAAGTGAGCCTGGCCATTAGGAGTCCTGAAGAGAGGATAGTGTTTGAAAATGGATAGGACTCCTAACGTGGTTACTTCTTATGCGATTTCCGATTCCCTGAGTTAAGAAAAACAGAATAGTATATTAGTATCAGCGTTAGCTTTCAAGGAGACGGGAGCCTTCTGGTAACACTGATCCGCCTATGGGGTTTTTAATTTTCCCATTGCATTGGTTAGTCACTGTTAATCTAAAAACAGAGTTAGCAAACATCATGTGGTCCTAGAATCGCATTCATACCACAAAGGTGTAAATAAAACTGAAAATAAGAAAATAAACATAATTAGTACGAATAGTACTTCCCCCCAGACTTACTTCACACCGACCCGGTGTGAAAATAAATCCAAAGGAAAGACTATTAAAAGAAAGAAAATAAAATGAAAAGAAAAGTTAAGAAAAATCTAACTTCGTCAACAGAAACTTGGGCACGGGTCAAACGCGGGTCAGGGGTGGGACAGGGAAATGACAGGTGCGTTCTTGGCTTGGGTTGCAGGCAGGACCGACCGGTCCATGTTTGGGATCGACCGATCCTGAGGGGCGGTCGCGGACTGGGTATGGTTTGGGACCGACGGGTCCAGGTGTGGGACCGATAGGTCGGGACTTCATCTCCTTTGCCCGATCCGTGGGACGAGGCAGACCGATCCGCGGGACCTGGTCTCGATGCCGATCCGCGGAACGCCAAGGATCGACCGGTCGTCTAAGGGGACCGACCGGGCCTAATTCCAGAGAGTCAAGAGGGGTCGCGTGATGGATCCGGACCGACCGGTCTGTGGGAGACCGACCGGTCCAGACTAAAAATCTGATTCCAAGTTTTCTGTGACGAAAAATCCTAAGGAAAACCAAAAACAAAAACCAAAACAAAGGTAAAATTGAAAAAAAATGAAAGATGAAAGCAAGTATTTACACTTACCGGTGGGTTGCCTCCCACCAAGCGCTTTGTTTAACGTCGTTAGCTCGACGTGTGTGCCTTTCAAGGTGGATCAGGTGGATCAGGAGGGATCTCAGCACCCTCTGTGATGGATGAAGTCCCAATGCCGATTGGATGAAAGTTTCTGTCTGCGGCGTCAGGTGGGTCAGGAGGGATTTCCAGCTGCTTATCCATCTCAAATTTCAGCTCAGTGTTTCCTAGTTGGAGATCAATGCGTCCATGCTTTAGATCAATCCTCGCACCAGTTTTGCAAAGGAACGGTCTTCCCAAGATAAGAGGATCTCCTGGTTCTTTTGCTTGGTCCAACACCACGAAATAACCCAGTCATGTTGCTACGGAGTGTGGCATGATGTTGACAGCAGAGCCCGAATCGCAGAGTGAGCGAGGAAAAACTGTAGAGTCGATCTGGACTGAAAGTTCAAAGCGACCAGGATCTCCAAGCTTTTTTACTGTCCTGCTCCTTTCACTCTCAGTGGTGATCGCGTCAACTTCCGTTGAAGAATTGGCATGAAAGTCTCTTTTTGGATTTTGCTCTCCTTTGGCTAGAAGGGTTCCTTGCTGTCTTTTAACAGCTTCTGTATTCTGTGCCACCTGAGTATCAAGCATCTTAAGGTGAGTGGTCACTGCTTCTAGCCGCCCATTGATTGACGAGATATCGCTGGAAACCTTCTGCTGATTAGCTAGCATGAGCTGCATCATAGCTTTTAGCTCATCATTGGGATTTGCAGCTGGAGGTGGGGGAGCTTGTGGCTAATTTTGGTGCATGTCAACTTCTCTCTGCAGCGGAGGATTCTGACCTGCTGGTGGCATCCGCTGTGCCATCATCTCAGCAAATTGCTGTTGCATTTGCTGCATCTGTTGTTGCGCCTGTTGCGCGCTCGCAGCAGTTGCAGCACGGATCTGCTCAATCCGGTCGAACAAGGCAGCCTGAAGACCTTTATTATCCGCTCGAGTTACTACTTCCATGATTGGTACCTGAAATCAAAAGCAAAGACAAAAACAAAAAGAAAAAGAAATTAGAAAATTGCTTAGACGAAATTCTCAAATCAAATCTGATGATAAACACAATTGGTCTCCGGCAACGGCGCCAAAAACTTGATACACAGAGTTTTAACCCTATATTTCTACTGCAAGTGCACAGCAAACGAAGTAGTTATTTAGGGATCGAATCCTCAAGGACCAAATTGCTTACACAACTTATTATAGAAGATTGAATCAAACTAAGCAGGAAACAAGAATTGATGGTAATGATATCGAATTCAAAAGACAATATTGCAAATAAAAACGGTTTTAAATCAGGATAATAAAAACGCTAGGCTTTAGAGAATCTCAGGAAATCACTTTAACAAACCAGACAACTATTCAGATTCAGATATGCATGCATCTAGAACTCAAAACACAATTATAAACCATTCCACTTTCGTGATAATAATTACTATCCCTAAAGATCCGAGAACCTATACTTTCGCATGGTCACGGCTATCCTAGGCAAGCATTACAATTCAGGTTTTGATTAGTTCAAAATCAATTTCTAATTCACTTTCGAGACTAGAACCTAATTGTTCATCAACAGTAGTTACAGTGATTCACAGGCTTTTGGAATGTAAATCAACTTAAGATCTAGGGATTAAGTGACCAGTTCAATCCTAGCTTTATGCCTAACAGTGATGAAGATGATAAAGAGGAAACAACCTATTTGTGTCTGATTTATTGTGTGAAATCCATCGAAACCCTAAAACCTAACTATAGAACTACTCAGACATAATTGAAAGCAAATCGAAAGCAAAAGATGAGAATTGCATAATAGATAAAATAGGAAACAAGTAAAGGTTCATAAATCTTCTCAGAAAGTAGATGATCTCTTCTCCTCGCTTACAATTGCTCAAAAAGCTCTCTAGGTCTTAGTAAAAACGTGCAGATAAAAAGATAGATCAAAAGTCTGAAACTAATAGGGTTTTTATAAGACATAACGCAGAAAAGGAAAATCCCGTAAAATCAGGGAAACGGACCGGTCGGTCCACTTCATATCAAAGTCTTCGAATTTTGCCTGGACCGGTCGGTCTGAGAGACAGACCGGTCGGTCCATGTCTTCCAGTGGCTAGACCAACCGAGCAGACCGGTCGGTCCATGAGCCATGTGCCTTGGTCTCGGCCTTCACGTGTCTTGGAGGGGACCGGTCGGTCCTACCACTGGACCGGTCGGTCCAGGGCCTTTATTTCACCGATTTTCGCCTATTTGCTTGAATCTTCTTCCCGAACGCGTGTAGCTCCAAATCCTCATGTATGGACCTAAATAATGACTCAAGACAACTCAAAAGACTCTAAAACCTCATTAAAAACATGATTAGGGAAGTCCAAATTCTCATTATATCACTTACCGAAAGTTATGTTGTTTTTATTACTTTCGTAGCATTTTGATTAGACTGGAGAAATAGATTATCTTTTGCGGAAACTGGCTATTTTTGTTGCAGAACTTTGGTTATATCCAATTCTGTTTGTAGTAGTCCTCTTAAAGGATGATGGTTTTTTTTTTATTAAGCTACTGATTAGTGATTACTAGTATTTATCTTTATGGATTTTCTAGCATTTTGAAATGGTTACAAGAAATGGTTCCATTTTCTAAACAAGCCTTACATAGTTATTCTGATGCGCTACATAAGCCAATGATCTAAGCTTTTTTTGAGGTAATAATTGTGAATGCATGGACACTGTCTTGCAACTACTTGTGTATACACCAAATTCTTGTCTGTACATTCAGGAAAATTTACAGATTTTCCAACTCTGATGTTGATGGAGCTATTTACAAACTAAACCTTGACAACATATCCTCATTCAAGGTCTCTGCTCTCTCTGCACATACTCACCCCTTCTATGTTCTGTCTTCATGGCCTTACCAAACTTTTAATCAAAGCTTTGATTTTTTTACTTTTAATCAAAGCTTTGATTTTTTACTTTTTTGGAGTTTGGTTTCTTTTTTGGGACGTTCTATGTTCATGTGCAAAGAAATTTCCCCTGCTTTAAAATGGGTTTATGAAATCTAGTTTTCCTTGAGAAAGACTGAAGCTTTATGTATTTCCACGTGTTTTTGATCCCAAAAGAGAGAAATTTCGTAGAAATCTAGTTTTCTTTGAGAAAGACTGAAGCTTTATGTATTTCCATGTGTTTTTGAACCCAAAAGAGAGAAATTTCCCAGAAATCTAATTTTCTTTGAGAAAGACTGAAGCTTTATATATTTCCATGTGTTTTTGAACCCTAAAGAGAGAAATTTTGTAGAAATCTAGTTTTCATTGAAAAAGACTGAAGTTAAGTTACTGATAGAAGTCTATTGTTGTATATGAATTTGAAATCATTTCTAAAGCGTAACCATTTCTTACAATTCAAACCACTTATGAATTATCTATCGATTAGATAGTTCATATCAATAAAAATGTAATGTTGTTTAGCAAAAAAAAAAAAATATAACGACTTTTTTTATTATGGTTAAAGCTTGATATTTTTGACTTTTCCATATGTTAATCTTCTTATGTGACGTCGATGAAAAATGACTGATGAAGAGTTACAAGGATTACATGATTGAGAAGGAATTGGATGCACAAGGAAAACACAGGGTATCTTGTCGTCTATTTCGAAGATTCTTTTTGGCAAGTTACGATTGGAACAAGGAATGCTATCAAGCGGTAGACGATTTGTTCGTTGGAAAGAGATGAGACAAAAGAGAAGTTGGATGCTATTGACAAGATTTCTAGTTGACTTTATTTCACATGTTGAAACTTAAAGTCAGTGCCGATCCATTCATTTTAGATGTTCTATGCATATTTGTAAAAAAATGTTATTTTCGTACAACAACAAAATAAAATTTATATTTGAAATATTGTTTTTCTTTGTATTTTTGCGTGCAAAATCATTAATTAAACTCAAATCTAGTTTTTGTATGCAAATTTCTAAGAAAGACTCAAGCTTGCTAAGGGTTTATTAAATTACTAATTTCATTATTGTTTTCTTTCACGTTCTTCAATCCGCCGGTTTGGTTAAGATAAGGACCAAATTTTTCTCCAATCCGGTCCTGATCAAAACCACGAGAGTCTCTTTCGGTGGTAATTTCAAAACCAACAAACTTGTCGTCGATTGTGTTAAGCCTATCGATCCGGTTCTGCAGAGAACCACCACCGAAGATAAGTTGAAGAAGGAAGAGGATGAGAAGAAGAAGACTTGGCAAGAAAATTTGATCCATTTCTCAACGAAGTGGAAGCCCATGTTGGATTTGGTTGGCTCCGTACTCACGATCATCACCGCGTCATACCCTATCATCACCGCGACATACACTATCATCACCAAGGTATTAGCTTTCATCGTCGCGATTATTCGCCTTTTCAAGAAGTAATTTTTATTTAGATCCGTTTTTTTTTTTTTTTTTTTTTCTAAAATCGACACCACCAATGGTGGGATAAGAGTTTAGACTGATTATTAGGATTTTGTTATTGGGATAAGAGTTTCCACTTAGCTATTATGATTTTGTTAGTCCCACCATAGTGCAAACGTCAAAAAGTAAGCAATCATAACTATCTCTATATTGCATGGAACTATATTATTTCCCTTTGTTGCGGTTGCAAAACGCTATTTCAACCAATATAAAGGAAGGAATTTTAGAGCTAAATATCTTGAATAGGAACTAATGAAAGAGGTGATGGGACTAATAAGAATGAGTAGACTGGAAACAAAAGAATCCTGAAAAGAGATTAGCTATCTGAGAGACATGAAGAACTTTAAAGGAGTCCAAATTGTTCAAACGGAAAAGTAATACAAAAGGGATATTAAAGGAGTCCTTGATTCTCCTATTATCTCTCACCAAAAGTGTGATCAACAATATGATAAAAGACAAAGATGCTAACAACCCATTCTTTATAGCCGTTCTGCTCCTATTCCTTTGCCTCTGACTTCTCCTTCTCTTTTCCAATTTTGGACCGATCCGAAAAAGACCCAACCTTATCTTTAGTCTCCTTGCCTTGGTCTCCAAGTTTTCTTAGTCTCTTCCTCTTGTACTGATACAACAGAGGAGGGTGGTCCCTAACAGACATGAAGAACTCTAAGATCCTCCTATGTCCTAACATGTTTTAACAAGACAATCCCAAAGTTGTAAAGGTAAAGAAGCCCACAAAAGAGAAAGAATAGAAAATGTACCTTAGTATCTCCATATACTTTTTGATGCTCCTCCAGAAAAGCACATCCATGGCAGAGTATTATTACAGTTGTTGTATCTAACAAATGGACAAAACTCGGAAAAAAGCTAAATTGAACAGCATTATTACTACTTCCAAGTGTAAACTTCTACCAAGAACTTCCCAGTAGAAAACAATTTTCTCAAGTCTATAAGTTGGTGCCAATAGCAAGTGTCTTCGTGCAATGTGTTTAGTTAGGGAAAATAGAATGTCTTCTTGCAGGAAAAAAAACTTTATTTGAATAGAGGATAAATTTTCATGTACTATAAGACTATAACCAACCACTGGATTCACATTTGTAAGAGATTGGGTGAAATATATCCTAAAACTTTCTGTCATGCGCCTCTTCTAATGACATGCATACAATAGCATTCGAATGAAAACACAAAACTGAGACCTTGTTATATAAGCAATCTCTGAAGCCTAGAAGAGAAAATTGTCCAACCTGCCATTAAAAAGGGATTTGGTTAGTCAATCAACAATGGGACACTAAAACATGCAAACAGCAGAACTGGAAATATTTGGACTTGACTATATATGTCACATCAAATCTAAGACTTCACCAGTTCATTGAGCTGAGCACATCGCGCAATCTTTACAAACCGCCACAATGGTTTTAAAGTTTCTATTGTAAACTGCATGATAGGTTCTTAATCTCTTTACGATTACAGAAGCTTTGGTTCATTATTTTCAACTCAGATACATAATTCTTTTCCGAGTATCAGCACTAATATGAAAAGCTAACCACGCCCAGCATAAATCCAACAAAACAGGTAGTGATTCCAGAAACGATTCACGATAATTCTCAACTATAATGCAAAGATTCCATATATCTATTCAAGTGAATTCAACTGACACCTCCCAACCACAGGCGAAACTTACAAAATCATTAATTTCTACGTTCAGAGACTTACTTTGGCAAAAGAAGCCGCTACTGATCCATACAACACCATGTTACGGGTTGAAGAAACTTGAGCCGCCAATGTTGATAGCAACAAGCACCAGTACAGAAGTGATTACACCGAACCACAATAATGCTAATCCTGAAATTAGAAAGCTTTCATAGTTTTAGACCGAACAATCATAGAAACAAAATCACAAAAAGACAGAGCTTTGATATACCTCCATCATCAATAGAAACTTTATCAGACTTCACACTTTTCACTTTCGAATTTGCTATGCCCTCACTGCGAGGATCTTCTGCTTGAGATTTTGAGTCTACCCCAGCTTTTGAAGGTACTGGTGACACACTTGATTCATCAAGTTTATTGTTCCCAGCTTCTGATGAAACTATGCCTTGAAACTCCTCGCACAAAATCAATGCAGACAGCACGTTCATAAATGACTCTTAACCAAAATCATCAAAAGGAATCTTGTCATTCGGCACAAAAGAGCTACGGGCAGTTGTGTTCATATCTCACTTCTCCGTGATACATGGAGGTAAAGGTTTAGAGAAGAGTTCGAACCGCCTTGGCCCAAAGGTCTTCAATGATGTATTGGAAGAGCTTTGGATTCCAAGGCTGAAACTGATTGAAGGGAAGATGAAGTTTAAGGTTACCGCTGCAGCAGCAACAAGACTGATCTGTGATTCTGACTGCCCATTAGAGGAGAGACTTTGGGGACAGATGTTGGATGGTATCGTAACACTTTTCACGCTCAATGGTCATGAATTTACTGGAAAAATCGAAGAAGATCCAATGTATCTCTTGTGTTCCTCATTAGTCAAGTTTTGTCGATCCAACCGGAACGCCAATCGACTCCAAAGACGTACCAAAGGGTGGCGAAAGAGTTTCTAACTCCAAAGAACTACGTCTACTTGTGTGAGCATTACGAGGCATACAAGTTCGAGACTACCACGTTTCTATGTAATTCTTTTATTGTGGAAACAGAACCAGTGATCTGCAGAACCACCTGTAGCAGCTGATACACGCCTTTTGCCAGCATTCTTTGGAGCTGCATATCTCGTTTTAGGATTTAACCAGCCTTCAGAAGCGTGTGTGCTCTCTTGGCCCTTTGAAACACTTGTTTTCTTTTGCCCTCTTCTGTAGCTTTTGCTGCGAAACTCTCTCTTAAGAATTAATGTAAACTGGACGCTATTTTTGTGATCGTAAGTCCGTAACTGAATCACCCACCCCTTCAGAGATGTGCTTGCCTGTTGTATGTACTCTGAATCAAATTCCAGGACAAACGTAGCTAAGATATTGTGAGAATTTCATCCTTTGCGTTATCCGATCAAAACACGCTGCATTACTCCAGCGGACCTAACCATGTAGATGACAAAAGATTCGATCACTACTTGTAACCCTAGAGAGTACAGTTTTATGTAGTTGTTGAAACAAGAGAGCTTCCTTGATTCGTTATTACTAACCACAAACCTCTATGACTAACTTGTGTATAACCATCACCCAGACACTATATCGTAACCTTTCAACGAACACAAGAGCAAAGAATCAAGAGAGAATATGAGGACATGCCAAACCAGGCATTACAATAGTTTGTGCATGTTGCAAATTCTGGCCACTCTTCCGGTCCCAGGACCATAAGCTTTCGTCATCGCCTTCAAATGTACAAAGAATCAAAGAAACTGAAGTTGGGTAGATAAAATGTCATAGGAAGGCGAGTACAAGTATAAGCGTTTCACCCGTAACTGTGGAAGAAATGAATAGCGTTATGGAAAAGCTAACAAATGGAACAGAATCAAATTTAAAAGGCTGACCTAGTGACCTGCACTTGCTCGAGATGTCCAGTAAGAGTGAGCTTCAGAACTCCAGTGACTGCATTCCGTATTGAGTAATTATGAGCCAACTAAGCAATTCATAAACAAAGATTCATCAAGAACTAGAAACCAGAATCCAGCAAAAAGACCATTCATATTTTACAAGAATGATGGGGAAAAAACATCCAATATAAATGTTTAGCATGATTTGAAGACTAAATGTTCCCCCAAGGACCTTGCCACAGAAAGGAAAATGTAATCAAGTCAATCAAAATGTATCAGTATAACCCAAAATTGCCAGACTAAGAGGCTCCTTTTTCAGTATCTTAAGCTGGATCGGTTCCTAAATTAGCGAGTCTCTAGTTTCAAGCTCAATGTATCAGCGACCCTAGGAGTCCAAGTTTCCATCTTCTCCCCCGAAGAGGGCAAAGGCTAATTACTTGATCAAATTCGAAATCCAAAAGCCATAAGACAAAGCAAATCCATAAATGTATCACCCGCCGGAGAAGAGAACCCCTCCTTGTCCCTCTATCATCGCTGATTGATCGAACCTCTGGCTCGTCCGTAGCCGTCTCCGATTAATTGGTCGCCGGGGAGATCCGATGCAGAATCAAAATTCTACCCGCCGCCGATTTGCCTTCTCCAAGACACTCTCTACCGAACGACGCCGTTTTCTTATTTCAAAACTTCAGGAGTTTTGAATTTTGATGCATACCTCACCGACGTCGTTTTGATTCGAAATTTGTTGGTTATGACTTCTCATGATGCATATGAAACGATACCTCGGCGACGTCGTTTCGATGAGGAAATAATTAATTCTGAACACAAACTTACTAATCAATGAAATTCATTCTAAAAATAAATCGAGCTTTGCCAGCAAGAATGGACTTTGGGTGGTTTGTATATGTGGTCTAACACTTACAAAAACTATTACAATATTCTTAAAATCTAAAATATATATATGCCTAGCTTGTGGTAATCCTTAAATAATAAAAATCTCTTATGAAACAAATTCGCGCGGAAAAATGAAATCTAATGCTTTCATCTCTTATTCTTATTTTTGCTCGTAAATTTTTGTTACATGTGGATGTGGTAAATACCTAATTATTTCAAACGTCTTAAGTCGTTTCCGGCGACAAATACAGAGTTGAATGTGTTCTTTTAGCAATCGAATCAGCCACAACATTAGCCTTTCGAGGGATATAAAAGCTTACGAAAATTTGAAGCTAACAAAGTGTTTTGAAAAGTAAGTTATGAATCTTTGTTGATTCTTTTTTGAGTAACAAGGTAATCAAAACATGTGAATCCGACCATACGTGTAAGCATTCAAAACCTTTTTCTCTTTTTTTTTTTTTTTTTTTTTTGGTAAACAAACCTTTTTCTCTTGCTTTCGTTAGTGTCTTGATCAAAACCCAATGAATCCTCCTTACGTGAATCCTCCTTTCTCGACACCGAGTAATCTTCCTTACGTGAATTAGGAAATTCTTCATGAATCCCATCCGCATTGGAGCAGAAAAACCAGCCTAAGCCACAATGTGAGGATTCCTTCTTCCAAGTAGCATCGGTAAAACATCGTATAAATATACATTTACATCTCGTGTCGAGGTGAGAATGGGTGTTGGCTCGGGAATCCTCTGCATGGGAACTGGGAAGTGCCTCTTGGGCAGCTTGGCAAGACTTGGCATTGATGATAGCTTTTGTCACTAAACACGCAATAATTTTTTTATTTATTTGATGAAATAGTTTGTTTAAAATGCAATTGGTATTTAATTAGCGTATGATAAAATAGAAAATATAACATTTAAATAATTCATCATTTTTTTTGTGTGCAAAGATTTACATTTGTTTTCGTTCTACATTTTTGGCCGCTGATAGAATTTTTCTTAGTCCGATACTGGGTCAAATGTTTTAGAAATTTCATTTAAAATTTGTCAATAGTCAAATCTATACATCCATGAAAATGATATATACGGAGCATCAAATAAAACCACTTGGTTACAACTTTGATTTTTTGCTTCAAGTTCTTGTTTTATTTGGTTATTGATTTTGTTAGTCCCGTGCCACTCGCTATGCTTATGACTTAATGAATAAATCAAAAGTCATACAAATTAGCTCTTCATATATAATGCATGTTCCTATGTAAGGCGTACACTATTAGATTGGCTTACTATGACTATCGGCCCAGTGTTCACACAAGGCCAATAAGAAATGCAACTAATCGTTTAGAAGATTCTTAACGTAATTACATTATATCGTATGCATTCCTCGCTTTCATATACTATATCTTTGTAAAAAAAAATAAAAGAAGATAGATTGCATTAAAATAAATGAGGCAAGATTACTATTGGAGCTGAATTTCGTTCATCGAAATCCGGCCTATGAACCGAAATATATCCAGTGTTAGATATATTATTGGGCCTGGAAGCCCATGACCGCGTTGACAAGAGTCAACACGAAGCGGAGTCAGAGACGAATATGCAGCGGAGCTAAGGAGTTCGCGTCGGGTCAGCTCAGCACAGCGAGACCGAGTCAAGCGCCGCCCAACGAAGTCAAGTGAAGATCCCCGAGATATACGGAGCAGTTACTAGAACGTGGTCGAGATTTCTGGAGACGTAGCGGAATATCCGGAGCTGAGCCGTTCAACTCACCTTAGTATAAGTAGCTAGATAGAGAGCCGAAATGGCTAACTTTTTCTCATATACGCAATTGTATACACATTCTCAGCTATTCACACTTGTTCCAGCTGAGCTTTCATCGTAAACACATTGTTAATAAAATCAAATCCATTTATTGTTCTTTAGTCTCAGATCTTGGTCCGACTTATTGACATTTCTTAGAGTCATAGAAGTTTTTCCCCGAATTCCTAAATAAATTCTTAGTGCAGAATCCAACTTCCACAATTACTCATATACTAAGAGCATGACTAGTGTAGGCGCAACGGTTGCGGTTGCGGGAGTTTGCGGAAGTGGGCGGTTGCGGTTTCAAGCGTTACTGAGCGGTTTGAACGACTGGTGCAGCGGTTAAAAATTGTTGCGTTTGCGGGATATTTACGACTGGTTGGCAACGGGTGCAGTAGCGGTTAAATAATAAATTAACAATATAAACACATTAAATAATTATAAAATATACCAAAAATCATATTATTATTATAAAATATAAAAGTTATTAATTCAATAAATTTAAATACTAGAAAATCATGTATATGATACTTAAGTTGTTTATTATTATTATTATTATTATTATTATTAATAATATTATTATTATTATTATTTGGATGAAAGTTATAAATTTAATGGAGAAAATTGTTTCTTTTGTAGATTAATGTTATATTTTAAAATTTTAGTTTGTCAGATTTATATAAATGTGTGATAATTTATTAAGAGAATTTTGGTGTGAAGATTTTATAAATATAAAATTATAGTAGGTTATTAATTAAAAAGTCAAATTATTTATATATTTCATAATTATAATATTCAAATTTGATTTTTTAAAATTTATTATATATTTTCTGATTTTTAAGTAGATTTTATTTTATTTTCTAATAAAAAATAAATCCACCCGCAACCGCAAACGCTCGAGGGAAGCAACTTTTGTTTTTGAGCGATTTGGAGCGGTAGAAAGCGTTTTGCATGATTGTTGTCAAACGCTAGGAACCGCTACCACCGGCAAACGCTGCGTTTGCGGGTGGTAGCGAATGTACCAATCAAGCTCTAAATGGATGTTGTCTTAATTTGATCGATCTCGTAAGTTGTTTAGTCATTTTTTTAAGAGTAATTTTAAAGTGTCCAGAACAGCATAAAATACCAGCCTCCCAAACAAACAATCAAAAAAGCAAATATTAGTGACCAAGAAAATGTAAATGCCACAATAAACTCTGTTATCATATATATAAATTGAAAATTTTTAATTTGAAAAGGGTAATCAATGTTTATAGTTTTAGATGTTTTTATGTGTTTAATATTAGTAAACTAAATATATAATTTTTTTAAATAGTTTTTACAAAAAGACAGTTTTATAAGTATTACTAAAACATGATCGATAACAATTGTAGATATATATTTTTTATAAAATTAAATAAAAACAAGCACAATTTTGCAAAAAATAACAAGCACATATTTGGGTTTACAAAAGAATAATAGTTGTGGGAGCTGGATTTCGTATACATAAATCCGGCCCAATAACGATGAAGTCTGTTAGAATCTCAATTCAATTTGGGCCGTAAGCCCAGCGCTGCGCAGACCGAAAGTCAACAGTCAGCGCATCCAGAAGATATTGACCATCAGCGCGGAAGATTATTCAAACGTCTAGCTCAGCTCCGCAAGACTAAGTCAGCGCCGCTCAACGAAGTGTAGAAGAGATCCAGATATTTTTAGAGGAAGCAGTTGAACGTGGCCGAGATCTCCGGTGGTAGAGCGAGATATCCAGAGTTGATCCGTTTAGCTCTGCTGAGTATAGATAAGTGTGACTAGAGCCGAAATGACTTACTTTTCTCATACGCTTACACTGATATACACACTTTAGCTCATCACACTTGTTCTAGCTAAAGTCTCTTTGTAATATCATACGATTAATCAATACAAATCCATTTATTGTTTTTTTTTGTCTCGATCTTAGTTAGATTTATCGACATTTCTTAGGACTATAGTTTCTTTCCCGAATTCACATATAAATTCTTAGTGCAGAATCTAGCTTCCACATTTGGCGCCGACTAAGGGGAAGAAATACAAACGTCATACACATAAATCTAACCTCAAACCTATCCTGACGATAATGGATCCGCTCAACACACAAGAGTCAGCCCAGATCGGCAACTACGCTGATGCCGATCAACAACCGCGAGACGTATCCGAGGTTCCAACCAACAGTCAACCCGGATCAGGTCAAGACCAAGTAATTACGGTTGAGAATTCTCCCGTAAACACATAAACAACGGATCCAAATCTTTGGATTGGATCCGCAGCAGCCGCCGTTACGGCAACAGTACCCGTGGCGCCTCAATCGGTCTAATTACGAAACTCGACCACCAGCGGAACTGAATCGGCTAGCACGACTAGTACGATGATAGGAGGATTCCCGCCGTTATCCGCGACGAGAAGAGAGCACTTACAAAACAACCTTACGGAGATGCGCCAAATGCTTTCGACTCTCGTGGAACGCACCCAAGATCTGAATCAAACGGTCCGAGCTGTGGTGGCTAGGCTTGACCAGCAGGAGAGAACATTCATGGCCCAACTCCATGTGATGTCGCAATCATTGTCCTGCGGGCCTCCACCTTGGCCTGTAACCAACGGGGAGGTAACTCCCTTGAGGAACATTACCCTAGGCGACAACTGGACTTTTCGGGAGTCCAAGTGACTCTTGTCCCAGTCGCGCACCATACGACAATCGGCAACACCCCGAGGCAAAACACTTGGATGTCGGATGATCGAGTTTAGATCATTTTCTAGATGGAGAATCATCATCGTCAGATATCGTTCCAAGCTATTCGTCTCCGATTAGAACCTGTGTCGGAGCCAATTTCTCCTTTGTTTCACAATCAATTTCTCCTCTGTTTCACAATCAAAGCTTGAGAAGAGCTTCGTATGAACCACATTTTGAACTAGTCATCAACTTTGTGTGAACGGAATGCAACTCGACGAAGCTGGTGAGAATGGCTCGGGATTACTAATTCACCGATGACGACGACGAATCCGACGACGACAAAGCGAAATCCCGACAAAGAAACGAGCTCGTCGTTATTTTACCAGATCCAAAAAAACCTCCCATTTTCTGATTGGCCACAATTTTTACCAATTAATATGTTATTTTATATATATATATATATATATATATATATATATATATATATATTAACCACTAAATCAGATCATTAAGGGTAAAAGAGAGATTCACTATTTCAGAACTCATTAAGAGTACCGCAGACAATACAGTAGTACCGTAGACATGAGTAGTACCACACAGGAGTATATGAGCCATTTATCCTTCTTCATACGTGTTTCGTGGCTTCTCGGACCAAGACGATATACAATGTCCGGTTTAACCGTTTTTTGTTGAATGTTTCCTTCCGGTTTACCAACATATTTTTTTTCTTTATTTCTTTTGTTGTTTTACACGAAACGTCATACTCATATATCAGTAAACCGATCATACTACCCAATTGTTATTGGAATTTTGACAGAATGAGCAAAATTCTGCACTTATGGAACAAATACAAACTTATAGTAAATGAATTTTAAAATAATTTCGGACCAAATTGGATTACAAGTAAATATCTTTCGATTTGCATCTTTAGAAAATTGAAAAATACAAGGCTTCGAAAGAAAACGATTACAAAGAATTTGAAGGAAAGCTTCAAGAAGTGAGATAGTAGACGAATTAACCCTTTCGACGTCTCGTGGTCCTGGTTCTTCGTAGAACACAAACATTACCTTCACAGACGTAATCTTGAGATCCCGAGGAGTTTTTTGCGAAACAGCTGAAAATATTCGAGAAAAACCCCATCAATCTCTTTGGTTCTAAACAAAACCTTCTTTCACATATACACTGTCTGATATATAATTTATAGAAAGCAAGAAAACTTTAATATTTCATCAATCACAAGTGGAGATAATAAGACAGGAAGAAGTCAATGGTGGTGTCCTAAACAAACACATCTTATAATTTTTTAAAGACTGAGCTTGAAACACGTTTGCTAATATGATCATGGACCACTAAGTCTTCCTACCAAAAACACGTTGTTAATGAATATGTTGGTTGCAGAAATATTAAACTAAAGACAACAGAGAGATGTGAAAGGTCTTTTATAACAGAAAAGCTAGAATTTTTGCTGTATCCTACCTGATCAGTCCTTGGAAGGAAACAATGGCTTCTTTTCTTCAGTTCTTCGCCTTCTTCTTCGGTTGTCGTTTGTTTTTCGACTTCTTAAACCCACCGCCGGTTTCCTGTGGACAATACATTTTTATAAATAAGTTCACAGAGAATTTTAATGTATAACAATATCAGAAATTATCAACTAGATTTAGTAAATCTGACCTTTTTGTAACATCTATATGCACTTTGACCTGCAAACTCCTGTCCGCTTTTAGAGATATAAACCTACAAGAGTAGCAAGAAATATCAGAGACCAGAATGCTTCTCCCATGCTTAAACGATCATGTGCGGCAGTGCGGGTGTTTAGGACCTAAATCCCAGTCACAAACACTTCTCTATGATTTTTTTTATGTGGAGACAGATACAAACCTTTCTCCCTTCTGGAGATGTGAACCAGTGACCTGCAGAACCACTGTTAGCAGCTGATACACGCCTTTTACCAGCATCCTTTGGAACTGCAGATGTCGCTTTAGGATTTAACCAGCCTTCAGAAGCATGTGCGTTCTCTTGGCCCTTTGGAACCTTTGATTTTCCTTGCCCTCTTCTGCAGCTTTTGCTGCTAGAGTCTCCAGTTTTAGCACTCACTTTGCTGCCAAATTGGTTCCTACAATTGGACATGGAAAACTATGTCAATGACCTGGAAACAGAATACTGTAAGTATCAAAATAAGAAAAGGAATAGGAATAACCCACATATAATCAACAAGGGAAGGCTCTCCCCGGCTCTCTCTATCATTAACAATTCCCAGAGGCAAGAAGTTTGGTAACCGCTGTCGAGCTAAATTCCGGATCCTTGGATCACTGTGCAAGAAGAAACGATGGGACAGAGGAGAAGGGTGGGAAAGATCCAAGAATTCTCCAGTTTTCTGAAAACCAGTAAATCCACTATTGCTACTACTTGCAACAGCACTGCCATGTTTCCGAGATGTGCTACTCGTCTTGATTGAGTTAAAATAGTCCTGACAAACATCATCCAAAGCTGGTGTCGGAATCTTGGAAACTGCCGGGGAAAAATCTTTCCACAGATCTCCAGTACATGGCATAGATCCAGATTCCATCGTCTTTGGTTTACTTGCACCAGATAGTTGATCTTTTGAGGATGAAACATTTGTTTTAGTTACTCTGCTGGTGGATGGATGGTCATCTTCAGAATCTGAATCTAGTAGCTGGAACCTGCGTAGAGGACTACGAGTGAAATTTTGAAACAGTGATGCAACAGAACTGACCCCAGAGCCAGCAGATGCTGGAACATCCGACTGCTTTCTTTTCCCCCGAGAGATAGAAGGCTGATTAGAAAGAACTCCAGAACCATGAAGTGGTACCTTTGAAATACAACTAGAGAAATGACTTCTTGTTGAGGTAGGTGCATCTGCATGTAGCAACACAAGTGATATATCAAGATGAAACCAACAATCTATGGAAAAACTAGTATAATACAATGACTACTATATAATCTCCAAGGTACCTTAATGAAACTTAATCATGTTAACTAATGTTCTTGTAAATGCCATACTATCAGCCAGAAAGCTCCAAACCAAATCTACCCACCAGAGTCAATTAATGCAAGAAAATTTCATCTTTTAGGCAAAAAGGTTTGCATAAGCTTCCTAAACTCATCAGTTTTTAGTTCAGCTATGATATCAAGAAGCCTCAAGTTTTCCAACCTTTTTCCCAACGCAATTAAATGAAACTCGAACATAAACCCAACGATTTTAAAAGGCTAATTACTTCATCAACGTATAATCAGAGACGCAACAGTGCTAAAAATTCAATTCCATCAGTTAAGTAAGAACCCATTTCACATAGGTACATGTATGATACGGAAAGTGAAAGCAAAGCTGAAAAATGTAATTACCAGTGGGAAAATCTTCTGGAGAAGAGAACTCCTCGATGTCATCATCATCCCGATCATCCGTGTAATCTAACACCTCATTAGCCACGCCTCTATCATCTTTCTCGGTATCAATTCCCCGGCGCAACCGCTTGAGAACCGGCGGGCTTGAAAATCCTGGTTCAAGCTCCTGATCGGAATCTGAGACCGTAATTCCCGGATCTGGCTCTGCGTAGCCGGAGGAGCTAGGGTTCTTCGATTGGGAATCCGATGCAGCATCGAGATCAAACCCTAGCGAAAACGATGGAGGCTCAATTGAATCCATGAGATGAAATTAGGGATTCGGAGAAGAAGAGTGAAGAGTTTTGAAAGACACTGAATTGGCGCTTTGGGTGCCGCCAAAGAAGATTGAAATTTCGTGAAATTTCCCCCGCCTCGCGAACAACGCATGATTTGAAAATTTTCAATCAAGTGGTTGATGATGTTAAATTTTAGTCAGTCGCTGATAAAAATATTTTTAAAAACGAATTATAAAACAAACATTTATTTATTTTAAACGAAAAATTAAAATGGGCCGTGAATATTTAAAATTTGCATAGAGCCCATAATTTAATTTGGTGAACGGTTTGCTAACCACGGCCATCTACTCTAATCAAGTGTCATTAGAAAGTTTCAATGGCATGTTAATGTTATACAATTCATTTACGCTAAGACTGAGTAATCATTTTTATAAATATAAACTGAACGTATATTGAGTTTTTTTGTTTTGGCTAAAATTTCATCCACGATTTTCTACCGACCTTAGATTGGATTGTTCACACAGTACAATATCAATAATCGAACATATACAATAATCATATTTTTTCTTGTTTTTATATTTATCATTTTTTAAATTAAAGGGTGTTCGAACTAACAAACTGACCTTGTAAATATGAGACAAAAAAAAATTAAAGTTGTTTGAAGAAAAGGTGCGATAAAGAGTCAATCTGAGTAATTTTCTCATAAAGATATTTATTACGTTTCCATTATCATCCTTTTTCTTGTTTTGTTTGTGATAGTTTTTTGTTTTTGTTTTCTGGCCGACGTTCTCCTTACTCCTTTTTTTTTGTTTTACTCCTTTTTTTTTTTTTTTGGTAAAGGGTTTTATCTTCTTTGCGTATAAGCTAAGGATTTGTATCTCTTGTCATTTCATTTGCTTATATTCTTCACCACCCAATTTACCGTTTTTACTTTTTCTCCAACTTTCCATTTTAATACCATTTAAATTTAGTTTTTGTTAGTTTACTACGTTTTCACGATTTTGAAATTACTATTTTTTCGCAACCATTTTTCTATTTGTTGGATCCTACCGCAAATTTATATCGGTCGGCTATCGAAAAGAAATCAATTTAAAGAAAAAAGAACATAATTATTTTTAAAAAACATCGGACAGTACAACACGTAAATTACGCGTTTAACCCTTCTGAAACCCAAAATCATCACATTCACACGAGAAATTATAAGGGTAATATAGTCATTTAGACGTCCCCCCCCCGTGGTTATAGCATTCCATTTCCCTTCCCCACTGAATCTCAAAGAAACTCGCAGAGATGGAAAGATTGCTACTTCTGACATTACTCTCTGTGCTATTCTTCGTTTCTGTGGCCGCAAATGATTACGTCCGACCAAAACCTCGTCAAGCCTTGCAGTTCCCATGGAAACAAAAGTCCTCTTCTCAACCCGAGCAGGTTAGTTAGTCTCCTGTTTAGGGTTCCTCTGTTTCCATCTTCTTCTTTGTCTCGGATTCTTATGATTTGATCAGTTTTCCTTAAACCCATGTTTCTTTTGGTCTGATCTCCTTCTATTCTTATACTGCATGCGTGTCTCCGTTTGTTCTCTCCGCAAAATTCGATTTTGGGTTAAATCTTACTCAAGAGACAATCCCATTGACTCGTGTCCTGCTTAGTCTTGAAATCATTCTCACATATTTACTGTGTTCATATGGATATTCTGGTTTCTCTCTAATTTTGTTCAACGCCATTAGTAATGATAATCTTTTGCTACTTTGTAAATTGTGCTCTTTGATGAAAATGCATTTTTCCTAACTAATTTCGTTTAACAGTGGAGATTGATTTTTTGTATAAATTCTGTTTCAATCTGAAGAAAAATGGCTGTTTTGGATATATTTTAGCTCAATTTGAAGAAAAAATGTTTTAAGATCAATTTGGTCATGTTTCTTATTCTGAGATTCATACTTGCAGGTGCATATATCATTAGCTGGAGATAAACATATGCGAGTGAGTTGGGTTACGAGCGACAAATCGTCTCCTTCGTTCGTTGAATATGGAACATCCCCTGGGAAATACTTATATACTGGTCAAGGAGAAAGCACCTCGTATAGCTATATATTTTACAAATCAGGGAAGATACATCATACCGTCATCGGGCCATTGGAAGCGGATACTGTTTATTATTACCGTTGTGGTGGAGGAGGACCCGAGTTCCATCTGAAAACACCACCAGCTCACTTCCCGATTACTTTCGCAGTGGCTGGTGATCTTGGTCAAACCGGTTGGACCAAGTCGACTCTAGATCATATCGATCAATGCAAATATGCTGTTCACTTACTTCCTGGAGATCTTTCTTATGCTGATTATATGCAGCATAAATGGGATTCGTTTGGCGAGCTGGTTCAGCCTCTTGCAAGTGTAAGGCCATGGATGGTTACACAAGGAAACCATGAAAAAGAGACTATTCCATTTATTGTGGATGAGTTTGTATCTTACAACTCGAGGTGGAAGATGCCGTATGAGGAGAGTGGATCTAATTCAAATCTTTATTACTCTTTTGAAGTTGCTGGTGTCCATGCTATCATGCTTGGCTCATACACAGATTACGATAGGAATTCCGATCAATACAATTGGTTAAAAGTCAGCATTCTTACTTGTAGTCATTGTAATTTCTTAGATTCTGCTTTTGCTTCTTTGTTGGATTAATATTATGCCTTACGATACTATCAACAGTTTATGTTGCATTTCTTGCACTAAAAAACTGTTGTTATCTTTGATATGTGTAGGCGGATCTCGCAAAGGTGGACCGAGAAAGAACTCCGTGGCTAATAGCTCTTTTCCATGTACCATGGTATAACAGTAACGAGGCCCATCAACATGAAGGTGATGAGATGATGACTGTAATGGAGCCTTTGCTGTATGCGAGCGGTGTTGATATTGTATTCACTGGTCATGTTCATGCTTATGAACGCACGGTATGCTCAAGACTATGTCAGCTTCTCTAATGTCAGCTTGTATTCACACCCTATGATATTAATTATCTCGTTGTGCTGCTTTGACAGAAACGAGTCAACAATGGTAAATCAGATCCATGTGGTCCTATTCACATAACTATAGGCGATGGAGGAAACAGAGAAGGGCTAGCTCGCAAGTAATTCCTCTAACTGCTTACTCGAGTTAATTCAACATATTATCTACATGCTTACAGTCACACGTTTAGTGCCCTTGTTATTTGATGTAAGTTGTTGATACAAACATTTTTTCATTTTCAGGTACAAAGATCCGTCATCAGAGTGGTCAGTCTTCAGGGAAGCAAGCTTTGGACATGGCGAGCTTCAGATGGTGAACTCAACCCATGCGTTCTGGACCTGGCATAGGAACGATGACGACGAGCCAAAGAGATCTGATGAGGTTTGGTTAACCTCTCTTGTGAACTCCAAATGTTGGACCGAGAAGACAAGGCATGAAGAACTCAGGAAAATGCTCTTAGGTCCTTGATGATATCCAATAATTAAGTGAAATTGCAGTAAATCTGTCCAAAGTGTAGGTTATGTTTAGCAATGGTGTGTATTAGACTCTTGATTGATCAAGATTTTCACCAGCTCTATATAGATCATAGATCCAACTTTAAATTTTGT
Source organism: Draba incana (assembly GCA_963576765.1). NCBI lineage: Eukaryota > Viridiplantae > Streptophyta > Magnoliopsida > Brassicales > Brassicaceae > Draba > Draba incana. Next base: position 28,073,609 of record OY755207.1, read on the forward strand.
AAACTTGTACTTTGTGTTGTGTTGTTTTCCCCACCAAACAAAAACGCTATTTTTAATTTAAATATGATTTTACATATTTGAAAAATTTCTCTCCAAAAGTTCTAGAAGCACAAGGCACAAGCCTTAGATTTGTCAAAGTATATGGTGCAACGACTGGGGCCCTGTTTGTTGTTGATTTTGTATCTAGATACATCGTTTGGATTCAAAATCAAGATTATCTCAAATATTAAGAAATTTAAGATGCCAAAAAGTGAGTTTGGTTGCAACTTCTAGCATCTCAAAATTCAAAAGACTAAACTCACATTCAATATAACTAAGAGTAGATTCAAAATTTATTAATAATTTTTATTAAATTTAAATATAACAAATAACCAAAAAATTGTGTTTTTCTCTCCAAAATCCGTAAAATCGGATTTTTCCGCCAAAACCACAAATTTCCCTTTTTCCGCATAAACCACAAAATTCCGTTGTCCCCCAAAACCACAAAATCTCGTTCTCCCGCCAAAACCGCAAAATCATGTTTAGCAATGGTGTGTATTAGACTCTTGATTAATCAAGAATTTCACTATCTCTATAGAAATCATAGTTTCAACTTATAAACTTTGTGTTGTTGTTCCCATTAATCAAAAACTACTATTTTTAATCATAATATATTATTCCATAAGGTTCAACAAGTATGTAATTACAAAAAAAATGTTGAAACATTCTTTCCTTTTGACATTTTGGTGCAACAACTAGCATTTTATTATTTAGCAAAAAAAGACATTAATAATTTAATATAAAGTTTGAAAATCTAAATGATTAATTACACAATTAGGCCCTAAAATGATGGGCCGTCTTGTAAGTGGGATTAGTTTAACACTTAAAACTCTGTTTTGTTTCGTTTTGTTTGTCTGAAGACCGTTGACGAAGAAAAGGCGTACTTTTTCCACGCGCTCCTCTTAATAATCCTTTAATTCATCTTCGTCTCTTTCACATCAATTCTGTAACACGATCGCTCTCATCTCAAGTTTCTTACTTTTTTAATAACCCAGGTCGAGAAAATGCATGATTTCTGCTTCACTATCCCGTACGGGTTGATTTTAATCGGAGGTGGATTGATCGGGTTCATGAAGAAAGGAAGTATTACATCTCTCGCCGGAGGTGCAGGGACTGGGTTATTACTCATTCTCGCTGGCTATATCAGTCTCAAGGCTTTCGAGAAGAAAAAGAATTCTTCTATCGCTACTGTTCTTCAGACAGGTAATTCCCAATTCGGTCCGATCTGGGTCTTTATGATTCCGTTAGGTTTTGGATCCATATTTGACATTTTGACAAACAATTGTTTTGTTTATGATTTCACTGTTGGGATCAAGAATTTAGATTTTGATGAGGATTTATAGCTTTTTACTTAACGATCTGGATCTGAAATTAAGTACATGATGATCTCTGACTCGTGTGTTGATGCTAGACTTGATAATCATATATGAAAAAACAACAGCACATTAAGTACAGGATGATCTTCAATTGTAGTAATTTTTTGCTAGTTTGGCCAGTAACATAATATTGAATAAGATTCTGCTGTGTTTATTATTGCAAATGAACATTGAAAATACAAAGTTCCCTATGTGAAGGAAATTGGTTAATTTGACTTGTTAGATTCCTGGCTTTGATTAATGTTCTTGCCATTGATTGACACAGCAATAGTCTCATCAAAGATTCTCCGGTGACTGAAACTCATCTGAATGTTTCCTTTTTTTTTGATATAGTGATCGCAGCGGCCCTCACACTAGTCATGGGACAACGTTACTTGCTGACTCAAAAGATTATGCCGGCTGGTTTGGTTACTGTTATCAGGTAAAACTGTGAATCCTTCTCTCATTTCCTTCGTTTGCATTCCAAGATTTGGTTTTTTGAGTGTCTACTCCATTCAATTTTAACCTTGGAGCCATATCTGTATTGCAGTGCCCTCATGACCTGTTTTTACGTATACAAGATCGCAACTGGTGGCAATAAAATTCCATCAAAAGCCGAATGACTGGTTTTCCTTGGATGAAAATGATACTTTACTTTCCGTTTGTTGAATTTGTCGATTAGAAATCTGTAACGGTGTTGCTCTGGTTACACCTTAAAAAGCTTGTATTTGTCAAAGAATTGTCTATGTTTTTGTGTACCACAAACTGGTTTGAGCCCATATTTATATACGTAAAACTCTGACGTTTGGTTACACACTCGGGGTCTGAGTATGGTAAAATAAACTGGGAAATAACCGTATGGAAGTTGGTTCTTCGCACTTTGTCTCATTATGAAACTTGACCTTCCCTGTACAATTTTCACAACACTAATAAATGTTGAATTGTACTTGCTCCTTCCTCAAAGTTTACATTCACAATTGCAGTGATTAATTGCATGATCACCTAAACAGAAGCCAGGCTATGTAACAATTCTATTGAAGGGGTTCGAGTTAGACAATTGTATGCCCCGATGAGGTGAAAACCTAAGCTTTAGGTTAAAAAATGGGTTTTGGAATAATTTCTCATGCTAGGAGATTTTTAACCAGGGGAGGTGAACACCTGGTTTCTACTTAAGGTAACTACTTTTAGGTCCCATTTTTTTCATTATCAACACAAATATAGAACTAAATGCAATGAATGCTTGTGCAGAATCTGATTAATGCTAAACAGCTCAAGGGAACAATAATTTACTTAACTCACTAACATCTTCATCAAAATTTTATTAAGTGCAACACTGAAAATATCTCTCGGTGTTCCTCTCTAGAATGGGTTTTCTAATTCTGATCCATTTTTTCATTTTCCAGAATGTTTCAGCAAGTTCTTGGCAGACACTGAGTGGTTAGAGACAGAGACTTCTATTGGGCTAAGTGTGTTTAGCCCAAGTCCATTAGTTTAGTTTGTGATTAAACCTAGATACCTTGTACTATATAAATGTGTAACTCATGATTAATAAGAGGCAGAACATATTTCCGCTCGTATTCTGACATGGTATCAGAACCGAAACCCTAATTTTTCGGCCATCTCTGTTTTCTTTTGTTCTCCGACTTGATTTCTCTTTGCATCAAGATCGTTTTCTTCTTTCCAAGACTCTTTTCTCTTTGTTTTTCACTTCATCATGCCGAACGATGCTGCAAGTGGTACGGTTTCTAGTAATAAGACCTCTGAATCCACGATTTTGAATGAGTATTACTTGAATCCTTCGGCTGATCCAGGAAACGTTATTTGTTATGTTCTTCTCAACGGTTCTAACTATGAGAGATGGGCTAAACTGATGCGTAATTCTCTCAAAGCTAAGAACAAACTTGGTTTTATCAACGGTACGACGGTAAAACCACGTGTTTCTGATGTTGATAAGAGCATGCTTTGGGGTATTGTTAATTCAATGTTGGTTGCTTGGATATTGAATACGATTGATCCGAAGCTTCGAAGCTCTGTTTCGTGTGCTGAGACAGCTTATGAGCTGTGGGAGAGCTTACGTGGTCGGTTCTCTATTGGAAACGAAGCACGCATCTATGAACTCGAGGCAGAGCTTGCGGGTTGCAAGCAAGATGGTCAATCGGTTCAAGATTATTTTGGTCGATTAAAATTGATGTGGGATGATTTAGAAGATTATGATCCTATCTCGGATTGTTGTTGTGGTGTGAATGATTGTGACAAGCAGAAAGAACTAATTGCTAAGCGTCAACGATCTCGCAAGTCTCAGTTTCTTATGGGATTGGATGGTGCTCATTTCGGAACCACACGTTCCAACATATTATGTATGCAACCTCCTCCATCTCTTGATAGCGTGTTCGCTATGGTTGTGCAAGAAGAACGTCATCAAAATGTTACTCGTATTTCTGATAATCGACCTGAAGGTGTTGGTTTCTCGGCTCTGGTCGTTTCTTCTTCCAGTCGTGGTCGTTCTGTTTTCCAGTGTTCTCATTGTGGGAAAACGGGTCATGAAGTCTCATGGTGTTATCAAATTCATGGTTTCCCCGATTCTGGTGGTCGTGGTGTTGGTCGTGGTCGAGGTGCGTCTACTGCTACTCGTGGTCGTGGAAATTCTCCTGGTTATGGGCGTGCTAATAATATCCAGATTCGAGAGTACTGAGCAAATGCTAATGTGCAACACACCATCTCTGATGATGATCGTCAAGGGCTTCCTCTTAATGATGCTCAATGGGGTCAATTGCTTAGTTTGTTGAACAAGGACAAGCTACCGTCTTCTAATCGTCTTTCAGGTATCGTTTTGGACACAGGAGCTTCCCATCATATGACGGGAAAGCTTGATCTTTTATTTGATGTTTTTGACATTGTTCCATGTCCTATTGGTTTGCCTAATGGCACTACTACGATGGCTACTCGTCGAGGAAAATTCAGTATTGGATCCTCTGTTGTGTTATCCTCTGTTTTATATGTTCCTTATTTGACCAACACACTTCTCTTAGTGGCGTCTTTGTTGAAAGCGAAACCGTGCATTGCCGTCTTTACTGATAAGTTGTGTTACTTATAGGACCGGTTTACGAAGATGCTGATTGGAGCCGGTAATGAGTGTGATGGTGTCTACATTTTTCGCGAAGCTGTTGAAGCTCAGGCTAATGCAATGAAGCAGACTTGTGGACGTGAGCTTTGGCATCAACGGTTGGGTCATCCTGCGATGTCGGCGATTTCTAAGTTATCTCCTTTGATTAGTTTTGGTGCTTCTAGTGATGTTTCTTCTGGTCCTTGTGACATTTGTGTACGTTCAAAACATCCTCGTTTGTCTTTTTCGGATAATGATAATAAAGCCGATGCGATTTTCTCTCTTATTCATTGTGACGTTTGGAGTCCGTATAGTGTGTCTACGAATTGTGGATCTAGATATTTTCTTACAATTGTTGACGAACATTCAAGAGCAGTTTGGGTTTCTTTACTTCGTACAAAGAGTGAATTATCTGCTATTCTACAAAATTTTTGTTCTATGGTAGAACGTCAATTTCGCACAAAACTTCGTATGGTCCGTAGTGATAATGGATCTGAATTTATGTGTCTCAAGTCTTATTTTACATCTCAAGGCATCATTCATCAGACGTTGTGTGTTGGGACACCGCAGCAAAATGGTCGTGCTGAAAGAAAACACTGGCATATTCTTAATGTCGCTCGATCACTTCGGTTTCAAGCAAGTCTTCCTCTTGAGTTTTGGGGAGAATGTGTGCTTACTGCTTGTTATCTTATTAACCGCACACCGTCAAGTGTTATTGCCGACAAGACACCGTATGAGATTTTATATCACACTCCACCATCTTTTGATCATATTCGTATTTTTGGGTGTTTGTGTTACGCTTAAAAAGGAACCACGGTTCGTGGTAAATTTGATGAACGTGCAACTCGTTGTGTCTTCTTAGGATACCCTTACAATAAAAAAGGATGGTGTGTTTTTGATCTTGAGTCGAAGAAGTATTTTGTCTCTCGGGATGTCGTTTTTAATGAACATGTTTTCCCGTATCCTTTGCCCCTACAACCTGATCCTCCAAAGATCATCTCGCCGTTGATTATTGAAGAAGATGATCATGTCTTTACAATGCGGCCGATCGAAAGGGGGAGTATCAATGGTCCTACGCCGTTTCTCGAAAGTGGACCGACCGGTCCATATCCAAGACCGGTCGATTCTCAAGGCTGTGGAACCGGAACGAATGCTCTGGAAAAGGGACCGACCGGTCCATTCCCCCGACCGGTCGATCCTCAAGGTCCTGGAACCGGCACGGAGACTCTGGAAACAGGACCGACCGGTCCATTCCCCAGACCGGTCGATCCCGTTGGAGCAACTACGTCGCAAGCAATAGACCCACCAGGTTCTTCTGAATCTGAAAACATAGAATTAGCACCGGTCTCGTCCGACACACCCGCAGAAGTTTCAGAACATTTGGGTCGTGGACAGCGAGAAAAGAAGAAATCAGTATTGCGTGAACCTTATGTTACGTACTCAGCTGCTCTTTCCGGTACTCCATATCCCATTGCTAATTATATGTCTTGCGATGGTTTCTCCGAAGCATTCACAATGTTTCTTGCTAATGTCACTGCCCACACATAACCTCATTCTTTTAAGGAGGCAATGGAGATTGATGTATGGCGTGATGCTATGGGTAATGAAGTTACGGCTCTTGAAGATAATGAGACTTGGGATCTTGTTTACCACCTGGAAAGAAAGCTATTGGATGTAAGTGGGTATTTAAAATCAAGTTTCATTCTGATGGTACGATTGAACGTTTTAAAGCTCGGTTGGTGGCTCTCGGTAATCGTCAGGAAGAAGGTATTGACTATGATGAGACCTTTGCACCCGTTATTAAAATGACGACTATTCGAACTTTTCTCAATGTTGCCGCTGCTCGCAATTGTGAACTTCATCAAATTGATGTTCATAATGCTTTTCTTCATGGTACTTCTAATGAAGAGGTGTATATGCGTCCCCCCCAAGGTTTCTTTACTTCATCTCCTAACAAAGTGTGTAAGCTCAAGAAATCACTTTATGGTTTGAAACAAGCGCCTCGCTGTTGGTTTGCTACTTTGCATAAAGCTCTTCTTGATTATGATTTTCATCAATCTGATTCCGATCATTCGCTCTTCTCTTTGATTCAAGGCAAGCTTGAGCTCTACATACTTGTTTATGTGGATGATCTTGTTATTGGTGGAAATGATTCCGACACTATCTCCTTCTTCAAGAACTATTTGCATAGTCGGTTTCATATGAAGGATTTGGTGTCTCTTCGCTATTTCCTTGGTCTTGAAATTGCACGTAATGCTGACGGCTTGTTTATTTGTCAACGCAAGTATTGTCTTGATATTGTCTCTGAAGCCGGTTTGCTTGTTTGTCGTCCTTCGTCTATTCCTATGGATCAAAACCATAACCTTGGTCGTTCGTCAGATGAGTTTTACGCTGATCCTTCTCAATATCGTCGGATCGTGGGCCGTTTGATTTATCTTACTCTTACACGTCCGGAACTATGTTACTCCGTTCACATTCTTTCTCAATTCATGCAGAATCCAACCACTGCACATTGGGATGCTGCGCTTAAGGTTTTACGATATTTAAAGGGAACGCCGGGACAGGTTTGTTTTATAAAGTTGGCGGTGATTTGAAGCTCTCTGGTTTTTGTGATGCAGATTTTGGTTCGTGTCCGCTTACTCGTCGTTCTTTGACAGGCTATGTGTTCTTCCTTGGTGGTTCTCCTATATCTTGGAAAACCACAAAACAAGATACAGTTGCTCTCTCCTCTGCTGAGGCCGAATACAGGTCCATGTCATGGACAACTAAAGAACTTAAGTGGCTTCATGGGCTTCTTCATTTCTTCGACATCGCACCGGTTGGTCCTGTACCTCTGTATTGTGATAGCAAATCTGCTATGCTCATCGCTAATAACCCTGGTTTTCATGAACGGACTAAACATATAGAAAGAGATTGTCATCATGTTCGCGATTCTATTCAAGCCGGTCTTCTCAAGCCACATTTTGTTCGCACAAATGAACAGGTCGCTGACATATTTACTAAAGCTTTGGGGAGTGTTCAATTTCGTTTTTTTGTTATGCAAGTTGGGCTAAGTGTGTTTAGCCCAAGTCCATTAGTTTAGTTTGTGATTAAACCTAGATACCTTGTACTATATAAATGTGTAACTCATGATTAATAAGAGGCAGAACATATTTCCGCTCGCATTCTGACAACTTCTTATGCTTTTCTAAAAACATTTAACTTTATGATCTTCTTACAATCTCTTGATATGTTTTTTCTTTGGTAGGGAAACCTCCGGTTGTCATTGCTCGAGGCGGATTCTCTGGTATCTTTCCAGATTCCAGTAATGACGCATACGACTTAACGAATTTGACAGCCTCACCGGACGTAACTCTCTGGTGTAATCTTCAACTAACAAAGGACGGTGTTGGAATCTGCTTCCCAAATCTGAATCTTGATAATGGTTCTGATGTCAAGTACATTTACCCAGATAACAAAGAATGGTTCTCTGCTAGTTTCACATGGAAGGAACTCTCTCATGTGATGTGTAAGTGATTTTAAGTATCTTGTTTATTTGAACGCTCTTCTTGCTTAATTCCTCGGTGAAATGTTCAATCTTTAAACTCTACAAATAATTCTATTCAGTGTTTGTGATAATAACTTCCAAACAGTGGTCCAGAATACTTACTCAAGACCAGCAATTTTCGATCATCTTTCCTCGATATGTACTGTTGAACAAGTAGCAAAAAAAGGAGCTTCAGGCCTCTGGTTAAACATTCAGGTATAATGTATATACTCTTTTTATCGCTTTCCGTAAGATCATAGCTAATCTTCTTCTTGTTGTTCATACACTTGCAGGACAGTGCTTTCTATGTACAACACAATTTGTGTATGAAAAGCTCGGTTGTCTCTCTATCAAAACGCGTCAAGTTCGATTTCATATCTTCTCCAGAGATAAGTTTCCTTCAAAGCATTAAAAACAGCGTCAATCCCCGTGTGACAAAACTCGTATTTCGGGTTCTGAATCAAGACCAGATAGATCCCTTCACCAACAAATCTTATGGCTCTCTTGCCAAGAACCTAAGTTATATACGAACGTTTTCGTCTGGTATCCTTGTTCTGAAATCTTACATTTGGCCCGTTGGTTCAGATCTTTACCTGAAACCCCACACGTCGCTTGTCGCTGATGCTCATAAACTAGGTCTACAAGTTTTTGCCTCGGAGTTTGCCAATGATTATGCGATTGCATATAACTACATCTATGATCCAACGGCTGAATATCTATCTTTCATTGACAATGGAAACTTCTCGGTTGATGGTTTCTTATCAGACTTTCCGGTCACTCCTTATCGAGCCATCAGTAAGTAAAAGATAACTCAATTATTATGCATCTTCCCATTATATACCTTAAAGAGGTTAAGAAAGCAAGATTCTTATTTGTTTTCTACAGGCTGCTTCTCTCAGTTGAACAAGAATAATAGTAAGGAGTATGGTAATGCACGACGTAAACCATAATACATATATGACCTTTCTACTTCTCTTGATTGCAGTCTAAGTACTCATTTGGATCTTGCAGCTAAAATAACTATCATTTCAAACAACGGAGCGAGTGGAGATTTCCCCGACTGTACTGACTTGGTGTATCAGAAAGCTGCGAGTGACGGGGCAGACATTCTTGATTGTAATGTCCAGATGTCGAAGGACAAGATCCCTTTTTGCTTGAGCTCCATAGATCTTATGAACAACACTAATGTCTTTGAATCAAGCTTCAGAAATTTGTCATCAGTAGTTTCAGAGTTTCAACTTGTTGTGCGACTATTTTACCAAAATTATAAGAAAAGAAACATTCATTGTTGAACAAAGTAATGAACATTTTGTTTGTAGTGTATGAATCATTGATATACATACAATATAGTACAAGAACAAAACCATAATTGTTATGCTTAGAATCTCACGAAAAGAAGTAAGAGAACTCAGAGAAGTATTAACAATGTAGCTAAAATCCATTTTATGATTTTGGAATAAAATCCATTCGATATGTTAAATTTGATCGATATTTTTAGCCTTTTTGATCACCAACCCCTATTTTGAGCAGAACATATGCAAACATATGGCAAAACATATGCGAACATATGGCAAAACATATGCAAGTATCATTTAGCTTTATATTTTTGAAGTGTTAAATTGATTTTAATTATTCTTGTAAATTATGGAACATACAATAAATCAAATCACTTTTAGATTTATATGTAATTTTGTCGGACATAACAAACTAAAAAGATATATATAATTTGCTTTCTGAATCTGAACCTTAGAAATGGTTCTAATTTCGTATAAATGTACCAAACGGTCAAATCCCTTTCTGTTGATTACACATGGAAAGGACTCTTTGATAACATTCGTTGTAAGTGATTTTCAAGTAAATGTTCAACCTTTTCAAGTGTTTTGTGATAATATCAACTCTGGTTTAACTTATGTTATTCTGGGTGACTTAAAATGTGAGGTACTACAAAATGGACCAGAAAAAGCCCATCGGTGATGTCAAAGATTCTGCAATCAAAGACATTAAGGAATTCGCAGGCTCCATTGTCATCAGTAAGAAGTCGGTATTTCCAAGCAACAATGCATATGTGAGGCTAAAAACAGGTGTTGTTTTGAGGCTAAAGTCAAACGGGCTTCGTGTTTTCGTTGAAACGTTTCAAAACGAGTTTATGAGTCAATAGTACGATTTTTTCGCTGATCCAACCGTGGAAATACACTCCTTTATCGGAGATAACAAAATTGATGGCATCATCACTGACTTCCCAGCAACCGCTACAAGATAGAGAAGTAAACAAAACTCTTCTCTTCTCTTCTCTCTTGCTTCTTTAACTTTCATTGAGCCAATCTGAGATTATTTTACGGTAGCAGAGAACCGATGCTACCGTAAAATCGAACAGGTTCCAACCGCCTCTCTCATAACGTTGGCGAATACAATTTCTCCAGCTGAAGCTCCATATCCGCCACTAGATGATTCAGATGTCATAGAGCCACCCTTGCCTGAAGTAAGTAGTCAGCCTTTTGCTTCTACGCCACGGAAGGCAGATGCAAAAGCAATAGAAGTTCCCTTTGCGGTTATACTCATGGCGATTCTTCTGACCTTCTTTATCTCAGTTTAGAGTATGTGTAGTTCTTATCCGCAAGTGTATCTGTGAAGAACAATGTTTGTTTAGTATAATCATTCTTGTTTTAAGATTTCTATTAGATATCTAGTATTTTCAAATTTAGAAGAGGATATTAATAGGAATATGGAAATGGATAAACATATCTTTAAAATCCCACAAAAACCAATTATAGGCTTATTTGATCTTACCTCTCTTCAAATGGATTTCTTCACCAGAATTCACCATCCATTTATTTCTCTCTTTTTTGTCAAGGAATCATAAAATAAACAATCAAACATAAGGAAGGATTCTTACTAGCAAAATTGATTTCTCATTTTTTTTTTGTTCCTTCTTCTTTTGAGGCCAAAAGAAACCAGATTCATTTTTGGTTTCTTCAAAGGCCAAAACCTTATTTTCTTCTCTTCTCAGCAAACCCTTTTGCCATCTTACAAAAGAAAAGAACAAAAAAATCAGTTCGTCTGAGATTAATCTCTATCCCTTTTGAATTCAAGGTTCAAGAACATTCATGAACTTGGAGTAATCAAATCATCTTCTTGTAGTAATATTCCAGGAAGATACATATTTATATATATAGAATGAAGCTGCATTGCTTGTTATGTTGTATGTCCGAGAGACAATTTACCAGACGATCATCATCGAGACAAAGCATCAAAGATTGCATTGATGCAAAGAACAATCTAACTAGATTTGACAACACCTCTTTTAAAACAGGTTCCATTTTTTACCCTTTTCATTATATACATTCTCAAATTCCTTATCTAAAAGAAGCGAATATACCTGTAGATAGCAGTAGGCGAAGATACATATCCGAGGAGATAGCAAAACTTGGTAAAGGGAACATAAGTGCTCAAATATTTACATTCAGAGAGCTCTGCGTTGCCACCAACAACTTTAACCCCGAAAACCAGCTCGGTGAAGGCGGTTTTGGAAGGGTTTACAAAGGCCAAATAGAAACCCCTGAAAAAGTACTTTCTACTTACCAACATTCTCTCAAACAAAATCTCTCCTTCATGTTCAACCGGTTTGATTCTGAATTATTGCGTATTTAGGTTGTCGCGGTTAAGCAGCTAGACAGAAATGGTTACCAAGGGAACAGAGAGTTCCTTGTAGAAGTCATGATGTTAAGTCTCTTACATCATCAAAACCTTGTCAATTTAGTCGGATATTGCGCGGATGGTGATCAACGGATTCTTGTCTATGAATATATGCAAAACGGCTCTTTAGAGGATCATCTTCTCGGTACATAACAAAACATCAAAAATCATAACACATCTATGCATTCTATAAAACAGAGTAAATGAACTTTTTGACTTCAGAGTTGGCGCGGAACAAGAAGAAACCGTTGGATTGGGACACAAGGATGAAAATCGCGGCAGGAGCAGCAAGAGGGCTCGAGTATCTACACGAAACAGCCGAACCTCCTGTCATCTACAGAGATTTCAAAGCCTCAAACATATTACTCGACGAAGAATTCAACCCGAAGCTCTCGGATTTCGGTTTAGCCAAAGTCGGTCCAACCGGTGGAGAGACTCATGTCTCGACTAGAGTGATGGGAACATACGGCTATTGTGCGCCTGAGTATGCTCTCACAGGACAACTCACTGTAAAATCGGATGTGTATAGCTTCGGAGTCGTCTTCTTGGAGATGATTACAGGAAGAAGAGTCATTGACACAACGAAACCAACTCAAGAACAGAATCTAGTCACTTGGGTAATAATAATAAAGTCTTCAAATTTCTCTTATTGAAGATCTGATAGATTCAAGAACCATTGATTTGTTTTTTGCTAAAATGCGCATGCAGGCGAGTCCATTGTTTAAAGATAGGAGAAAGTTTACGTTAATGGCGGATCCGTTGCTTGAAGAGAAGTATCCGATAAAAGGATTGTATCAAGCGCTTGCAGTTGCAGCAATGTGTCTTCAAGAAGAAGCAGGAACGAGACCGATGATGAGCGATGTAGTCACTGCGCTCGAGTACTTGGCTATGACCAATTGGGAAGAAGCAGATGGAGAAACTGTAGAAGACCAAGGGAGTGTTAACAACAATGGAGAAGCAGAAGAAGAAGAAAGATCTAAGCTTTGAGCAACTTTTATTGTTTGTCTTTGTAATATAATGATCGGTTTTTAGGACACTTGAGGAGTTTTTCGAATTCTTGAAGATGAAAAGAAAATTCAAGAAAGCAAGTTTGTTTAAATGAGATTTTTTTTTTTTTTTTTGTTCATGATTGAGTTCCCTAAGAGCATGATTATCAATGGTTGCTAAGAGTAAATATAGTGGGTTGTTAAAATATAAAATTATTAAAATTTGAGTAAAAGGAAGAAAGAAAGTATTTTTGTGGGGTGTATTGAAATATAAAATTAATAAAATTTAAATAAAAAGATGAGATAGTGTGTGTTTAAATATAAAATTAATAAAAGTTGAGTAAAAGAAAGAGAGAGTTGTTTATTTAAGAACTTTTGGAGAGTGTTTTTGAAAAGAAGAGAGAGTGTTTAAATATAAAATTAATAAAAATTGAGTAAAAGGATGAAAGAGAAGGTATAAAGTTGAGTAAAAGGAAGAGAGAATGTGTGTTTTAATAATTTTATATTTTATATTTACTCTTAGCAACCATTGATAATCATGCTCTAACCTTGGGCATTTAGGGATTTGCTGAGACTTATCCTTGTTTGTGTGTTAACAGTAATCAGAATTCCTCTATTGATAAGTGATACATTTTGCACTCACATCTATTTGTTAATAAAAACTTGAATATCCAAATGGGTCAATTTGCTTAATAGCCAAAAAAAATTAATAATTAAGCAAATAACCAAAAATATACTATGTGGCTAAATAACAACTTTTAGATTTAGGGTAAATTGTTTAAAAGTAAGTTATAGTTTTTTTATGTGTTATAGTACATGCTAATTCCCCTATCCAAATTAGCATTTTTTTATTTTTTTGGGTAGAATCCAATTTATGCATTCATAATTATTATTTTTAATGTCAATACAATAACTGAAATAGACAACCCTCTAATTAAGAAATTAGAACATTATCTTATAATCAACTTTAGAATTAAAAAATTCAAAACTTTACGGAAAATGTCTATTGGTAAATAAAGTGAATAATGTTATAAACCCATTTAGTGGATGGCCATTATAGGCTCATGTTCTAGATACTTCTAGCTTGTTCACCAAGTTGTACTTCCTCTCCAAGTTTTGTATCCTATATATGTAGTGTTTCTTATTGAATAAAATAACACAATTCTCTCTTATCTCTTTAATCACAACATGTTATCAGCACGAAATCCTAACCACTGAGTAAAAACCCTAACCGTCTGAGGAAAAACACTAATTTTAGTCGTTTGAGCAAAACCCTTAATCCATGCTCCCTATACGTCGACGCCGTCTTATTTTTTTCCCTGGTGATTCCGATCTCTCCGTCTCTAACCGAGATAAGTCTTACCTCAAAGCTTTAAATCTTGTTTAATTTATAAACTGAGAACCTTAATTCATCATGATTTGATCTATTTGATGTTTCATTATTTTACGAATTTATAATATTGACACATGCTTTATGGACTACGTTATTGATTGACTTTTGACTTTTGCTTAACCAGGTTCTGCTAATTAATTGTGGTTTATACCAGTTTGGTATTCAGCGATTCAGTATAAAATCCATAGCTTTCATCAACTACGATCGGTGCCTCTGTAATCGAGTCGATACTGTCTCGTTTTTCCAACGCGTCTCCAAAACCATCATCGTCAAGATAAGTAACCTCACGTTCTATAATTATCGACTTATGCATGAGTAATTATTGGTTAGAGTCGTAAGTCGTAAGTCGTAACTGCACTTACGATCGTAGTACTTTGAAATCTCATTGATTACAGATTACAACAATAATAATCCTGATCATAATTTTGTCTTATTATTTTGATCGTCACATGTCCTTGATTGTTTAGTTTGACAAACTGTTGGTTTTGTTCGTTTCTTTCTTTGATATATTCATGCTTTATTGCCTCATAAAATCATAAGTACAAAGCAGATAATTCCACGAAATCATGTTTTATTTTATTCAATTACTTACACGTTGGTTTTGGTATAATTCATTTAGAATCTCATGTGTTAAACCTTTATTGCCTTGATCGACACACTTTTAATTGTTTATTATTTATTGGTCTGATTGGTCTATAAAACTAAATCTAGATATATGCACATACATATGATAATTTGACATTCGCTAGCTAGAGCATGTACAAATTCCTGATACTTGTTTTACTTCCATGTTATTTAAAATCATGACGTGATTATGAGATTCTACTGCCCAGTAGAGGTAGTATAAAGTGTGCTTGACTTTATCATTTTGTTACTTTACGATAAAGTTCAAGAATCGCTTCCGGTTGATTTTTGGTTCATTCCCCGAAGTGAATGTAACATATTCTAAAAAAAAAAAACACAGTTATAATACTAGGCCAAAAAGGTGGTGATAGAAGTGGTCATGAATGATGATATGATCAAGATCAAAATAATTCTATCAAAAGTTTAAATTCTTACCAAAAGTGAGAAAAGAATAATGACAAAAGAAGGAATAGAATTTTCTCTAAATATGAGAATGAAAGAATCTAGTGTGAGTACAATTTTAAGTGTATGAAACTCACTTATGCCCTAAGTTGGGTATCTTGTTAATTCTAGAGTGGAATTCAATACGATATGGATGAACTTGAAGTTTCATCATCTTGAGGGGGAGAAGTAAAAAAAATCCCACATAGACAATAAGTGACATATCTTGAAGATTATGTTTACTACTTGACTCTTAAAGATCCACAAGCTCCCTGAGGTAATTTAAAAGAACATGATAATCACTTAGAGCTCATTATGAGTCTTCACATATAAGATTATAAGACTTGAGGTCTATAAATAAAAGTCTTATTGGTTATACTCTATTCCCTGAAGCGAATATGATATCATACACTAAGAAAGAAAAAGACCACATATATAAGATTTGTCGATCGCATATGTGAAAGTGAATATGAATCTTGTCAAGTCGCCATCAAAAAAATTTCTATCAAGAACTCATAGTTTCACCAGAAGTGAACAAATAGAAGAATAAAAAACTTGTGAGAGTACAATAAAGGTAGTATAAAGCACATATATGAATGCTCTAGAAGAGTATATAGATATTATTGTCTATGAGAAGATAATTGAAATATTTGATACATTTCATTATCTTAAGTCTCAAAAGTAAAATACATGATCCGAGTAGGATATGTAATTGATTCTGAAAATGAGTTTCAGTTCGAGATTGATAAATCTACATTGTTATCATCTCGAGGGGGAGAGTTAAAGGATCCCATATACTATAAGTGAAACATCCAGAAGATTATGTTTACACTAAAAATGAGATTGATGAATCTTTCATAAAAATAAATTCGTAGGATTTTTGTTCTAGATTGTACTATACAAAAATTGTAGAATGAAGAAAAATAAATATGGTAAACCTGAAGTTTACTGAGAAAAGTAAATCAGAAGTTTACTTAGAATTTGAATAAGTAAATCAGAAGTTTACTAAGAAATTAAATGTTTGGCTTAACCGGATTGGTCATCCTGGTTAAATGAATGATGTGAAAATTTATAAGAAGTGTGTAGATATTTCGTAAAGAACCAGGAGATTCTTTGTAGTTATTTATCATATGTTGATTGCTCAGAAAGCAATATGATAATGTGGCATTCACCAATAAGAAAAAAATAAACTGGAATCTGTTTAATTCCAGAAGTATATACAAGGAGATATTTATGGGCTGATCACCCACTATGTGAATTTCAGATACTAGATGCATCGATTCAATGGACGCATTGACTCGATGAAGACATCAACTAAATATTCACATTTATCCTTGTCATGAAATTGCAACTTGAAGTTTGCAAGGTTATTTGATAATGCTAGTGAATTTATGTTTGAATACCCATTAAAATAAAGTGTTGAACATACAGAAGCTTATGTTTATACACAAAATGGTTTAACACCATTGATTCGCATCAAGCCAATGAATAACTAATAGGTCTCCCCATCATTATTGGTTTAGGATCAGAAACCAAATAATTCCCATCAGAAAGATGTTTGAATGTTAAAAGTGCTCCACCACAATATTTTAAGATGGGACCTCATAACGAGGATAAAAATATATGTTGGATATGAATAATTGTCTAGAGCTATCCCAGAAGGATTTTTATTGCTCGAGTCTCATATTAACATTTTAATGAGTTAGTTTTTCCAACATCAGGGGGAGAAAATAAACAGCTGGAAAAAGATATAAGTTTCTATGAATTATCAATGATCCTCGGACTAGAGAATATATATTAGAAGTCCAAAAAGATAATTCATAAGCAAAACTTGGCGTATTAATTGCCAGACGCTTTTGCTGATCCTAATAGAGTGATGAAATCACCTATACCAGCTGTATATGCTCCAATTAAATGTAATTCCCATAAGGACTATATCAAACTGCTAGTGAGTCTAAAGATCGCATGAAGTGTGATAGACTTATTTGGTTCCATATATAAATCCTCGTAAAAGGAAAGGAGCAGATATTGATAATGACCAAATCGAGGTAATAAATATTTTGAATGATCTCCAGAAGAGACATCAACATGACAAATTAAAAGTTCAAGTACTTGACAATGAAAAGAGCTAGCTAGCTATGTCATGTTAGAAATAATATGGGAACCAAAAAGCAAATCGACGTCGTAATATTTTGCATGCTATGAGCAGTTGATATTATGGAAAAGAGGATCATGAAAGAAAGTCTATTGAAATGTGTACACAAAGTAATGATTGGCCAAAGTGGAAAGAAAAATAGACTTGTACTTATAATCTCTTGAAGGGAAATTTTTGGACCAGGAGTCCATGCACCTGAAGTGTAAAACCAGTGAAAGATATAAAGTTTGTGGAAAACGAGAGTGAAAATAGTGAAATTTTCACAAAGACAAATATTGTTTTATGAAGAGATATATTTATATTCTCTTGTGGTGGTAGCAATACTTTTGAAATATCTTATAAGTCTGGCAATAAGATATAGAACACTGGATGAGGAAATTTATATGGATATAATCCCTGAAGGATTAAAGATATCAAAATTATGTTCTTGAGAACTCTACTCGATCAAATGAAAAGAGAAAATATGGTATAATTATGTATATGTGTACCCATGTAGATTTCTCTAAAGATATTGATCAAAGTGATTCTTAATTTGAAGATCATAAAAACTCCAGCAGAGTTATCATAACAATTATGGTAAAAGATCACTGATAGTGATATTTGTATGAAGATCCCAGAAAGATTTGCTAGAATCAAAAACTCTTTTGTGCAAATCGCAGAAAATTGAATCGTTCTCTTTATGGATTGAAATATCGGGGAGTATTTTCTAAGAGAAGCATATAAGAATGATTCGTCCTTGCATATTCAGAAGGCATTTTGAGAAAGGAATTTATGACGATTACATAGTATGTTAATGATTTGAACATTACTGGAACTCCTGAAGAGATTTATAGAAATGATTTGGAAAAGTACTTATAGATCATGGCAATAATCTATATAAGAATGTTCACATATACTTGGTCCTGAAGTACCAAATTTAAACTGATGTTTAAGAAATTTATCGATCTCTTTCATGATTGAAAGATGCGATTTTATATGATAAAAAGGAAAATATATTATGGATCAGAAGTCTAATGATTTGACATATCATAAATCATACAAGTTTGTTTGGTAAGGTTATGCTTATGATCATTCGAAAAGATAGCATATGATCGGAAGTCATCTCTTGAAGAAGATGTTTTCGAGGGGGAGAAATATAATGATGAGCGTGGATGTACTCTTTTTCCCTTATCATAGTTTTTATCCCAGAGAGTTTTTCTATGAAAGGTTTTTAACGAGACATCAAAGAACACGCAAAAGATAGACACTTAAAGAGGAATGTTATCATTAGAATGATATATGAATGTCAATCAATCTCCCAAAGGAATATCATACATTAATGATATCAAGAGAAACAAACAGAATAATCAAGTTGAATCATCTTAAAGAAGTATGAGTTGCAGAAGAATGGCGATTTAAGTGTTCTACAGATTCGTTCAAGTGAAACTTTGGCGAACTTATTTTTCAAAGACATTTCCAGCTGCTACTTTCAAGAATCAAGTTCGTGTCATCACAAATATACCAAGTTATGCACTCATTAGGAGGAGTAGAAGCGCGTTGCACTCTTTTTCCCTTAACCATGGTTTTGTCCCAATTGGGTTTTCCTGGGATGTCTTGGCTGAGTTTAAGCCATTTTTCGAAGACGCTTCCATAAAAAAAGTGAGCTTAGATTTTTTATGAATCTTATTTCGCTCTTGTTTTGTGTTTTCCTAAAAAAGATGATTGGCCATTTCTTCCACCTTGACTTCGGAATCATGTTTTGTTTTAATTTTGTAAATCATTGGATGGCGGTGACCTTTTTCTTTTACTTATAGGTATGGCATAACTACAGCTTTGATAGCCACATTATTAGAAATTGTGGAATCAAGCTTTCTGGTTTTCATGGTGATACAATGCACATGGCAAGATTGTGGGATTCATCTAGACAGACATCAGGTGGTTATTCAGTCGAAGCACTTACAAGTGATCCACGAGTTCTTGGGGGAACCGAGACAAAGGAGGAAGCATAATTATTTGGTAAAATATCAATGAAGACGATATTTGGCAAGAGAAAACTAAAAAAAGATGGATCAGAGGGGAAAATGGTGATCATTCCCCCTGTTGAAGAACTACAAAAAGAAGATCGAGAAGCTTGGATTTCGTACTCTGCGTTAGATTCGATAAGCACGCTAAAGCTTTACAAGAGCATGAAGAAACAACTGCAAGTGAAGAAATGGTTTCTTGATGGAAAGCTAATTTCAAATAAGAACATGTTTGACTTCTATCAAGAATATTGGCAACCTTTTGGTGAACTTCTTGCTAAAATGGAATCGGAAGGGATGCTTGTAAATAGGGAATATCTGGCACAGATTGAGATTGTAGCCAAAGCAGAACAAAAAACTGTTGTTACTAGGTTCCGAAGTTGGGCTTCGATGCATTGTCCTGATGCAAAGGATATGAATGTTGGCAGTGACACGCAATTGCGACAGCTCTTTTTTGGTGGCATTTCTAATTCTAAATGGTATGCTTCTTCTAAGTCGTCATCTGAACTGCCTTATTATCCATTTCTAGTGTCAAACTGAATATATCTTTTGATGAAACTGTGATACCTTGGTATTTAACATATACCATATGACTTTATTACGAAGAGACCTAATTTTTCTGGTACTAAGTTTTGTTAATTTCTGTTACAGTGGTAATGATGAGGGTCTTCCGTACAAAAAACTTTTCAAAGTGCCCAATGTTGATAATGTGATTGAAGAAGGCAAAAAAAGGCCACAAAGTTCCGAAATATCAAACTGCATAGGATTAGCGACAAGCCTTTGCCTACTGAAAAGTTCACTCCCTCAGGCTGGCCCTCAGTTAGTGGAAATACTTTGAAAGCCTTGGCTGGGAAAGTCTCGGCAGAGTATGACATTCCAGAGATCGTTGCAGATGATTCTCTTGAAGAAAGTATTGAAGATGATGATTTTATGCAGCTACCAGATGAAATTCTGGAAACACAAAACTCAAATACATCTGTTGAATCAGACACATCTGCTTTTGGAACAGCATTTGATGCGTTTGGAGGGGGTGAAACTGGAAAGGAGGCATGCCATGCAATTGCTTCTTTATGTGAAGTTTGTTCTATTAATTCCTTAATATCAAACTTTATCCTTCCTTTGCAGGTATTCTTTTTCTTATAAAACAATGTTCCCTGATTTTTGAGCTACTTCATTCTTTCCATTAGCTTATCCTTACAGGTTACTTTTTGATATAACGTGAATTTGGACGTTCCTAACCACGAACATAACGAGTTTTCAGAGACTTTTGAGTTGTTTTGAGCTGATATTTAGATCCATACTCGAAGATTTGGAACCACATGAGTACGGGAAGGAGATTCAAGCATTCGAGCGAAAACCGGAGTTTTCTGGAGCCCGGACCAACCGGTCCACCTCAAGGACCGACCGGTCCACTTGAAGACTCGAAGACCCGAAGCTCTCGGGAAATTGGACCGACCGGTCCAAACTTGGACCCGTGAAGATTTTGTTCCTGGAAACGGGACCGACCGGTCCCAGTCCCAGATTTTTGGGAAAATTTCCAGATTCCGTTTTATCCTATATAAACCCATAGGGTTTCGTTTTATTTGGACACCGCCTCTTTTATCACTTTTATTCAGACGTTTTGTAAGCAAGGGAGAAGATCTCATCGCCCTTTGGAGAAGATTTCTGAACCCTTATTGATTTCTTTTTTTTTTTTTTTTTTGGTCGGAAGAGGGGGACGAGTCCCCTGGATTTATTAAAACGAAAGTAAACAAACTACAACGGAGTCTGACGTGGGAGTGCAACTCCCTCAGAATCCTCTACTAAAATAGGACAAACAATGTCCGGAGCATCATGAAACAAATGAAAACCTAACGGAAGGGTAAACTCATAGTTAGCTAATCCGTCAGCTAGACGATTAGCTTCCCTATACACGTGTGAAATACGGACTATCCAGTCCCTTGATATGAAGCCATGGCACAACCGTACCAGGAACGACAGCGGATGTGCCTCACAAATCCCTGTCCTCAAGAACCCCACGACCAACTCAGAATCTACCTCAATCTCTAGCCTCAGAATCCGACGCTCCCAAGCTATGACCAGCCCGTAGTACACACCCCATAACTCAGCGAGCGGAGCAGAACAAATCCCAATATTAAGCGCAAATCCCGCATACCAACCTCCTCCCATACCCCGGATAACTCCTCCGGCTGTCGCCAAACCCGGGTTTCCTCTTGAAACCCCATCTGTGTTTAGCTTAAACCAATCTTCACGAGGTTTAACCCATGCAATCATTCTTTCCACCCTAGCCGGGGGTCCGTGAGTCGATTCTGCCCCCTTCGAGTGAGCTAAAGTCACCTCCCTTGCAACATCTCTTACAAACTTCACATGATCCCGACACTTTCTAATATCCCCAAACACATTCCCGCACCTCCACTTCCATCCCCACCAAATCGTCATTGCAAACAAAGTAGACCACGAAGTGTCGCCTATGGTCTTGTCCTCACCGAGATTAAGATAAAGCCATTCAAGTAACGATTGTTGAAAGAATTTTCTTCGATTCCCGAAAGGCACAATCCTGTCCCAAATACCCGACATGGCAGGACAATCTCGCAGAATATGGAGAATCATCTCGTCCCCTCCCTTACAAACTTGACATAAGCCGGAGTCACAAAGATGCCGCCTATACCTCTCCGTATTCGTCATAAGAATTTGATTAATCCCGGACCATATGAAAATCCGTACCCTTATTGATTTCTTATTTATATGATTATGCTATTCTCATCCATGGTTTTTGCTTGTTCTTTAATCATGTCTGAGTAGTTCTCTAGTTAGGTTTTAGGGTTTTCAATGGATCTCACAAATTAAACTAGACACAGATAGATTACTTATCAATTACCATCTTCATCACTGTTAGGCATAATGCTAGGATTGAAGTGGCCATTTAATCACTAGATCTTAGGTTGATACACATTCCAAAAGCTTGTGTATTGATAGAACTACTGTTGATGAGTAATGCGTTATAACAATTCGAAAGGTTAGCTATAGAGTATTATGAACTGATCAAACCTGAACTATAATGCTTGTCTAGGATAGCCGTGACCATTCCAAAAGTTTAGGCACTCGGATCTCTAGGGAAAGTAATTGTTATCACGAAAGTGGAGCAATTTATATCAGTGTTTGAGTTTAAGATGCATGCATATTAGAATCTGAATAGTTGTGGTTTATGAATGTGATTTCCTGAGAATTCCCTAATGCCTAACGCTTTTATAAATCTATTTTAAATCGTTATTTGCAATCTCGTTATTTCACTTTGATAACAATCACTTATCTTTGTTTCCTGCTTAGCTTAGTTCAATTATCTATAGTTTGTTGTGTAACACTTGGTCCTTGTGGATTCGATCCCTGAATATACTACTGCGTGCATGTGCACTTGCAGTGATTTATTTCGGGTTAAAACCTGAGCATATCACTTTTATATAATTGGTTTTCATGTCTGCAGGGAAGTAATGTTTCAGGCAAAGATATATGGTCGTGTCCACTGCTCCCTGAATATTAACACTGAAACTGGGCGCTTATCAGCTAGAAGGCCAAATTTGCAGGTACACGGCATGAACTTAATTTTAAAATAGAGCAATTAAGCAACTAAGCTTCTCCATTTTCTCTACTTCTGAACCTTTTATAATATTCCTAAATTGTGGTATGAAAAGTTACTAGCCTACTACAACTTTTATTTCAAATGCGAAGGGTTTATACTTGGAGTTATAGTACTTATGGCCTTGTAATTGTGTTCAAGAATTTGTTAGTAAAATTTTCCCTTTTTTTCTGTCTAGAACCAACCTGCATTGGACAAAGATCGGTACAAGATCCGCCAGGCCTTCATAGCTTCACCTGGAAACTCACTTATTGTTGCTGATTATGGGCAGGTGAAACTATAAGCCCTGATAGTTATAGATCCTTCGTGATGACTAGTAAGCTAAATTTACCTGTTGACTGAAGTGCTGTTTCTATCTTCAGCTGGAACTTAGGATTCTGGCACATCTTGCTCGCTGCAAAAGCATGATGGAAGCTTTCATAGCTGGCGGTGACTTCCACTCAAGAACAGCCATGAATATGTATCCACATATTCGTGAAGCTGTCGAAAATGGTGAAGTGCTCCTTGAATGGTATCCACAACCAGGACAAGAGAAGCCGCCAGTGCCATTGTTAAAGGTAATTTCGGAAAGCCATAAAAAGCATAAAGTTTTAGTCAAATATCTATGGTGCTAAACCACAGGCTCACCTCTTTCAAAGCATTATGAAACCACCTTTAGTACACTAAGATCACAACAGTTGACTTACATACTAAGCTAGGAAAGCAAACTTTGTGCTTGAATCCACCTAACAGATAAAAAAATGTTTCTTACTTACTCAGGATGCATTTGCTTCTGAGAGAAGAAAAGCTAAGATGCTCAACTTTTCGATTGCGGATGGAAAGACTGCCAATGGGCTTTCTACAGACTGGAAGGTACTGTTAACTGAGCTCTTGGCATTGATATGAACATGCTTGTTTTGTGATAATAACCTGACAATAGCTCTTTTTTTACCTTTCAGGTTTCGAGAGAAGAAGCTCAAGAAACATTGAATCTCTGGTATAATGACAGACAAGAAGTCCGGAAATGGCAAGAAATACGGAAGAAAGAAGCTATACAAAATGGGTATGTACTCACTTTGTTGGGAAGAGCTCGTAAGTTCCCGGTATACTGTTCACGTGGCCAAAAGAACAAAATAGAACGAGCAGCGATCAACACTCCTGTTCAGGTTTGCTTGACCTATCATCAGATTTTTAACCGTCTTGTACCCTATCGACTTTTAACCCCTAGTTACTACTATTAAAACAGGGAAGTGCAGCTGATGTCGCCATGTGCGCTATGCTGGAAATATCAACAAATCAACGCTTAAAGGAGCTCGGTTGGAAGTTGCTTCTACAAGTAACACTACTACCACCATATAGATTCTCTACATAACCACTCACTTGCGCAGATGATTGTTTATCTAAATGATTACCTTTTGGGCTGGAAACAGGTTCATGATGAAGTAATCTTGGAAGGACCAAGCGAGTCAGCGGAGATTGCTAAAGACATAGTTGTGAACTGTATGAGTAAACCCTTCAACGGGAAGAACATTCTCTCGGTGGATTTATCTGTCGATGCCAAGTGTGCTCAGAACTGGTATGCTGCCAAATAACATGAAATAAATCGTCTAATTTTCTTGGATAGTGAAAGCTAACTATGAGTCAGTGGTTGAGATATTATCCTAACGTGAGCTGATTGTATCACCCTTTTCTTGTCAAGACGCATTGACTTTTGTAAATAAATGGTAGGCTTGTAACTTGGAGTCACAGTTGCTTGAAGTTGCAATGACTTGTGTAAATCCTTTGGCTAAGTACAAGGCCGAGTATGAGTTATATGTTTTCTCAATTTAAGGAATCTATGGGTGTTGAAAATAGTGAAATGGATCTTTAGCTATGGCTTATGTCTTGGTCAATCCACTCTCCTCGTGAACCATGGAGGTGAAGAAACGTTGAAAGTGGCTAGTTTGTCCGAAAAATGTCATTGGAACCAGTTTATGTTGAACATTCGTTATTCAAATAATTCTACTAAACCGAAATGTCACTGCATGCAACCGGTCTAGCTTGTAAAAATGTTGGTTTCAACTTTCAATTTCGTACCAAAGAATGGAAATATTTGATTTGATGCGATCTGATTTTGATATCGATGTGATTTGATTTCCTTAGTTTGGATTTTTTGGTTTATTTTTGGAATATCAGGAATCGAATTGGAATCTTTACTACTCTATTTAGGACCTATAATGAAACATTTGTAAACTGAAAAACTAAATATGAAAAAAAACCCTAAGAAAATGAAAACGGCAGCGGTAAAAGAGTCTCGCCGTCGTCGAGATGTCAAAGGTCCAATCGCCGCCGTGGAAAAACCAGACTCAATCAGCTCTCTTCCAGACGAGATCATTCAACATATCCTCTCGTTTGTTCCCATCAAGTTCGTAATCAGAACTTGCGTCTTGTCAAAACGATGGAAGAAGGTATGGCGCGGTACACCTTCAATCTCCTTGGATAGCTCTACACTATCGAAAGTTTCGAGTTCGAGATTCAAAACCCTAGTTCAATACAATGATATGAAGACGAAGATGATGAGTTTACACCTCCAAACAGGAAATACCCAACATATTCGCCACGTCAACAAGTAGATCGCCTTGGCCATGTCCGGTAACGTTGAGAAAATGCTCCTCGAAATCTCCATTTACACGTATACTTTTCCTGATTCCTTCTACGTCAATTCATCTGTCAAGCAAATTTCCCTTGACCCCTCCCTTGGCCTTTCCATCTGTAAAGTTCTGACGATTCCCAAAAATTGCTCTGTGTCTTGGACATCGCTCAACAACTTGTCCTTGGAGGGTTGTGATATTTCTGATGAATCCATGGCCAAGATTCTTGCTGGTTGTCCGGTTCTCGAGAGCTTAAGGTTGTATCTCTGCATTGGATTAAGGGTTCTTGATCTCAGTAGTTCGCCGAGTGTGAAAACATTACAAGTAGTACGAAAGGGCACGTCTTTTCGGTTGGGGTGCCATTGCAGATTGTTGCACCACATATCCAGTGTCTCATATTGACAAACTCCATGTCACCTTGTACTTTGGTTGATGTCTCGTCTTTAACCGAAGCTAAGCTGAACATTTGCGCTCTTGAAAAAGCTCTCAAAGCTGATTTTATTAAAGCCGTCTTAAAGACTTTAGAAAAATTGCAGAATGTAGAGCAGCTAACTTTTGGGGCAAACTTTCTTAAGGTATTCTATGTTTTTGGCTGCACAGTTTAACATGTTTGTATGTGGTGATCACTAACTTTCTTTGCTTTTTTTCTGTTAGGTTTTATCTCTTCCCAAGCTTCGTGGTGATCATTTCCCGGTGTTGAAGGTCAAAGCTTTGATTCTTGAGATTGACACAATGCTCCTTGTAGATGATATTCCTCGAGGCATTGAAAGGCTGTTACGTAACTCAACTGATTTAAAGAAGCTAACAGTTCACACAAGAACTTGCAATACCAAACCAGATCTATACAATAGATCAAGAGATGTGGCTTCATTCATGGAAGGTTTGATTAAAATCACAAATGGAATAGAGAAGATGGTCGTACGATTGGAGAAAGGTTATCTTAGAGCAAAAGGGTTTAGAGATCTTGGTCCGAAACTTTCTCTCAACA